>NW_015449946.1:1459791-1513207 GCF_000239435.1 Tetranychus urticae
AATTGAGCTAGTAAATTCCACTACTACTATAATTGAACTCCAGCGATTAGATCAATCGGTCAACTGAATGAGCAGGACGCGACTATCAATATAGCTGAAATAATCTGAAATGCCCTGTATAATCGGTTCAATCAGTTATCATATTCAGAAATTACTCAGTAATATTATTAACTAAATCAGGTATTTCAGTTTGTTAATTCTATGGAATCGATCAATAGCTCATTTCAGATTACTTCAGTTAAATTCTAATCGGTTCTGCTCATCAAATTGATCCGATTGATCTAATTGCTGTATTTCAATTTAGTAGTAGTGGAATTTACTAGCTAAATCTAGTTAATGAAAACCAGTATTGAATACCACCTTTAGTTGAGATCACTTAAACTCAATCACCGAGTTTAGTTTGCTCCCTTCAGTCAATAGATAACACCAACAACTAAACCGGTTTGTATTTACTGGTCTGAATGTCGATAAGGGGAATTCAAATTGAGGTTACGTGCCTACTGTTTTCTTATTCAGGTCGTTATGTATAGATTTGGGTAATACATTTAGGGCATTGAATTGCTTTTCCTAAATGACTATAATAAATCAACATTTATTGTTTAAAGTCATCAGTGGATGGATTAGTTATTAACTAATTAAAACCAATGATAAATCAAGAAAACGTCTTACTCTTATCAACATATAGGTACAGTTGGTAACTTAACTATTAGTTACAATGCAAGTTTAAAATGACATAAGTCAATAAGAAAATCATGAATAGGAAACAGAATGTAAATATATAATGCTTAACTTTCACTCCGTTGGTTTCACTCGTATCCCCGCATGGGTGCCAAAAACTGCTGGGTAAATTCTTTAAAGTAATAATCAAATTTTATTAAGATACAAATTTTTTTAGATAATGAAAGATCAACTATATATTGGGTACAGGTAGAAATGGTTAGAGATGGTGTTGGTTTCCTTAGTCCAATTTGTTGTTTTATCTGGGTGTTATGGTTCACTATATTCCAGTAACCACATCTAGTCAATGGTGCTAATCATTACACTGATTGTTATTGTTCACTATATTTCAGTTATCACATCTAGTCAATGGTGTTAGTAATTACACATCAAAGTCCGTCTATGTGGAGGAGCACTGGAGGATCTCAATATTTAGTATCACTAGGTGATGGTAAATCGTTCACTTATCGTGAATTAGATGAGAACTTAAACTTAAACACATAATTTTCACTAAGTAAAGTATAATTTGATGATTTAGGTGTTGGAGCACAAGTTCGATTAACAACTGGCCAGAGCTACCGCGGGTGGCTATCTCGCAAACGAAACAAAGAAATGGTCGGCCATTTTATTGATAGCGAGGGAGAAATTCTTCTCCCTTACAAAATAGCCGACCCACCAAAAAGTAACCAATTGTGGCTTTTCCCTACCTACTTGAGGTAGGAAAAGGTAGCACCAAAACCAACCTGGTTAAAACCAGTTTTTTCTTTACATTATCATTTAAATGTGAATATGATAAATTGAAAAAAGTTAGAGAAAAAAGTTTGAGAAGTTAGCATATATCAATATATATTGGTATAAGAAATAGAAAAGAAAGTAATAATAAAGAAGAATTGAAAGAGAAAAAAGTTTTAGTCGAAAGCATACATCAAAATACATTGGCATTAGAAAGAGAAAAGAGAGTAAAAAAGAAAGAGAAAAGAAAGAGAAAAGAAAGTGAAAAATAAGTAAAGAGTTAAGTGATTGAATAATCTTGAATGAAAATATTGATTGAGATATATTCTAACCCTTTAAGTCAACTGGTTCTTGAAAAATCTCAGCGTTAATTTTCATAACTTAATTGCTAATTCTTGTTGATTAATTAAAATCAATTTCCATTTTAACCCTTTGTGAAAATGACGTGAGAATCTTATCTCTCAAAGCGTTAAAATCAAGCTGATTTAATTGATTTTACTTTTTAAGAAATTGATCAATAAAAAAAATCATTGTCAAGTCATCCATCAATATTCTAGTAATTAAATTCTGTGCTCTATCAGTTTACTTTGAATAGTTCAATATGCCGAAATACTTACGTAGCATTCGGAAGTTAAATCAAAAAATGCAAGAAATTAAAGAAAGAGAAGAAGAGCTATGTAAAAAGGATGGAAGCAAACCCCTACAAGTGATGCTTCCCTCTCATGAGGAGTTTCGGAAACTTTTGGACGATTGTTGCAATCCACCAACCTCGAAATCCGGTTCATCTCCCTCTTCACCATCATCAGTTTCTCGACCACTTTCCCCTGTCCCTTCAACATCATCTTCACTGGAACCAGCATCATCAATTTCACCTTCCTCTATCTTTACAATATCATCTTCGCTGGAATCAGCATCTTCAGTTTCCTTAACTTCAACTTTATCTTCACCTTCAACTTCTTCAGCTTCTTCAACTTCAAACCCGATAAAGCCAACTATAAAACCTTTATTTTCGCCTTCTCCTACTCCTTCAACATCATATGAGATTGGTAATGATAAACTATCGATTCCTGCAGGTGATAATGAGTTGTTTGATTGGCTAGATGAAATTGTGCAAAGTGATTCATATGAAAATTTACCAAAACTGGATGAAAAGAATCAAGCAGATTTGGTAAAAATAGTTGGTGAAATTTATGATGATGGCGGTCTACACCCTGAACCAGATCAATTTAATCATTTGGATGATATTGAATTTGAAAAACTCTTAGATTTCACGTTGGGCCAGCCACAAAAAGAATTTAGATTTGAAAACTATTGTGAGTGTGGAAAGAAATTCAATATAAAAATCGATATGGAATGTATCTAGACTAAGTCTAGACTTGTTGTTGTTTAATCTTGTGCAATTTCCAATCATTACTAACACTTGATAAAAAATTTTCAATATTACAAAATATTATGCAATTTTGTTCAATGAGAATAAACGTGTAAAAAAGGTAACAAAAAGAAAGAGGGGAAAAAGAAAGAGAAAAAAGCAAGGTTAGCGCCGTGGTGCGCTAACTCGTGCTTTTTATTACTACTAATCTTTTTTCCATTCGTTGGATATTTACTTTCAATTGATCGATTGCTTCATTTGAAGCATCAAATGGATTGAAACAAGAATACATTGCCCGTTCGGCGAGTCTAGCAGTAGTTACTAGTTGTTTTATTGTTTTAGGATTTTGTAGTTCAACACCGTATTTGATTTGTGGTAATAATTTTTCTTTGATCAAGCTCACAATGAAAATTTCAGGCGTTTGTTCATGAATTCGCAAACAGAGCTCATACATTTCATAAATGAAACTTATTGATGATTGTCCAATTTGTTGCTCAGCTTCTTGCAGTTTTTTGCATAAATATGATGTATAATCGTATGGACAGAAGTCCTCAATCATTATATTGTTATAATCTTTGAATAAGTAATGTCAAGCAATAGAAATTTCTTGATTCTCGGATCAAGCTTTGAATGTTATTTAAGGTTTTAGTTGAAGATTTGATCTCAGATCAAAAGGTAAGGATGAATAGGAATATTTATTAAAATTATGTATAAAGTGAGCATAAATTGATCAAAACAAACTTGAAATAATTTGGTAAATTTACTTAGTTTAATATATATTCATTTTATCATGTTATATATGTGCTTTTTATTTATTTATTTTTATAAATGTTTTTTATTTAAATCAATGAGACACTATGCATAAGACTCTCGGCCCCAAGGGGCCTCGCGTCTTATGCATGAATATCTTTCAATGTAGTTATCTAACAAACTTATACCAGTTTTGTTGTATTAATGTGCTGCACTGGTATTAGTGCAATATACTTTTCACAAAACAATGGCTTTCCTAAAAAAGTGGTATAATAAGCTTTATAAGACCGTAAAGAAGAGAGGCTCACTTTGTAACACAGTCTTTGTTTTTAATTTAAACTAACCAGAAGTATTAAGTTTGAAAATACTGAATCAAATTCTGAAAACTCCAATAAACTATTTTGAAATATATACTTATCTTATATTATGCTTATGTCCGTCAATATAAATTTATCATATTAGTAATACAAACTTATGATAAGAAGAATCAAGTGTGAAAACTCAGTTTTCACCGTTTAAAACAGATTTATTTATAATTGAATTTCACTAGTTTTATTTGTGGTTGTTAGTAAGCAATTGAAACATTCACCATCACTTTGAATCCATCATGTCAATGGTTGAATAATTTATTTTTGAGTACTTTTTGTTGGTTATGATGGTGAATTCAATAAGGTTAAAGATGAATCAAATAATACAAAACACACGGTCAATATTCAGATCAAACAGACATGAAGTCAAAATATTCAATTTTAACAAGTTTATTCAAAATTGTTAAAGATGATGAAGAAGCAATTGACAGATTCAACTATAAGTGAATTAACACCAAGAGGACAATACAATAATGATACAAAAACTAGTTAAGTTGAAATGGTCTCAACATAAGACAAAAATACACCATGAGTGTTAATGTGACATTTTAGGTATTTATAGTAGGGAAGGTAAGACAGCCCTTTTGAGTCCTCGGTGAGTAAGAGTTTGTTTGACGGTTAAGATGGACGAGTGGAAGAAAACCAGGAAATGTGAGTTCCTCTAGGGACTTGTGTTTGTTTGTAGCAACAGGTTGAAAATAGCTTAAGCAGGTAAAAATGGTCAAGTTGAAGGGTCAAAATAGCTTCTAGGTTTAAGGGGTGAAATCCGGTGTTGCAGTTAGTTAGAGTAGGTCAATAGTAAATGATTAAAGAAAAGATTAAGTTATTAGGTTGAGTGGTTGAGGTACAATGGGCACTTTGCCTAGGACTTTTGAGGGTTCATAGTTCATGGAGAAACTGAGGTTTTCTCATGAACTATGAGTCGTACAGGTAAACAAATGTTACCACCAGATTTGTCTCAACGAGAGCAAGCTAATGATATGTAGAAATATCAAGGAATACCAGAGGTTCCTTATTCAGTGGTGAAATGTATGGGAAAAGGTAAAAATAAGGGTTTTTCATAGTTTACTCTAAGATGACTTATTAGGTCATAACTAATTATGATTCATTAAGTTCATAATGTTGAACTATGAGTGAATAAAGTGTTGAATGTTAGTCAGAGTCATTATTGATGAAGTTGGAAGATGAAACGAGAAAAAGTGAAAAAAGTCAAAAATTGAAATGAATTTAGATTGAAGGTAAATCATGACTAATATGTCATATTGAACATTTAAATAGTAACTGAGTTTAGTTTAAGTTATAATAAATCAAGTAAAGTTGATATTTTCAACCAACACTTTTAATAATTTGAAGTTGGTTTGATGTATTTTGGTTGTAGAACTCACTTCACTTTGTTAATTTTTACCTAAATTATTTGAATCATTACACATAATTTACTATTAACTGTTAGTTGTTTTTGTTAAAATTTGCTGTTAATTTGATGTTAAGGTTGATGTAAATTATCACTTTGAAAAAAATTTAAATACTGGTTCTTTTATAAAATTACTTATACGCAAAAAAATTTTCACTGTTTTTTAAAAAAATTGATTTTACTGTACGTTAGGCCGTACTCGGCATCTTCACCACTTGAAACTCTTTTATCGAGTCTAAACAAATTTTATTATTCAACTCTTTAAGTAGTTTTCTACAAGGAGAGCAAGTTGCTCTTTGCCAACTAATTAAGTTATATTTAGATAGTTGGTTAAGATCAACTAATGCAAGCAAGCAATAAGATTTCATCATATTATATTTCTGTTACAGCTGTATGCATTACCAAATGTAAGAATGCATTGTAAAAGGTACAATAATCATTAATATCAATCAAACTTATGTATTATCAAAGGTTCGAGTGCATTTAACAAGGTAAGTTAATTATAACGGTATAATTAAGGTAATTTCGATATTCGCATTGTCAAAGGTGCGTATACATTAACAAAGGTATAAAAATTATAAAGCAATATCGATTATCGGAAAAGTGTGCTATCTTATGTATTTCTATTACTACTAACAAGGGGAGTGTCTCAGGTGTCTCACAAGGGGACATACCCTAGTATGAAATCGATATAGAGATTTTATTGGTCGCTATCGGCACATTAGAACTTGTTAAAGACTATTATAACTAGGTCAGACGATCGCTCGCCGAAATCGGAGCGTTAGTAATAGATTGTTTCTAACGTATTTTTCAATGCGATGTTTCGCAAAATCAATCAATCAATCGTATTTGTTGAAATAAACATTTGGCAATTTTATAGAGCCAAATTTAAGCCGCTAAATGTTGTCCAGTTGTCCGCTAAAAGTTGTAACCAAAGAGTAAAGGAAGAAGAGAGAGCAATTCAATACTAACTCTGATCCAAAATTTTTTTTTGGTGTCAGAAGATGGCGCGAGAAAGAGACTCTTTCTTTCTACTTTCTTTACAAATTTTTTACTCTCCTTTTCTCTTTCATTTCTCTTTCTTTTCACCATTAAAAATTAAGTTAACACAATTAATACCAACATTAGAAAAGGCTTTTTTGACTACTTTTCAATCGTTTTAAGATTATTTTAATTGATTTTGATGATTTTGATGCTATGATTTCTTATTTAATGATAAATTTGTAATGATTTAACCGACAAATTTCACTTTAATTAACAAAATCTGGCCTAATCAAGCAAAAGTCTATCAAAAAGTTTTTTTCATCATTCTATTACAGTTTTGGGACTATAAAACTGTAATAAAACTTCATCTTATATTCCATTATAAGATGGAATTATAGATGCCTGAAATGATGTGATAGAAGTTAGAGAAAAAATGAAATCGTTTGACTTCATAAATTTAGCCATCAATTATCAATACTTGAGATGCAACTCTGGAACTTACGGTACTGATTCCATCGAAAATTTACTGTTCAAAGACTTGAAAATTCTAACTTGTGATACTAACTTACATCATTTATAATATTCAAAACGCTATAAAATGTCTGCTTTTACAAATTCATTTGCTTTTTCTGATTTCAATTGGAATCATCATCACTTTACTCTTATTTTAATTTTCCTCATTATGCGCAGACATTTTATAGCCTTTTAAATATTTCCAATGATTTTTCAGGTCTGAAAACCCCAGAAAATGAATTAAAGTGCGAAAAAAATTCGTAGCAACTTTTCATTTTTACAAGAAAACGGGTTTTGACCTCAATGTTCCTGTGACACGAAAGTTTTCTATCTAAAGCCGACAAACCCTATCGCTAATTTTTATGCTCTATTGAATGAACATAGTCGCGACCGGAAGCCGCTGACGAGGTACATACCCAAGTATGAAATCGATATAGAGATTTTATTGGTCGCTATAGGCGCATTAGACCTTGTTAAAGACTATTATAATTAATAATAAATAATAATAATAAATTAGCTGCTATCTTTTCGGTTTCGGCATTTTATCGCCTTTTTTCTATAAAATTATGTATGTTTCTGTTTTTTATGCTCTATCGAATGAACATAGTTTCGACCGGAAATCGCTGAGACAACTGAGACACTTCCCTTGTAAGATACCAGAAAACTTATAATGAACCCAAAATAGTAAAGGTTTCCAGTTATGAAGAGACACATTTTGTACTGGATTCTGTTAAATCTTGGTTTCTTCCCAATTGCTATGATGATTTTAATTTTAATTGTGACAATGTTGAGCTATATTGTTATATTTTTGATATTGATTGGTCAAATGTTTTCTCCACTAGATTAGTGAACTTATCTGGTTCTTTAATGCTATAATTTTAATTGTATGATCTTCGATGATCTAAAAATTGCTAAATTATAGCCCATGATGAAATCTAATGATTGGTCAAAGAATGATGATTTTAAGTACTGCCATTCTCGACATATCAAGGCTAAAAGTTTTTAGGCCAATGGCGAAAATCAAGAGAACTGTTGATAAATTGAAAAAAGTGTTCAATAATAAGTTTCAGATCTCTAACTCTCAGGTCACAGAATGGCGGAGGTTTAAATGAAAATCGTAGTGATCTGTTTCACAAAAAAACAGAAAATTTTTCACAAAATAAGATTTTTTGGTTGACCATCAATAGCTACATCAGTGAAATGAGTTTCATGGAAAAATCCAGTTTTATGATTGTACAAAAGGCGATCGAAGTTTAAACTTTAAACTGGATTTACTTGAAAACTTTCTATTGGAGAAAATTTTTAATAGCACGAATGGACTCAGCTCTTATGTGCCTACAATCTTATAAAGTCCATACTCTTATAACTAAAGTCATCTATTTAGCCGATAACTAAAGCCAATCTATTTTGTTTAATTTTGGTAAATTTTGGTTTATTTTGGTTGTTTTGGTTGTTTGGTTGAATTGTGGTTTTTTTCAAACCCTGTCTTTTAAATTACAATATCTGTAATTTATGATCTGAAAAATAAATTTTAAGAAATATCAACGACGACATCAACACCATTACCAATGTCAAGCGAATATGGAGTAACAGCTCTGTTTAGAAGTTGTCGAGATTCTTGTCGAGCTGAAAGATTAGCTTTGATGGCGTATCCAGCTTCAAACCACCACCAAAGACTACCAAAGGCCTACTAACAGGTCCAGCAGGGGTTGGTGCAGAGTCTGGACCACAGGTGTCGCTACCAAACCAATGTCCGGGCGAGCAAGCGGGAGAATCGACGGATTCGGGATCGTAATCCGGCGCGAACGAGAAGAAATCCACTAAGAGAATGAATAGAGAAGACAAGAGATTAGTCTGGTGAAACAGGAGAATATATCCTTTCGACTGCGCCAAATGCGGCCGTTCACAACCGCTAACAGTCAAGGGAGGGAGATTTAACTTACTTTTCTATGGAGATGAACCAAAAGTGAAAAGTAAGAGAGAAAGGGGTGGGAACTTACTATTCTAAAACCTTTCGGTTTCAAGTGAATAGTAAGAAGAGAGAGGGCAGCACAAAGGAGTGAAGAGCCAAAGTTGAGAGTTTAATTCTGTGAGAAAACTGGTTTTTTAAGGTCTCTAACTTTCCCAGTAGGTAGGGAAAGGCCATTATTGGATAACTTTTTGTTAGGTTATCCATTGTGAGGGAGAAGATTCCTCCCTCACGGTGCATA
The DNA here is from genome assembly GCF_000239435.1 of Tetranychus urticae. The sequence goes on from NW_015449946.1 coordinate 1,468,846, forward strand.
AAATGGCCGACCATTTCTTTGTTCTCTTCGCAGTACAGCCACCCGCGGAAGCCCTTTCCAATTGAATACCGATTGTTTACAACTTCTTTTGACTAGCATAACGTATGACTTAATCTGAATTAGTGTATTGTTAATTGTGGATTATTATATCCGTGAAATATGACTATAATAAATTGTGAGATTCAACTATAACCTCCAGTGATCTTAATAGTGTTCATCTTTACCCGAATTGTATTGTGAATCAACAAGACTAAATCTACCTAATTGGTAATGACAGAAGCATAACAGTTTCATTCCAACTGATAAACTTGAACTCATCGCTCACCTCTAGAATTTGATGTAAAGTAAACTCAGTAAAGCGAACATTTATCCATCTAAGTGAAGGTTAATTCACCACCACTTCATCATCCATTATGCTGGCCGAGCAAATCCTCAACTCTCGTTCTCCTTGATCCATCTGGCTACTGCTACAATCTTGAATTTCTTTGTAAACTTAGAACAAATAAAATATTATCTTTCTGTAAAAGTAAATCTAGCTTCCAATTCAAACTTTATTGATAATGTTGAAGAAAAATTCGGAGCATATATGTCTCCCATGGGACATAGGAATATCAGTATAAAAATAGTTCAGTTAAATTCAGTATAAAAAATAGGCATAATAAACATGAAAATACAATGATGGAAATGTGCATAGTTAAAAGTACAATATTTTCTGTTTGGATTCACCGCTAGAGTTACCTGCTTTTGATTGGAGTGATACAATTGTAATGCATTAAGTTTGTATTGAAAAGCCCTAGTGGAGAAGGCTTGAAAGAGAGAGAAAACATATGCTTAAATTTTTGTGTTTTGGTTTGTTTTATTTTACTTGAAGTTAATCATCATCACAATGTAATCCCTAATAAAAAGCGAAAAAAATATTGAAAGATTGAAAAAGTCCATTAAAAAATGACTTACCATTATTTACGGGACTAGGCCTGAATGTACATTTAACGGTGTTGCCTGCATGTATGTCAGTTCTAAAAACATGGTGGGTGCCAAATTTACAATTTACCCATAACACTTTGATTGGTTTTGGTCTTAGCAAACATTCGGGTCTCTTTTTGCCAATATCTTCTGGGTAATGAAAATAATTAGATAAAATATTTGCATAAAAATTTACGCTAGCGGAATTAAAACTTACTTGCACCATTCTTCAGCTAATTCCGTTGGTAATCTACCAGTCTGTTTATATGAGGTTCCATTGGTCCGTCAACATGTAGATATTTGCAGCCAAGTCCATAACAGTAACCACGATTGACAAAGTTGCGACAGAAGGTTACGTTAGAATTGTTTAATTATGTCTGATAGGTTTCGCTTTGTGAATTCAAACAAAGGTGCTAAACTTTTAGGGCTTGACAATTATATTCATCGTCTGACTAATCTGTTAGCTTCAAGATGAGAAATCGCAATCATGCTTTCTCTATTTTGTCTTTCTCTCTTTTGCTTTCTCTGTTTTGCCCTTCTCTTTTATAAACCCAAACCGCTCAAAGGTTTGAAGTAATTGTTAATTTTTTTGAAATTAATGTAAAAAATACAGAATCCGTATTTCAAACAATTGAATTCAAGGTGTAAACTCTTTCGGTTGCTCGAGTTTATGGTTTATTGTTTCTATTCATAATGAATTATTGAATATCATTAAAATACAAGGATAATTATCAAATCAAATCTGAATAGATTTTGAAGAAGAGAAAAAATCAGTCGATCTGATTTTTTACACGATTTTCTTAGACTTTTTACCATTAAAGAGTCAATCAGCTAGGAAATCGTGTCTAAGTTAATCAACCATAATTGAATGTTAACCGTTTTTACTGTTCAAAATATCGTTTGAAGTTGCAAGTAAACAACATTAAAGATGAACCAATTTCCACCATGAACTGTATAAAAAGACATTAAGTTATATTATTATATTGAAACTTTCACAAATAATCAATAGTCGTAAAAAGATATCGATTTCATATTAAATGTGAACATCAAAAAATACAGTGAATCTGTAATACTAACTCTAATGAAGAAATCCTTTCCAATTGTTGTTATTGAACCCAATTGAATGCCATTATTAGGGTCGGATAATCGTTCCATTAATTGTAAAATCTTAAACAATAAAAAATCAAATTAGCACTTTTCTTTACATATTTTTATAATAAATTACCTTAAACTGATTGCAAGTATTGAACACATTGTGTCGACACATTGTGCGGATATGAAAATATAAGCGCTCATTCTGTATCCGATGTAACGATTGATGACCAAAAAATTAAGGCAAAAATTAGAAAACTAAACCGTTGTAAACTTGAATGAATACTCACTTTAATAATGAACTCTCGTGCAATGAATGAGAGGTAAACAATAACGATGAAAACGATGCAACCAATTGAACCAAGCGAATTAGCGTATAGTGGTGAATGGAAACGCATGATAAAACCATAAAATATAAATATATCACAATTAAAGGCAACGATAGTGAATACACAAAGGACAATATAACGAGTAAGTTTAGCACATTTTTCCAATTCATTCAAGCATACAAATGCGTGTTTGGCTAAGGTCGAGGCAAGTTGATCCGTACATTTCGTGTTACGATACAAATCCGCTAACTCGACTACTGATTTCAACCTGAAAAGGTGATACAGTTGTACTAGAATAAGATAACCAAAGATGGCAAAATATTTTCCAATCAAGGTAAAGGTGACAATAATAGCGACTAGACTCCAGGCCAAACAGTAAAAGGGCAACTGTTTGACTAGATAAAAGTGTGGATTGAAGAGTAGTACGGAGTAGTAGACTGCTGCAAGGAAGATAAAACAAAATATGAAGCTGCGGTGCAGTTGAGTAACCAGAATGTGGATTGTACGATGAAATTTAATTGCTTGGTTTGATGTCATTTGCAAGTGAACTGGTTCAAATCCATGCTTGATTATGTCCGAGTAAATGGCCAAAAAACTATAATTACCACGTTTATCGTATAAAACAAGCCATTCACTATTAACAGCTCCAAATAAGAAGCACATTGTAAATAAAGTGTTAACCATTGAGCGATGTTTCGTCTTGTAAGCAACGTCACCTAAATACAATTGATAATCCTCATTGTATATTGCTATTAAACAAATCAAACGAATCAAGTTGATTTGACCAATTGCTCGCATAATTAGGCTGTAATAGTCTGTTTTAGCTGATTGATGAGACACATTTTGAGCAAACCCAAATCGAGAGGCACGAAAAAAGATTGAAAATTTTTCAAATTTTACAAGTTGTTCAATTGTCTCTTCGGATTTCAAAGTGTGATTCGGCAATCCTAATAGTAAATTGATCAATTTGCTTTTAAAAGATGACAATGAATAATGTGGCCATTGACTGAAAAGATTCATTTTCAATCTATCATACAAATGCAAACCATTAACCAGATTTAAAAATTTATTAACTATAAGGTGTTTTGATCTTCTCATCAGAAAAGTTCAATCAATAGCAATTCAAGTACCCAGTGGTTGACAAAGGTAAGTTTACAAATTTACAGTTGCAAGCACTTTAGTTGAGACTTTGGTGGATTTGCATTGGATACCAAATGTTGTATTACATTTAACGAGATGGAAATAATGATCATGTAACAAGAAATTTTGTGGGAAACTCAATTAAAATGATAACCTTGGCATCTGATGAGAAAAGTAATATTGTTTAATGTTTAATGTACAATCGTTAATGTTTAATGCATTTGGTGTGAATTGATCAATTTGGTTTTGAAGGATGACAATGAAAGATGTCGCTATTAACTGGAAATTTCACAGTCAATTGATTATACAGATGAAATGCACCACCGAAAGTCAACGTTCATCAATATAAGTTGGCTGTTACGAACTAATGTAAGTATAAAAAAATATCGATTGATAGCAATCCCAGTATTCAATGATTGAAGGAGGTAAGTTTCCTAGATTTACCAATGCAAAGCCTTCGAGTTGAACTTCAGTGGGCTTGCATGGACATTAAAAGTTGCATTAAATTTATCGAAATCATGACAAATAAACTTCTTATAACGAAAACTTTCGTTGGAAACTCAAGGAGAATCTTAACCTAGGCATTTGGTAAGAAAAGCACTATTGTTTAATGTTCAATCGTTTGGGTTGTCAACAGTTCCATCCAATATTTCCAGTGAATGAAACCAAGTTTTTTTTTGGATTGAAGTGTTGCTTTGATGAATCAAAATCCAGCCGATTAGAGCACATAGAATCCAGCATAAATCGAGAAATAAAAGTTAGTCATGAGACTGTCCAAAGTTGATCGCATAACAACCCAAATATAAAGCAACAACAGGTTCAAACTCGTAATTTGTAAAAAGATAGATTCTTACCGTGAATGATATTAGCGAAAGTAAACAAAGCCAAGAGATACAACGGTATACCATGGACTTGTTAAGACTAAATAAGTTAACCAAAGGAATGAATATTTGGTAAAATATTTAGACAGTTTAACCCTTGTTTTAGGATAACTTTAGCTTATCCATGTTTTTTGATTGTCACTAATTGCTAACCAGCTTTTGTGAATCAACTGTTAAGATGGATAGATGGCAACATATTTACATCTCTTTCATATGAAAACAAGCCAGACAAATAGTTTGAATTTAAAACTTTAATATTGATTGCATGTTAAACTTAAATAAATACATAAATAGTAATAATTTAAATAGTAATATATTGAATTATTATTCGTGACAAAATTGCACTTTTAATCAATCGAAAGAGCGATTGAAAGAAATGCTACATTACTGTATCATTACTGAATCGAGTTGATCAACCGAATTGTCTTCATTCGAATCATTTATTTCTCAATCTTCTTGTACTGTTCCTTTATATTAATATTATAACTATTATATCTCGTTAGACGCGTTAGGTTTGCTCACGTCTAGTTTATGCATATCTGTACAATAATGAGTTAAAACATCAAATTTTCGCTCAAAAATTGTGGACAAATTTAGTGGTTCTAAGGGAAATAATCCAAAGTTTAGCCTAATTTAGGCTGCTGAGAAATTCATGTACCTAGATGCAGCAGAAAAGATGCAGAATCCGTATTCTGTACAATGGAATTTGGGGTGAAAACTCTTTTGGTTATTCAGGTTTATGGTGTCTTTTTGCTATTCATGTGATCTATTGGTTTCCGTACTGGATTCGACTTTTGATTTTACATAAATATTTGCTTATACTTTTTACCATTAACGAGACAACCAGCTAGGAAATTGTTGCTGAGTTAATCAACCATAATTGATTGTTAATGTTCAAAATATTGCTTGAAATTGCAAGTAAACAACATTAAAGATGAACCAATTTCCAGCATAAACTGTATAACAAAATGAAATTGTAATGTGTTCATTATATTTAAACTTTTACAAATAATCAATATAATATAATAAAATATTGATTTCAAATAAAATTTTTTGAAATTAACATTGAAAATCTGTAATACTCACTACAACAAAGAAATCCTTTCCGATTGTAGTTATTGAGCCTAATTGAATGCCATTATTAGGTTCGGATAATCGTTCCATTAATTGTAAAAACTTGAACAGTCAAATGTTAATATTTTCATTTACATCTTTTAATGATAATTAGAACAATAACTTTTGTTACGAACTTTTGAGTTTAGGTTTGATGGGTTTATACAGGTTTAATGAGAAAATCGAGGTCAAAGGGGAAGCTTGGAAATTTATGTTCAATTATGGAAGCAGATTTTTCTTGAAAAACTCATTTCGCTGATCATGGGTTGATATTTGTTAAACGAATTTTTTAATATAAATTTCAATGCGTTTTCAATATTCATATTTGCTTCATATGTGGTTAATTTACAACAGATCACTGCGTTTTTCGACAAAACTCGTTAGAGTTAGCCTCAGTCTTCTATTACAAACCCATCAAGTCTCAACCCTTGACTCAAAAGTTTGAGTTTTTGTCATTACTCCTTACCTTAAACTGATTGTAGACATTGAAAACATTGTATCGATAAATTATTTGAAGATGTGTATGCGAACGCTCCAACTGTATTGAATGTCAATTAATAACCGAAGAAAGAGATGAAATAGTCTGTCGTTACAGATTTGAATAAATACTCACTTTAATTTTAAATTGTCGAGCAATGAATGAGAGGCAAGCAATAACGATGAAAACAACGCAACCAAGAGAACCAAGCGAATTAGCGAATAATGGTGAATGAAAACGCATGATAAAACCATAAAATATGAGCAGATCACCAACGAACGCAATGGCAGTGAACACACAAAGAACTATAGCACGAGTCAATGTAGCACATTTTTCAGATTGATTCAGACATTCAAATGTGAATTTAATGAAAGATGGTGCAAATTCATTGGTAATACATCTAAATCTACGATATGAATCTGCCAACTCGACTGCTGAGCACAACCTAAAAAACGCATATGCTTGTATTGAGAAAAGATAACCAAAAATAGCGAAATATTTTCCCAGCAAGGTAAAGGCGACAAACATTACGACTAAACTCCAGGCCAAACTGTAGAGAGGCAACTGTTTGACTTGATAAAAGTGTGGATTTAATATTAGTAACGAGTAGTAACAGAGTTGAACGAAGATACAGCAAGATATAAAGGACCGATTAAGTTGAGTAACTAGTATATGGATTGTACGATGGAATGCAATTGCTTGGCTTTTCGTCATCTGTAAGATCAATGGGTCAAATCCATGGTTAATTATGTCCGAATAAATTTTCACAGCACTGAATTGGCCACTTTTATCATACAAATTAATCAATTCACTGTTGACAACTCCCAATAGGAAGCAAAGGGTGACTAAAATGTTAATTATTGATCGATATCCGGTCCTGTATGCAAAGTCACCTAAATACAATTGATAATCCTCATCGTCTATCACTATCAAACAAATCATACGAATCAAGTTGATTTGGCCAATTGCTCGCATAATTAGGCTGTAATAGTCTGTTTTAGCTCGGCGATGAGACACATTTTGATTGAATCCAAATCGAGAAGCACGAAAAAATATTGAAAATTTTTCAAATTTTACGAGTTGTTCAATTGTATCTTCGGATGTTAAACTGTGATTCGGCAATCCTAGCAGTAAATTGATCAATTTGCTTTTAAAAGATGACAATGAATAATGTCGCCATTTACTGTAAAGTTTCATTTTCATTTTATTATACGGATTAAAAACATCAACATTCATTATAAGGTGTTCTGATCTTATTATAAAAAATATCAATTGATAGCAACACAAGTATTCAGTGACTGAGGAAGTATTTCAAATAGTCAAATATAAAACCTTCGAGTTAAGTTATAGTTTATATGGCAGTGGGTACATGTATTGTACTCAACAAAATCGTAACAAATAATCATCAAAAAACCAAAAATTTTCTGGGGAACTCAGCCTTGGGTATTAAAAAAACTCAACCTTGTCATCTAATAGGAAACAATATTGTTCAATAGTTGAAAGTCAATTTAATATTATCAAAGTTTAACCATTTAATTCAAACATTAAATTTCAAATCAATAATCGCTTTTTGTAATAGAAAATCATGCAGAAAATAATTGAAGCATCATTAATGCTCAACATTTTAATTTTATCATTTAAAGTGGAATCAATATTTGGCATTTAATCAGAGGAAAAGATTTCTCTTGTAGTTTTATTATGAAACTCGACAGTAGTATTGAAAAGTCCTACTCTGAGCCAACTTGTCTTCTCTAAACCATACGCGTGTTAAAGCCTATAATAAGCTACATATATTTGATTCGTGTTACCTAAGTTAGATTTGACAGGATTGAGGCGGTAGAAATTCTTTCAACAGGAAATAAAAAAGATTCGAAGATGAAAGAAGAATCTCGACACATTCCTTGCGTATGTTAATAAAATTAGTTGGCTTCCCACAGGAAGAATTTATAAAACAATATATTGAGAACCTCGAGAAAAAGGATAGTAACTTTTACTTTTTCATTTGTGTTAAAATGCATTTTCTACTATCACTTTTTCATTCAAAATTGAAATATATACTTCATCTAGCTACACATTCAAATCAAGCAAAAATTAATTCCATTGCTAGAAATAGCTATTTCAATTAGTTCATAAAAGCTTGGAAAAGCCATTTTTAATTTTGAATAAAAGTTAAAAAAGACATGTAGGCTGCAACCCGCGTGTAGCCTAGACTGACAAGTTGGCGTAGATTAGGACTCTCGACTGGATAAATATTGGTATGTTGAGTTGAACGAATGGCGATGAGGTGAATTTCATCGGTAAACTTTCTTATTGTAAATGGGTTAGGGATAGGTACAATATATGTGATATTTGATCAGTAGATATTGATCGTGATGTTGTTTCGCTCGCCTTTTCATTCCCTTTTCTTTCTCTTTGTTCCGTTTCTCTCGCTAATCTTTTCAACTCTGACTTTTTGCTGAATTCAATGGAACTTTTTGGCTCACTTTTTAGTCATAAATTTTGTTTCTTTTGCAATGTTAAGGGTCACATTGACTTAAAGGTTATGTTTGGGTAGTGAGATAGCAATCTCCTCTATGTTAATTTAGCCAAAACAAATAAGAATCATCACATATTCCTCTTGAGAGTCCGAAGATTCCCGACGACCCAAATTGATGTAAATTTTTACATCCACTGTTAATCCCACTGTTTCATTATATTCGGCAATTTTCTTTTCATTCTGCATATTGTGGTATTCTCATTTTTAGTGAAAGGTTTTAAATTGATTTAAGTCTTTCATATCAATTTTATATTATATAATTAAGAATACAACTATTTCGGTGATGAATTCTAAGATCTTCTCTGTGCATCTCTCAATCATAATTAACTTTTTATTCCAGGAGGTGCTTGCAGGGTTCAAGGATTTGGTCGGATGAATTGATTTCCTTAGCGGTTTCCTCAAACAACTTAAGAAAAATTGAATAAGTGGTGAAGTAAAACGTTTATTGGATGAGCTTTTGGAGGAGTTTAATCACCAATCAAGACTAATTTACAAGTTGGTGCTCCATGTTTGGATATGGAAACAGTCAACAATCTGCGGATGAGGAACCGACCATTTTTCTGGCAAGAATGACTCAGGAGGAATCCTTCTTCTGATCTTTTGGTGCCCGGATCTTCAGTACCAATTTACAAGAGGCAAGTCGACACCACAACACCTCCTCGATTCTCAATCAAGGAGGGTAAACATCTTGGTACCTGTGTTGATGGTTTCCTGTTCGGCTCTTGTTACGGACACAATGACACGTTTAATTCAATTGATAACAATAATAACGGTCATCATCATGTGATCAACAGTATCTCATCATCAAGTTTGGGTTACATACCATCATCATCATCATCATTTTCATCAACAAAAGCCATCGAAAATTCATCACATTCATTTCACAGCCTTAAGCCAACAAGTAAACCGTCAAACTTTTCATGGTCCCAGTCATCATTATCTTCTCCTAATTCACCATCCTCATCCTCATAACCATCGACATCATCATCATCATTCTTAGGTGAACGGAGCCATCCGTTTACGGAGTATATTCATCTGTAACCTCAGCTCCTCCAACGACCAAAGCTCCATCTTCGTCAACAACATCTCGTCCACAATCCTATTGGAATCAATTTGAAACCTGGAATACTTCTCATAGTCCTTTACATGCACAAGTATGGCCTGGTCAAATAAACACGACTACACGACACTTATTTTATACGATTTTTGTAAACGATTAATGTGTTACATGTAATCACAGAAGTTATTATAAATAAGCGTCAGGTCGACATTAAGCGTCTAGCTGTTGTATGTTGAATAATCCAGAATACGGGAAGATAGCGATCTCCTCTCTGTTGATTTTAGCCAAAACAAGCACGAATCATCACAATATTTCTTTCATTTCATTTAATACAATCTGTGCATTGAATATTTTGAATACAGTCACCTACCAGATACTGCACCACTCGCAAAACTGCTAACAATTCAATAGCCTGCACCTTATTTGATTTTATGAGCCCTAAATTGCTTAATGCATTCATACAAACTTAGTTCGGGATGATCTCTATGAGATTTCGACGATAACTTAAACTTAGCAACAAATTGAATGAATAAAAAATTGAAAATAACTATAAAATTATATCAAATTGGAGCTCATTACATTTTTCGTTGAAACAAGTCTTATTTGTTGATAATGTGTCTCGCCATGCAAATTCAAGGGTTTTATTAATATTTCCATTCATTATCAGTTATACCTTACAAAGAAACGGAAGCAGAATAAGTATTTTACACAATAAAATTCGGGAACAAAACTCTTTAGTTACTTGTTTAGGGTTTATTTTTTGATATTTGTTTGCCTTTAATGTGAATTATTAGGTATAATTTAATAAGATTAAATGATTACAGATCGTATCATTGTAAACGGTAAAATAATCATTCGATTTAACATTTTATTTTATAAGACTCGCTTATCTTTTTACAATTGCGGTAGTCGTAGTAGATAGTCGTGTCTAAGTTAATCAACTATAATTGATTGTTAATAGTTTTCAATTCTTAGAAATATCGCTTGAAGTTCATAGTGAACAACATCAAAGATGAACCGATTTCCAACATGAACTGTATAAGAAAAACAAAGTTCTGATTATAATATTTAAACCTTACCAAATAATCAATATATTTATTTATATATATTCGATATTTATTTGGAATTTTTTTTCTGGAATGAGATTGAAAAAATAGTAAATCTGTAATACTGACTTTAATGAAGAAATCCTTTCTAATCGTTATTATTGAACCCAATTGAATGCCGATATTAGGGTCGGATAATCGTTCCATTAATTGTAAAAGCTTCAAAAATAAACAATAAAATGTTATTACTTTTCCTTTCCATCTTTTTTATTAGAACAATACCGGCAAAAACTCGAACTTTTGAGTGTAGAGTCTAGATTTTGTGGGTTTCTACAGTTTATAGCACCAATGGAGTCAGTTCTTATGCTTCTAATGCAAACCTATCAATTCTTCACTCTGAGCTAAAATTTTCAAGTTTTTGTCATTACTCCTTACCTTAAACTGATTGTGAACATCGAGAGCATTGTACCGACACATTATTTGAAGATTTGAATATGAACGTTCAATCTTTATTTATTGCCGTAGTTCAAAGACCAAAAAATAGGTAAGTCTGTCGTTGCACATTTGAATAAATACTTACTTTAATAATAAATTCTCGTCCAATTAATGAGAGGTAACCAATTACGGTGAAAGCAATGCAACCGAGAGAACCAACTGAATTAGCAAATAGTGGAGAATGAAAACGAACAATAAAACCATAAAATATGAGCAGATCACCAATAGGTACAATGACAGCAAACGCAGAAAAGACTAAAGCACCGGTTAAATGAGCACTTTTTTCCCATTGATTTAGACATTCAAACGTGTATTTGATGAACGTCGAAGCAAGTTCATCGGTGCATTTTAATCTACGATAGGAATCTGACAACTCGACTACTGAGCGCAACTTGTGCATTGAATATGCTTGTATTAAAAAAATATAACCAAAAATAGCAAAATATCTGCCAAACAAGGCAACGGCGACAAAAATAACGACTAAACTCCAGGCTAAGCTGAAATAAGGCAACGGTTTGACTTGATAAAAGTGTGGATTGAAGAGTAATATGGTGTAATAGCACGGTTCAACAAAGAAACAGATAAATATGAAGCTACGGTTGAGCTGAGTAACCAGAATATGGATTGAACGATGAAAATTAATTGCTTGGTTTGATGTCATTTGCAAGTGAACTGGATCAAATCCGTTCTTAATTATGTCCGAGTAAATGGTCAAAACACTGTATTTACCACTTTTATCATATAAAACAATCAATTCACTGTTGACAGCTCCCAATGAGAAGGAAATGCTCATTAGAATGTTAATCATTGATCGATATTTCGTCTTGTAGGCAAAGTCACCTAAATACAATTGATAATCTTCATTGTCTATGAGTGTTAAACAAATGCAACGAATCAAGGTGATTTGATCAATTGCTCGTATAATTAGTCGGAAATAGTCAGTTTTAGCTGATTGATGAGACACATTTTGATTGAAGCCAAATCGAGAAGCACGAAAAAATATTGAAAACTTTTCAAATTTCACAAGTTGTTTGATTGTCTCTTCGGATGTTAGACTGTGATTCGGTAATCCGAACAGTAAATTGATGATTGTGATTTTAAAAGGTGACAATGAATAATGTCGCGATTTACTGAAAAGTTTCATTTTCAGTTTATTATACCAATGAAAAATATCAACGAAAGGTAAAAAATTATTCATTTTAAGTAAATCTCAATATTCAGTAATTGAAGTTTTACAGATTATAAAAATTTAGACTTCAACATCAGTTTAGACTGCAGTCGATCTGAATGAACATTAAATGTTGTATTGCATTTAACAGAGTAGATACAAAATCCTCATCACAAAACAAAAACTTTTCTTGGAAACTCAAGTACTAATAAAAGCTCCACCTTTTCATTTGATAGGAAAAACAATATTCAATTGTTGAGGGATTTGATATGAGAGTTTAACCATTTAATTGAGACATTAAATTTGAAATCAATATTCGCTTGAGAGAATCAAGAATTAAAAAAAGAATTGAAACATCAGTTGTTTAAAAAATTTACATAACGATGTCCATTGAGAGAAGCCGAAGAGAGAGAAATGAAAGAGAATGAAGATGAAGAGAGATAAGGTGAAGAAAGATAAGGATAAGAGAGAAGTCTCTTATCCTTATCTTTCTTCAGAGAGAAGATAGAGAGTGAAAAGAGAAAGAATCAGTTTAGACTGCAGTCGATCTGAATGAACATTAAATGTTGTATTGCATTTAACAGAGTAGATACAAAATCCTCATCACAAAACAAAAACTTTTCTTGGAAACTCAAGTACTAATAAAAGCTCCACCTTTTCATTTGATAGGAAAAACAATATTCAATTGTTGAGGGATTTGATATTAGAGTTTAACCATTTAATTGAGACATTAAATTTGAAATCAATATTCGCTTGAGAGAATCAAGAATTAAAAAAAGAATTGAAACATTATCAAAGTTTATCAAGTTTAGTCATTAAAAGTCGAATCAATAATTTGCATTTACGCAAAGGAAACAATTTCATTTGCAAATTTATCATGAAACTCGACGAGTTAAATACTTTTTTTCATTCAATGAATTTAATGTAATAATGTGCATCGAGTATTTGCGTGTGAATCGCGGGTTAAGAAAAAATGCTATGACTTCATGAGGTGTCAGTGACACACTACTAGGCAATCAACTAAACAATCTTCAACTATTCAAGTTCCAAGAGTCCAAAGTGAATCAACAACTAGACCCTTAAAAGAAGAAGATTCAGTCTCCTAAGACATCGCTTATTTAAATTCATCAGTGCAATTTGTTCCTCACCAAACTGATTGTTCGAAATATTATTGGCGTGTCCATGGCAGGTCAATGGTCCTAAACTGTCTACCAGGAGCCTTATGGAATCCAAATGGTAATCGATGTATTATGTCTCGCAGTCTAAACAAACTCGGGCTACGCTTTCGCTAGTAAACTTTTAGTAGTATACAACTTCTCGTGGACGCTAGTTAAATAATACATATGTACTTAACAATAGTTAGTTTTTCATATTCAGAAATATCGCTTGAAGTTCAAAGTAAACAACATTAAAGATGAGCCTATTTCCAACATAAACTGTATACAAAAGATATCAAGTTATTATTATCATGATATTCAAAAATTCAAAACAAAAGTTTTTGTTGAATTGAAAATCTGTAATACTCACTACAATAAAGAAATCCTTTCCAATTGTAGTTATTGAACCCAATTGAATGCCATTTTTAGGTTCGGATAATCGTTCCATCAATTGTGAAAGCTTGAACAATAAACGATCAAATGTTATTACTTCTCTTTACATCTTTTATTAGAACAACAAAATTCACACTTTTGAGACTTGGCGTGTTTGTACAGGTTAAAATCGAAGCAAGGTTGAAACTACGAACCTTTGGTCAGTTATGGAAGCAACCATTCACTTTTGTAAATCAAGAATGAGTTATTTGTTATAGCCCTGATGACCTCGGTTCTTATGCCTCTACAAAACCATCAAGTCTTTACTCGAATTTTTGAGTTTTGTTTTTACTCCTTACCTTAAGCTGATTGTAAACATTGAAAACATTGTATCGACAAATTACATGGAGACGGGAATACAAACGCTCTATCTGTATCCAATATCACGATTGATGATCAAAAAATTGAATAAATAGTCATTCGAATAAGTACTCACTTTAATTATAAATTCTCGTGCAATGAATGAGAGGCAAGCAATAACGATGAAAACAATGCAACCAATTGAACCAACTGAATTAGCAAACAGTGGTGAATGAAAACGAACAATAAAACCATAAAATATGAGCAGATCACCAATAATGCAACGACAGTGAATGCAGACAAGACTATAAAACCAGTCGATTTAGAAAATCTTTCCAATTGATTTAGACTATCAAATGCGTACTTGCTAAATGTTAAAGCAAATTCATCTGTACATTTCCGTCGTTGATGAGAATCTGCCAACTCGACTATTGAGCGTAACCTAAAAAACGAATGTGCCTGTATCAAAAAAAGGTAACCTAAAACAGAAAGATACCTTCCAACCAAGGTAAAAGTGACTAAATTGGAGACCAGACTCCAGGCCAGACTGTAAAAGGGCAACTGTTTGACTTGATAAAAGTGTGGATTAGAGAGTAATATGGAGTAGTAGCGAGCTGCAATGATGAGACAACAAAATATAAAAATCCGTTTAAGTTGAATAACCAGAATATGGATTGTACGATGAAATTGAATTGCTTGGTTTGATGTCATTTGTAAGAGCACCGGGTCAAATCCATTGCCGATTATGGGCGAGTAAATTGTCAAAGCACTTAATTTACCACCTTTATCATATAAAACAAGCCATTCACTGTTAACAACTCCAATCAGGAAAATAATAGTAAATAAAAAGTTAACCATTGCTCGATGTTTAGTCTTGTAAGCAAAGTCACCTAAATACAATTGATAATCCTCATAGTCAAAAACTGTTAAGCAAAGCACACGTATCAAGTTGATTAAAACAATGGCTCTTCTAATTAGACTGTAATAGTCAGTTTTAGCTGATTGATGAGACACATTTTGCTTGAACCCAAACCGAGAAGCACGAAAAAATATTGAAAACTTTTCAAATTTCACAAGTTGTTTGATTGTCTCTTCAGATGTTAAACTGTGATCCGGTAATCCAAACAGTAAATTGATCAATTTGATTTTAAAAGCTGACAATGGATATTGCCGCAATTTACTGCGAATTTTCACCTTCAGTTTATTATATAAATGAAAAATATTAAAGAAAGTTAGAAGATTATTCATTATGAGAGGTTTGATCGTATTACCAAAAATATCAATAGCGATTCCAATTTTCAGTAGCTGAGGAAGATAAGTTTCACAGATTTACAAATGTTAAGCCTTCGAGTTAGACTAGAGTTGTGACCTGCACGGACACCAAATGTTGAATTTCACTCAACAAATGTTAACAAAAAACAATAACTTTTCTTGGAAACTCGAGTATTAATAAAATCTCAACCTTGGCATCTGATAAAAAAAACAATTTTGTTCAATCGTTTAGGATGATTGAATATCATCAAAGTTCAACCAATAAATCCAGTTATTAAATGTCGAATCAATATTTGCACCATGGAATCGAAAAAAAAGAGTTGAAACATCATTAAAGCTGAACAGTGCAATTGTGTCATTTAAAGTGGAATCAATATTTGGCATTTGATCAAAGCAAAAGATTTCATTTGTAATTTAATCATGAAACTCGACAGGCTAAATATTTCTTGTTTTTTGATGAATTAAAATAATCTGTACATCGAATATTTGCGTACAAATTGAGAAAAAAAGATTTGATTTCCTGAGGGTTCAGTAAACAATTTACCGCAGTCTCTCTATCGTTAGCTACTAAAACTCCAAGTGTCTAAGGTGGATCAGGTAAGTCTTTATGGTTTAGTTGAAATTAAGTTGAAATTAATAGACCATACAATTGTTTATGGCATTGATCAATTAGCTTCAATATTGAGATCTGTCCTAAGAACAGTTGGTATAAGAGGGAATCGCGAACTAAATTGCTAAACAAAGAAAAGCAATTGAATCAGCCATAAAATGGGGTAAATAAAAGCACCAAGCAAACACTGAACCATGAAGATCTCATCCAAATAAACGGTATAGTTGAAGCAAGAATGTTGATCGCATAATCACCCAAATATGAAGCAACAACAGGTTCAAACTCGTAGTTTGTAAAAAGATAGATTCTTTAGATAGATTTATTCTGATATTGATACAAAAATAACATGTACTCTATTTATAATAGTAGCTAATACTTGATAACTGCTGTGAATTTTTGAGTTTAATTGGATTACAATAAAAATTAGCATCTAAAATTAAAGCGAAAAATAATCAATCGATTTATTCAATTGCATATAAAGATCTGCTTAGGCTTTGCACCATTGGAGAGTCGATCGACTAGGAAATTGTATCCAAGATAATCAACCATAATCGTTTCCAATGTTCAAAAATATCGCTTGAAGTTCAAAGTAAACAACATTAAGGATGAACCGATTTCCAACATAAACTGTGTACAAAAAGACATTAAGTTGTTGTTATTGTAATAATATTTAAAAATTCAATACAAATCAATATTTCATTATACTGATTTGGATAAAACACAATTTTCTGGATTGGTAATATTGAAAAGCTGTAATACTAACTCTTATGAAGAAATCCTTTCCGATTGTTGCTATCGAACCCAATTGAATGCCATTATTAGGTTCGGATAATCGTTCCATTAATTGTAAAAGCTTCAACAATAAACAGTCAAATGTTAATTTTTTGGCGACATCTTTTCACTAAAGGCTTCATGATAAAAACTTTAAGTTTAAGTTTGGTGTTTTTTTAGAGGAATAATCTAACGATTGGTAACAATATCTTGATTGTAAGTTCTACCTTCTCGAAATTTTGAGTCTCAAAGTTAGTGGTCAAAAGCACTGTTAAAAAGAACTGTTGATAAATTGCAAAAAAAGTGTTAAAGCATTGATGTGAGGCAATAATTTTTGTCAACAAAAATTCGATCTGACTCGTACTCGTGATTCGTCATTTTGTTTCTCAAAATGCAATGCTGGTTGTTCATTAAAAGTTGCATCTGTTTAATTATCATAGTTTCAGTTGCAAAAACCATGATTGCAAAAACGAAAACTGTGGATCTAAGAAATTTGTTAACAACATTAATGAACTCAATATTTGCCTCTACAAAACGACAAAACTTGAACATTCATCTCAAACGTTCGAGTGGCTGGCATTGCTACAGTACTTACCTTCAACTGATTGTAGACATTAAAAACATTGTATGGGCAAATTACATGGAGATGCGAATATAAACGCTCCATCTGTGTTCAATGATGACCGAAAATTTGAGCGTAAATTAGATGGAATAGTCTATCGTTGCGAATTTAAATGAATACTCACTTTAATAATAAACTCTCGTGCAATGAATGAGAGGCACCCAATAATGATAAAAACAACGCAACCCATTGAACCAACTGAATTAGCGAATAGTGGCGAATGAAAACGAATGATAAAACCATAAAATATGCATAGATCGCCGATAAATGCAATGACAGTGAATATACAAAGAACTAAAAAACCAGTGCGTTTAAAACATTTTTCCGATTGATTTAGACTATCAAATGTGTACTTGGTGAAAGATGAAACAAGTTCATTGCTAAATTTCGAGCTACGATAGGAGTCTGCCAGCTCGACTACTGATTCCAACCTAACAAGGTGATATACTTGTATTAAAATAAGATAACCAAAAATAGCAAAATATTTTCCAATCAAGGTAAAGGTGACACTAATAGCGATTAGACTCCAGACCAAACTGTAAAATACAAACTCTTTGTCCTGATAAAAGTTTGGATTGAAAAGCAGAATGGAGAAGTAGCGAGCTGCAAGAAAGAGACAGCAAAACTTGAAGCTACGGTTAAGTTGAGTGATCAGAATATGGATTGAGCGTTGAAATTTAATTGCTTGGTTTGATGTCATTTGTAATAGAACTGGATCGAATCCGTTCTTAATTATGGCCGAGTAAATTGATAAACCGCTGAAAGCACCACCTTTATCATATAAAACAAGCCATTCACTGTTAATAACTCCGAACAGGAAGACAACGGTCAATAAAAAGTTGACTACAGTTCGATGTTTCGTCTTGTAAGCAATGTCGCCTAAATACAGTTGATAATCCTCATTGTCTATTACTGTTAAACAAATCAAACGAGCCAAATTGATTTGACCAATTATTCGCATAGTTAGACCAAAATAGTCAGTTCTAGTTGGGCGATGAGACACATTTTGATTGAATCCAACTCGAGAGGCTCCAAAAAATATTGAAAACTTTTCATATTTTACAAGTTTTTCGATTGTCTTTTCGGGTGTTGAACTGTGATCTGGTAATCCTGACAGTAACTTGATCAATTTGATTTTTAAAGCTGACAATGAGATATGTTGCCATTGACTGATTAGTTTCAACTTCAATTTGTTATACAAATTAAATATACCACCGAATCTCAAACTATCAAAGTTTATCATGATAAGCTGGTTTTGATTTTACGACCAAAATCCCAATCCTCGGCAATATTTAGTATTAAGTATTTATTTCCAAGAACTTTCACAGAGGTATTGTGTTTCGAGTTAAATAAGATGTGAGACTGCAGTTGGATTTCATGAACATAACATGTTGTAGTGTTTCATAACAAAATCAAAACAAAAGTACAAACGACCTTAAAGCAAACCTTTGCTGTAGCTCGTATAAAATCTTTACCTTGGCATTTGAAAAATAATATTGTTCAATCGTTTAGAGTGAATTTAATATGATCAAAGTTTTACTATTAAATGCAATCATTAAAAGACGAATCAATATTTGCTTTTGAAATCGAAACAAAGAAAAAGATTGAAACAAAAATATTTTGCAATTGAGCTCACCAGACTCAATATTTCTGTTCAATAAATGTCATTGAAGTTTAATCACTCATTTTGCTCATTTATTAATTATCATTTATCATTTATTTTTAGTATGTTCTGTCAAGCTGGATGTTTTTTATCATTCTATGAATTTATTATTATTGCATGCGACTTGGGAGAAGCAGGTTTAGACTTCGTGAGGTTTCAGTGACAAGCTAGACGATAAATTACAGTCTCATCATCTTCAACTGCCGAATCTCCAAGTGTCCAAGGTGGATCAACATCTAAATCCACATCAGAAGAAGATTCAGTCTCTAAAGATATCGATTGTTCAAATGTATCAGTAAAATGTGATCTAAACTGTCCATCAGGAACCCAAATGGTAATCGGTGTGATTGGGATTCCAATGTATTAATAAAAAGCGCTGATTGTAACAACATTTCATCCATCACAGCATCTCTCATCTCATTTGAATTATTACCAATTGCACCAAATGCTTTTTATATCACAATATTTGTAGTTGTAGTGATCTGAATCAATAAAGTTTATTTGCAATGCAATATTACACAGTAAAACCTGCAGATTGATCAAATGATCTTGCTATTCCGGTTAGCATTAATGATGACCAGTAACAAATGTGAAGCCATCTCAATTGCAACCTAAGAAAAACAATTTAAATCAAGTCATAATCAAGTTTAATTGAGAATAATTTACTTACCAAAAGATAATTTAGGCTATTCATCTCTAGAACTGCAAAAATGGCAAATAACTTTCTGTTCACCAAATATTCAGCAATGACAAACAATTTAACTTTATGGTTTAGTTTGAATTGGGTTGAGGTTAATAAACTATACAATTGTTTATGGCATTGATCAAGCTACATCATGTAGAAAATCCATTTTATAATAAGAATAACAAGAAAAAGAAATATTTATTAGCTAATGTCACTCGAACAAAACTCGCAAAGCAAAAGCATTTGCTTCCAATGCAAAAGTAATATTGCAAATGAATGCTCGAAACCAAATTCATTAGCAAAATTTGGTGCAGATGAAACAAATCAGAAGAAGCTTATTATAAGCCATCCGGCGATTTTTTGAGTTAATGGTCTTTGCTCAGTTTTCAATACTTTTGCTCTTATTATTTAGTTATGACCAGTTTTATTACCTGAATAGATACTAACCTTTAACCGAGCATAAGTTCCACTTAGAAGGTTAATTGATTGACCGCAAGCAAAGTTGATTATGCCAAGAGCAATCAATGTAATCCTTGTAATATTGTCCAGTGTAACAAAAAACACCAAATAAAGTATCAATATGGAGGCAATGAATGTGAATATAAAAGTAATGCTATTCAATGGTGACCAGAAGCTACTCGTTTGATCTACTTGCTTTAATATCGAGATTACATCATTAGCATTGGAAAAGACGATTCGCCTTGATGAATGCGATTTCATTGATTGTTGCTTCAATGATCGTACAATGTAGTCAATTCTTTGTCCAGTAAGAAAAGCATAAAATGAGAAAAGGTAACCAAAATTGACACAACAAGCGTTGGTATAAAAAGCAGAAGCTGAAGCTAGGAGGGAATCGCGAACTAAGTTGATAAACAATGAAAAACAATTGAAATTAGCTATAAAATGAGGTAAATAAAAGCACCAAGCAAACACTGAACCAGCAATTAACGACGATTTCATGCATATAAACAGTATAGTTGAAGCAAGACCAACGGCAGATTCAGATGTGCATTGAAAACGCTTTGGATGGTCAACAGTTCCATCCAATATTGCCAGTGAATGAAACCAAGTTTGTTTATGGATTGAAGTGTTGCTTTGATGAATCAAAATCCAGCCGATTAGAGCACATAGAATCCAGCATAAATCAAGAAATAAAAGTAAATCATGAGACTGTCCAAAGTTGATGGCATAATCACCCAAATATAAAGCAACAACAGGTTCAAGCTCGTAGTTTGTGAAAAGATAGATTCTTACTGTGAATGATATTAGCGAAAGTAAACCAAGCCAAGAGATCAAACGGTTATACCATGGACTTGGTAAGGCTAAATAAGTTAACCAAAGGAATGAATATTTGGTGAAATATTTAGACAACTTAACCCTTGTTTTAGGATACTTTAGCTTATCCATGTTCTTGGATTGTCACTAGTTTCACCAGTTTTCGTGGGAAACTGTTTTTAGGTGGATAGATGTCAAGATATTAAAGCTTTTGCTTCCAAACAAAAACTGGCCGAACTTAAGAATAGATTGAATTTAAACCCTTATTGCATGTTAAACTGGAATAAATACATGAATAGTGGTTAAATAATTGAATTATTACATTCGTGACAAAATTGCTTTGTTTAATTAGTCGAAAGACCGATCAAAAGAAATGTTCCTAACATTATAAATTAATTTCAAACGAATGGCAGAAACATTGTTTTCCAATGCATGATTTAGTGCATCATTACTATATCCAGTTCATCAACTAAATTTCAAAACATTTGTCTTTATTTGAACATTTATTATTCAATATTTCTCGACCTTTATAAAGTTTCCTCAATAACTCGTTTAGACCATAAATCAAAAGTCAAGTTAAGGAGTGTAAACTTTGCTAGGTTTATTAGGCATAATTGAATTACAAGAATAATCATGTTTGTACATAAAAGCGAAAAAATAATCAATCGATTTAACATTTGCATTTACATAAAGATTCATTTGCAAGATTGTCATTTGTAAGTGAACTGGATAAAATCCATGCTTAATTATGAACGAGTAAATGGTCGAAAAACTGAATTTACCACATCATATAGAAAATTCAATAACTCCAATTAGGAAGCAAATGGTAAATTGTTGACTATTGATTTGTGATTTGTTAAGTAAGCGATTTCGCCTACATACAATTGGTAATCCTCATCCTCTATTACGGCTAGACGAATCAAATGAATCAAGCAGATCATAATTGTTTTCGAAGAATCGTGAGTTGAGACTTAGCGAATTTTTAGCCACACGGAAATGAAGTTCCTGCTAATTCTTAGAAATATCGCTTGAAGTTCAAAGTAAACAGCATTAAAGATGAACCGATTTCCAACATAAACTTTAAAAAAAAGACATTAAGATACAAATATTATTAATATTATTATAATATTTAATCTTTCACAAGCAATCAATATAATTAATATTGATTTGAAACAAAACTTTCGCTGGGATGACATTGAAAAACATATTCATTACAAATCTGTAATACTAACTCTTATGAAGAAATCCTTTCCAATCGTTGCTATCGACCCCAATTGAATGTCGATATTAGGTTCGGATAATCGTTCCATTAACTGTAAAATCTTGAAATTACAATCAAATATTATCACTATTCTTAACATCTTTTTATTTTACCTTAAATTGATTGCAAACGGTGGAAACGTTGTATCGATAAATTATATGGACATGTGTATGCAAGCGCTCGATCTGTATCCAACATCACAATCGGAGTCCGAAAAATTGGAGCAAAAATTAGTAAAACAGTCTGATGAAATTCGATTGAATACTCACTTCGATAATAAATTTTCGTCCAATCAATGAGATGTAACCAATAACGAGGAGAACAATGCAGCCAATTGAACCAAGTGAATTAGCGAACACTGGTGAATGGAAACGCATGATGAAACCATAAAATACAAACAGATCACAAATAAAGGCAATGGCAGTGAAAACACAAAGGACTAAAGTACCAGTTAGTTTAGCACACTTTTCTGATTGATTTAGACATTCAAATGTGCTCTTGGTGAAGTTTGAAGCGTCTTCATCGTTATATTTCAATCGTCGATAGGAATCTGCCAACTCGACTACTGATTGCAACCTGAATAGGTGGTACAATTGCATTAAAATAAGATAACCAAAAATAGCAATATATTTTCCAAGCACGGTAAAAGTCGTAATCATTGCGACTAGACTCCAGATCAAACTGTAAAATACAAACTCTTTGACCTGATAAAAATGTGGATTGGAGAGGAGCATGAAATAATAGCAAATGGCAAGGAAGAGACAGCAAAATAGGAAATTACGGTTAAGTTGAGTGATCAGAATATGGATTGTACGATGAAATTTAACTGCTTGGTTTGGTGTCATTTGTAAGTAGACTGGGTCAAATCCATGACCAATTATGGACGAATAAATTGTCAAAACACTATTTTTACCACTTTTATCAAATAAAACAACCCATTCATTGACAACGAATCCAACCAGGAAGCCGATCATAAAAAATACGTTAAGCATTATTCGATGTTTTGTCTTGTAACCAGTGTCTCCTAAATACATTTGATAATCTTCATTGTCTATAACTGTTAGACAAATGAAACGAAGCAAGTTGATTTGACCAATCGCTCGCATGATTAGACTGACATAGTCAGTTTTGACTGATTGATGAGACACATTTTGATTGAATCCAAACCGAGAAGCACGAAAAAATATTAAAAATTTTTCAAATTTAACGAGCTGTTTAATCGTCTCTTCGCATGTTAAACCGTGATTCGGTAATCCTAGAAATAAATTGGTCGATTCAGTTTTCAAAGACGACAATGAATAATTTCGCCATTGACCGGAAAGTTTCATCTTCAATTTATCATAGAAATGATATAAACCACCGAATGTAAAAAAATCAAAGTTGATCATTATGAATTGATTTTGATCTTATGATGAAAAAATATCAATTAATAGCAATCACAATATTCAGTTGTTGAAAAAGGTAAGTTTCACCAGATCCAACGTTGCAAAGACTTCGAGTTAAATCAAGTTTAGACTGTAGCGGGTTTGCATGGACATTACAAGTTGCTTTAAATTTAACGAAATCATAACAAAATAATAATATAATATAATATCTTATAATATTAGTATTAGAAAACTAAAGTAAAATCTCAACCTTGGTCTTTGGTAAAAAATGCAATATTGTTTAATGTTCAATCTTTAAGAGTCAATTTAATATCATCAAAGTTTAAAGTCATTTAAAGTTGAATCAATATTTGGTATTTACGCAAAGGTAAAGAATTCATTTCCAAATTGGTTTATGAAACTCGACAAACTCAATATTTCTTTTCATTCGATGAATTTAATATAATCTGTGCGTGCCAATTGTTAGTTGAGAAAAAAGTTTTGTGCGTTTTAAGTGACATGAAAATAAAGTTCATTCCTGCAATTAAAATATTTCTCTGATAGTTTTCGATAAAATCACGTTTACAGTGCAAAAATTTGTGCCCTTTGTGCAGCCAGGTAATCAGAAATGATTTTTTGTACTGTAACGGCTAATTACTAAAAAAACATGGAAAATAACATTTGATTTTGTTGTAGTTTAATACAGACAACTTGCATTAAAATTATAGCGATATTTAAAGAGCTGAAACTTTATCGACAGAAAAGTTCTCGAACATCAACTATCTAATATTTTCTTCTATAAATCGAAAGCTTACTTAAGCTTTTTGAATCTAAAAATACTAAAAATATCCCAAATTTTACGAGTTTTTCGACTGTCTCTTCGTATGTTAAACTGTGATTCGGTAACCCTAACATTAAATTAACGAATTTGCTTTTTGCACTGAAAAGTTTTGTCTTCATTTCTATGTACAAATATGGAGTTCATTTCGATCATACAAATTATACGATCAGGTCCTTTATACACAGTTTCGCTTGGACTTTTTATAATTGAAGAACCAATCGGCTATGAGATCGTATCCAAACTAATTCACCATAATTGAGCGCTAATTGTTTCCAATGTTCAGAAGTATCGCTTGAAGTTCAAAGTAAACAACATTAAAGATGAACCAATTTCCATCATAAACTATACGCAAAAAGACATTAAGATATTGATTTGAAAAAAACTTTCGCTGGGATGACATTATAAAACATATTAATTGCAAATCTGTAATACTAACTTTAATGAAGAAATACTTTCCAATTGTTGTTATTAAACCCAATTGAATGCCGATATTAGGGTCGGATAATCGTTCCATTAATTGTAAAAGCTTGATTAATACAAAATAAAATGTTAGTACTTTTCTTTTCACCTTTTTATTGAATTACCTTAAACTGATTGCAAACAGTTAAAACGTTGTTACGATAAATTTTATGGATATGTGTATATAATCGCTCTATCTGTACGAATATCACAATTGTTGTCCGAAAAAAATTGAAACAAAATTAGATAAAATAAACGATAAAATTCGATTGAATACTGACTTGGATTATAAATTTTCGTGCAACTAACGAGATGTAACCAATAACGAGGAAAACAATGCAGCAATTGAACCAAGTGAATTAGCGAACACTGGTGAATGGAAACGCATGATGAAACCATAAAATATAAACAGATCGCAAATAAAGGCAATGGCAGTGAAAACACAAAGGACTAAAGTACCAGTTAGTTTAGCACACTTTTCTGATTGATTTAGACATTCAAATGTGCTATTGATAAAGTTTGAAGCGTCTTCATCGTTATATTTCAATCGTCGATAGGAATCTGCCAACTCGACTACTGATTGCAACCTAAAAAGGTGGTACACTTGCATTAAAATAAGATGACCAAAAATAGAAATATATTTTCCGCTCAAGGTAAAAGTCGTAATCATTGCGACTAGACTCCAGATCAAACTGTAAAATACAAACTCTTTGACCTGATAAAAATGCGGATTGGAGAGGAGCATGAAATAATAGCAAATGGCAAGGAAGAGACAGCAAAATAGGAAATTACGGTTAAGTTGAGTGATCAGAGTATGGATTGTACGATGAAATTTAACTGCTTGGTTTGGTGTCATTTGTAAGGTAACCGGATCAAATCCATTGTTAATTATGTCCGAGTAAATTGTCAAAACACTATTTTTACCACTTTTATCATATAAAGCAACCCATTCATGGACAACGACTCCAATCAGGAAGCAGATGATGAAAAAAACGTTAATAGTTATTCGATGTTTTGTTTTGTAAGCAGTGTCGCCTAAATACATTTGATAATCTTCATTGTCTATTATTGTTAAACAAATCAAACGAATCAAGTTGATTTGACCAATCGCTCGCATAATTAGACTTAAATAGTCAGTTTTAGTTGGGGGATGAGACACATTCTGATTGAATCCAAACCGAGAAGCACGAAAAAATATTAAAAATTTTTCAAATTTCACCAGTTGTTTAATTGTCTCTTCGGATGTTAAACCGTGATTCGGTAATCCTAGAACTAAATTGGTCGATTCAGTTTTCAAAGATGACAATGAATAATTTCGCCATTGACCGAAAAGTTTCATCTTTAATTCATGAATGGAATACATCAGAAATTAAAAAGTCAAAGTTTATCATTATTGGTTTCGATCTGTTGATGAAAAAATATCAATTAATAGCAATCACAATATTCAGTTGTTGAAGAGGGTAAGTTTCACCAGATTTACCGTTGCAAAGACTTCGAGTTAAACCAAAGTACAGTAGTGGGTTTGCATGGACATTACATTAACCAAATAATAACAAAATAATCATCTTGTAACAAAAATTTTCGTTGGATACGCAAGTGAAAGCAATATTGTTTGATGTTCAATCGTTAAGAGTGAATTTAATATCATCAAAGTTTAGCATTTAATTTAGTCATTTAAAGTTGAATCAATATTTGGTATTTACGCAAAGTAAAGATTTCATTTGAAAATTTGTTTATGAAACTCGACACACTCAATATTTCTTTTCATTCGATGAATTTAATATAATCTGTGCGTGCGAATTGTGAGCCGAGAAAAAAAAGTTGCAACTTTGTGCGTTTTAAGTGACATGAAAATAAAGTTCATTCATGCAACTAAAAAATTTCTCTGATATTTTTCGATAAAATCACGTTTACAGTTCAAAATTTGAGCACTTTGTACAGCCAGGTAAACAGAATAAATCATCAAAACGATGTTTTCTTCTGTAACGTCCAAAAGCCAATAAGAAACATGGAAAATAACATTTGATTTTGTTAACGAATAGACAACTTGGATTAAATTAACAATAGTTAAAGAGCTGAAACTTTATCGACAGAAAATCAAATAGCCAAAACTTTCTTCGATAAATCGAAAACTTACTTGAGCTTTTGAATCTAAATAATAATCTTCTGAATGCTTGAATATGATCTCACATGATATTTTCAAATCTTGTTGTAAAAAGATTGCGATAAATTCATAGAATGAACGCATTAGTGATGATATCAGAAAAGCTGTATTGCACTTCTATTCATAGCTAATACTTGGCATTTATTATGATCTTTCGGGTATCATTGAATTACAAGAATAATTATAATTTTTAATATTATTTTGTAGATATTGAAAGCGAAAAAATAATCAGTCGATTTAACATTTAATTTTATAAACAGATTTGCTTAGGCTTTTTACCATTGAAGAGTCAATCTACTTGGGAATCGTGTCCAAGTCAATCAAATCATAATTGACTGATAATCGTTTCCAATGTTCAGAAATATCGCTTGAAGTTCAAAGTAAACAACATTAAAGATGAACCAATTTCCATCATAAACTATATGCAAAAAGACATCAAGTTGTTGTTATTATTTAGAAATTCAGTATAAATCAATATTTCATTATACTGATTTGGATAAAACAAAAGTTCCTGGATTGGTGATATTGAAAAGCTGTAATACTCACCACCATAAAGAAATCCTTTCCTATTGTAGTTATTGAACCCAATTGAATGCCATTTTTAGGTTCTGATAATCGTTCCATCAACTGTAAAAGCTTGAAAAATCAAAGGTTAGTATTTTGTATTAATACATCTTTTTATGAGAATACTTTTTTACGAACTTTTGAGTGAACAGTTGAGACTTTGGGGGGTTAAATGAGAAAATAGCAGTCAAATTTTAAACTTTTTTATATAACGTTCAACTAACGTTATATATCTGTTTGAGTTTTTCTCATTACTCCTTACCTTAAACTGATCAAGTTGGTGCCTAATTGTAGCTCAAAGATTGCTTGTTAAATGACAATATGCTCGAAATGATTACCTTTCGAAACAATGATGTTTCAGAGTCGTTTTTGAAAGTTGACAATTGCTCAATTTTACAGTCTCAAAAGATATTTTTGTAGTTTTTTAACAAAGAATTTGAAAAAAACGATTGATTCTAATTCTGACTGATGAATAGTAACTCTACAATTTAACTGAGAATCAGAAAATTCTGCTTATTAATAGAGGAGAAAATCGGGTCAAAAGTTGTTTAAAACAAAAATTCCCATATTTTGATTTTTCTAAATTTTAACTCAATTAAACGCGAAATTGGATCGATTGGATCTATTCTAAGTTAATTAATGATGCAAAATAGCATAAATAATAATAAAAATAAAAAATAATAGTCTTAATACAGATTAAAGTTATTAGCAATCAAGAGCCGTCAGGTGATTATGAATCACGGTGTATAACGTTCAACTAACGTTATATATCTGTTTGAGTTTTTCTCATTACTCCTTACCTTAAACTGATTATAGACATCAAGAACATTGTATCGATAAATTATTTGAAGATGTGAATTTAAATGCTCCATCTGTATTGAATGTCGATTAATGACGAAAAATTAGACAAAATAGTCTGTTTGAACATTTGAAAAAATACTCACTTTAATTTTAAACTCTCGAGCAATTAATGAGAGGCAACCAATAACGATGAAAACAATGCAACCAATTGAACCAGTCGAATTAGCGTATAGTGGTGAATGAAAACGCATGATGAAACCATAAAATATGCATAGATCACCCATAAACGCAATGGCAGCAATCACAGAAAAGACTATAATACCAGTCAATTTAGAAAATTTTTCAAATTGATTTAGACTATCGAATGTGTACTTGATGAAGGTTGAAGCAAATTCATTTGTAAATTTCGAGCTACGATATGAATCGGACAACTCGATAGCTGAGCGCAACCTGTAAAACGAATATGCCTGTGTTAAAAAAAGATAACCAAAAATAGCGAAATATTGGCCAATCATGGTAAACGAGACGAAAACTACGACTAAACTCCAGGCCAAACTGTAATAAGGCAACTGTTTGACTAGATAAAAGTTTGGATTGAAGAGTAGTATCGAGAAGTAACAAGGTTTAACGAAAAGACAGCAAAATATAAAGCTACGATTGAGTTGAGTAACTAGTATATGAATTGTACGATGGAATGCAATTGCTTGGGTTTTCGTCATTTGTAAGATCAAAGGGTCAAATCCATGGTCAATTATGGATGAGTAAATGGCCAAAACACTGAATTTACCACTTTTATCAAATAAAACGAGGCATTCACTGTTAACGGCTCCAATTAGATAAATAATTGTGACCAGAAAGTTAATTATAAATCGATAATTTGTCTTGTAAGCAAAGTCACCTAAATACAATTGATAATCCTCATTGTCTATAACTATTATACAAATAAAACGAATCAAGTTGATTTGACCAATCACTCGCATAATTAGACGGAAATAGTCAGTTTTAGCTGATTGATGAGACACATTTTGCTTGAATCCAAACCGCGCGGCACGACAAATTATTGAAAACTTTTCAAATTTTACGAGTTGTTCAATTGTATCTTTGGGCGTTAGACTGTGATTTGGCAATCCTAACAGTAAGTTGATCAATTTACTTCTGAAAGGTGAATAATGTCGCCATTGACTGGAAATTTTCAGTTTTAAATTGTCATACAAATGAAAAGAATCAACGAAAGTTAAAAAATTATTCATTTTCAGGTGTTTTGATCTTATTCAAAGAGATACCAAATGATAGCAATTCAAGTATTTAGTTAATGAGGAAGCTCCACAAGTTATCAAATGTGAAACCTTCGAGTTAAATTTTAGTTTAAACTGCAGTGGGTTTGCATGAGCTCATCCTTGTCATCTGATTGGAAAACAATATAAACGTTGAGAGTCGATTTAATATTAGCAAAGTTCAACATTTAATTCAGGCATTAAATTTCGAATCAATATTAGCTTAATGGAATAGAAAATTATGCAAAAAAGAATCGAAACATCATTAAAGCTCGATCTTTTAATTACATCATAAGCTCAACCTTGCCATCATTTAGATGATCACGAACAGATTGTTTTTCAACAATTGATTTAAATGATAAATTATCTTAGTTTTTGTTCAATTGTTCGAACTTCATCTGCAATAATTAATCAATATTTGCTCAATAATTGAATAATGGTAATGATTAGAATTTACAAATTTTTATCAGTCAGTATATGGATTTAGAGATTCCGTTGGATATTTTTCTTGATTCCGGATTGTTAGTCATTTCAATCAACAATTTGATTTGAATTTTAATTAAATTTTCGAAAAATGATGATTTGATTGAATTAAATACGTATAAATTGTGTATAACCAATGTTTTTAATCATGAAACTGGGTGCAACTTAAAGAGCAAATGATTAGTCATTTTTAAGCGAACTGGATCAAATCCATGCTTGATTTTGACTGAGTAAATCGTTAAACAAACCAAACGAATCAAGTTGATTTGACCGATTGCTCGAATTATCAGACTGAAATAATCAGTTTTAGTTGATTGATAAGACTCATTTTGATTGAATCCAAATCGAGAGGCACGAGAAAATATTGAAAACTTGTTGTTCAATTGTCTCTTTTGATGTTAAAATGTCATTCGGTAATCCTAATAATAAGTTGATCAATTTTATTTTAAAAGATGACAGTGAAAAGTGTTGGCAGTGATTGAAAAGTTTCATCTTTTATTTATCATATAACCGCATAAATGCAATGAACCGCCGAAAGTTAAAAAATTTATTATTATAAGTTGTTTTGATCTAATTATCAAAAATTATCAACTGATAGCAATCGATTAATAAGTAGTTTAGACAGGTAAGTTTCCAGATTTATAAGTGCCAGTGTTTCGAGTTGAACTTTAGCTTAGACTGCATGTTTGCAAGGAGGTTCAATGTATTGAATAGAAATAGACTTTTCATGACAACTTAATGAAAATCTTAACCTTGACATCTGAAGATGAAAGCAATATTGGTGCAAATTGATCAATTTAATTTTCAAATATGACAATGAAAGATGTTGCTGTTGTCTGAAAATTACCAAAGGTATCAACTTCGTTTCAATGTAAAAATGAAATATACAACCGACACTTAAAAGGTTTACTGCTATCATTTCAAGTTGATTTTGATAAAAAATATCAATTGCTTACAATCCCGATTTGCAAATATGTGAAACTTGACAGCCCAAATATTGTTCTTCATTTGATGAAATTATCATAGAGATTCTTTTATCTGCGGAAGCTTATAGTTCAAGTCTGATGATTGTATCATCAACCGTTGGTGAGGATAGGTAAACGTCCACTAGGATTGAGTGTGCTATACGTTTGACTTCGGAGGAAATTTATTTCATCCCACTTGATTATCGACCCACCTACAACAAGCGATCTGCACCCGACCCTCAACCCCACCAAACGTCAACGAGGACATCTAGGACATCTGCAATGGTTATAATCGTGATGGGGGTTAAAATGGTGATGAAAATGGTGGTGGAAATGATAATATAAATGTTGATGTTAAAGTTGACACTGACCCCGTTAAATCTGCATTCGTTGTAGGTGATGATGCTGGTGAAGTTTTATATTCTTCAGCTGCATCCTCTATTTCGTTAGATTCACACTCACGATGTGAATATCAGATTATTGTAAATTGTTTCAAAAATTCTGTTTTTCATTAAATTAATTACTGAATTAATTGTTTTATAATTTATTTCCATTGATTTAATATTGTCACCAAAAGGTGGCACCAACACGAAATTCTACCAATTTATGGGGCACTTTACTGTAAACACAGTAGCGTCAAGGCTTCGCTTTTCATTCGACCAAACATCGTCGTCATAAAACTAAAAAATATAATTCGTTTATCGTTTATCGTTTAAAATTCAATTTATCCATATCTATAGGATCGCAGGGTTTACAGGAGAAAGGAACAATTGAATTCAAGGTTCTTTTCTCATTCGAGTTTATAGTTTATTGTTGCATATTGTGAATCATTGATTATTGATGCGTTACAAGAATAATTATGATTTTAAAAGATCTTAAAAAGTGCGGAGTCGATTCACATTAGATTTTATCTTAAAATTGGCTTGGATTTTTACTATTCAAGGGTTAATTAGCTAGGAGATCGTGTCTAAGTAAATTAAACCATAATTTTGATTAATTATTTTGAATATTCAGAAGTATCGCTTGAAGTTCAAAGTGAACAATATTAAAGATGAGCCAATTTCCACCATAAACTGAAAAATAAAAGACATTAATTTTCATAAACGAAATTTCACAAATAATCAATAAAAAAAGATATTGATTTCAAACTTTCTGGACCGATGACATTGAAAAGTCACAGTAAATCTTTATACTAACTGTAACGAAGAAATCCTTTCCAATTCTTGTTATCGAACCAAATTGAATGCCATTATTAGGTTCGAATATTCGTTCCATCAATTGTAAAAGCTTGAACAATATACAATCAAATGTTATTAATACTTTTCTTTGCATCTTTTAATCGGATTACCTTAAATTGACTGTAAACATTGAAAACATTGTATCGACAAATTGCTCTGAGATGTGAATATAAACGGTCTATCTGTAACAAAATCACGATTGTTGGCCCAAAAATTAGACGCTTGTCTGTTGTTACTCATTGAAATGAATACTCACTTTAATTATGAATTCTCGTGCAATGAATGAAAGGAAGCCAATAATGATGAAACCAATGCAACCAATTGAACCAACTGAATTAGCGAACAGCGGTGAATGAAAACGAATGATGAAACCATAAAATATGAACAGATCACAAACAAAGGCAATGACAGTGAACACACAAAGGACAATATTACGAGTAAGCTTAGCGCATTTTTCCGAGTCATTTAAGCATACAAATGTGTGCTTAGTTAAGGTTGAAACATGTTCATCGGTACACTCTGAGCTACGGTATGAATTAGCTAATTCAACTATAGATTTCAACCTAAAAAGATGATATACTTGGATTGAAATAAGATAACCAAAAATAGCAAAATATTTTCCAATGACGATAATTGTTGTAATAATTGCGACTAGACTCCAGGCCAAACTGTAAAATTGAAACTCTTTAACCTTATAAAAGTTTAGATTCAAGAGGAGTATGGAGTAGTAGCCAGGTCCAATGAAGAGACAACAAAATATGAAATTACGGTTAAGTTGATTGATCAGTATATGGATTGTACGATGAAATTTGATTGCTTGGTTTGATGTCATTTGTAAGTGAACCGGATCAAATCCATTTTTGATTATTTCCGAGTAAATGGTCAAAACGCTGTATTTACCACTTTTATCATATAAAAAAATCAATTCGCTGTTGACAACTCCAATTAAGAAGCAGATAGCAAATAAAACGTTTACCATTGAGCGATGTTTTGTCTTGTATGCAACGTCACCTAAATACAATTGGTAATCCTCATCGTCTATAATTGTTAAACAAACCAAACGAATCAAGTTGATTTGACCGATTGCTCGAACAATCAGACTGAAATAGTCAGTTTTGGTTGATTGATGAGACTCATTTTGATTGAAGCCAAATCGGGAGGCACGAAAAAATATTGAAAGTTTTTCAAACTTTACGAGCTGTTCAACTGTCTCTTTTGACGTTAAACTGTCATTCGGTAATCCTAATAATAAGTTGATCAATTTGATTTTAAAAGATGATAATGAATAATGTTGGCAGTGATTGAAAAGTTTCATCTTTAATTTATTATACAAATAAAATCTAGGTAATTAAAAAATTTATTATTTTAAGTTGTTTTAATTTTATTATCAAAAACTATCGACTAATAGCAATTCGAAAATTCAGTGGTTGAGACAGGTAAGTTTCCTTAAATTTACAGGTGCAAAGTTTTCGAGTTAAACTTAGCTAAGACTGCATTTGTTTGCATGGAGGTGCAATGTATTTGCATTAAACAAAAAATTTTCATGGAAACTCAATTAAAATCTTAACCTTGGCATCTGAAGATAAAAGCAATATTGGTGTGAATTGATCAATTTCATTTTCAAAGATGACAATGAAAGATGTCGCTGTTGACTGAAAATTTCCAACTTCAATTCGTTCTACAAAATGAAATGTACAAACGAATGTTAAAAGGTTAACTATCATCATTCCAAGTTAATTTTGATGAAAAAATATCAACAAATAGCAATCCCGATTTTCAAATATATGTTGAAACTTGACAGGCTAAATATTTCTTTCATTCAATGAAATAAGCCTAATTAACGACACTTCGAGTGCAGACTACGCGAGTTTTTAGTGACAGTGAAATGAGGTTCATTCCTGCAATTCATTTGCTAGTTTTGGGTATTTTCACAGTTTTATCAATGTCTCGTTAGTGTAACTTGAAGATTCTGCATTTACTTTTTTATTATTGAATCTTTAAAATTCAAATACTGAACACATTCATTATTATAATAAATTGGGAATGCTGTTTAATGATAATAATGATTTTAATTTAATTGTAGATCTTGAAAGCGAAAAAATAATCAGTTGATTCTGTTACATTTTTACACAGTTTCGCTTGGACTTTTTACCATTGAAGAACCAATTTACTAGGAAATCGTATCCACCATAATCGATTGATTTCTAATCGTTTCCAATGTTCAGAAAAATCGCTTGAAGTTCAAAGTAAACAGCATTAAAGATGAACCGATTTCCAACATAAACTTTAAAAAAGACATTAAAATTATAAAATTATTAAAATATTGAAACTTTCACAAATAATCGAATAATCGAATCAAAATATTGATTTCAAACAAAATTTTTGCTTGGACAACATTGAAAAACATTGATTGTAAATCTGTAATACTAACTCTTATTAAGAAATCCTTTCCAATTGTTGCTATTGGACCCAACTGAATGCCGATTTTGGGTTCGGATAATCGTTCCATCAATTGTAAAAGCTTGAGTGATATAAAATAAAATGTTATTCCTTTTCTTTACACCTTTTTATTAAATTACCTTAAAATGATTGTAGACATTGAAAACATTGCATCGACTAACTGAATGAATATGTGAACATAAACGCTCTATCTGCATCCAATATCACCATTGATGACCCAAAAAATTAAAGCAGAAATTAGATGAAATAGTCAGTCATTAAGCATACAAATGAATACTAACTTTGATTATGAATTCTCGTGCAATTAATGAGAGGTAACCAATAACGCTGAAAACAATGCAACCAATAGAAGCAAGCGAATTAGCGAATAGCGGTGAATGAAAACGAATGATGAAACCATAAAATATAAACAGATCACAAATCATGGTAACGCAAGTGAACACACAAAGTACAAAATCACCAGTTGATTTAACCCACTTTTCAGATTGGTTGAGACATTCAAATGTGTGCTTGATGAAGGTTGAAGCAAGTTCATCAGTACATTTCAACCGTCGATAGGAATCTGCCAACTCTACCGCTGATCGCAACCTAAAAAGGTAATACACTTGAATTAAAGTTAGATAACCAATAATAGCAAAATATTTTCCAGCCACGGTAAAGGCGACAATAACAGCGACTATACTCCAGGCCAAACTGTAAAGTCGAAACTGTTTGACCAGATAAAAGTGTGGATTGGAGAGTAGTACGGAGTAGTAGACAGTTGCAAGGAAGAGACAGCAAAACATGTAGCGACGGTTAAGTTGAGCTACTCGTATATGGATTGTACGATGAAATTTAATTGCTTGGTTTGATGTCATTTGTAAGTGAACTGGATCAAATCCATGTTTAATTATTCCCGAGTAAATTGTCAAAACACTATTTTTACCATTTTTATCATAAAAAATAAGCCATTCATTAGTAGCGACTCCAAATAAGAAGCAGATAGCATATAAAATGTTAATCATTATTCGATGTTTAGTCTTGTAACCAGTGTCACCTAAATACAATTGGTAATCCTCATTTTTTATTACTGTTAAACAAATCAAACGAATCAGGTTGATTTGACCCATTACTCGAATAATCAGGCTGAAATAGTCAGTTTTAGCTGATTGATGCAACACTTTTCGGTTGAATCCAAATCGAGAGGCGAGGAGTAACATTAAAAATTTTTCAAATTTAACGAGCTGTTTGATAGTCTCTTCGGATGTTAAACCTTGATTCGGTAATCCTAGAACTAAATTGGTCGAGTCAGTTTTCAAAGATGACAATGAATAATTTCGCCATTGACCGGAAAGTTTCATCTTCAATTTATCATAGAAATGAAAAAAACCACCGAAAGTTAAAAAATCAAAGTTGAGCATTATGAGGTGATTTTGATCTGTTTATGAAAAAATATCAATTAATAGCAATCCAAATATTCAGTTGTTGAAGAAAGTAAGTTCCGCCAGATTTAAAAATTCAAAGTTGAGGCTGAAGTGATGGACATCTCATGCTGTATTACATTTAAACAAATCATAACAAAATAATCATCTTATAACAAAAACTTTCGTTGGAAACTAAAGTAAAATCTCAACCTTGGCCTTTGGTAGGAAATGCAATATTGTTTAATGTTCAATCGTTAAGAGTCAATTTAATATCTTCAAAGTTTAACATTTAATTTAGTCGTTTAGAGTTGAATCAATATTTGGCAATTACGCAAAGGAAAGATTTCATTTGAAAATTTGTTTATGAAACTCTTCAAACTCAATATTTCTTTTCATTTGATGAATTTAATATAATCTGTGCGTGCGAATTGTGAGTTGAGAAAAAAAAAGTTGAGACTTTGTGAGTTTTTTGTGGCATGAAATAAGTTCATTCATGCAATTTAAAAATTCGTCACAGTGAAAACACTGATCACTTCGAATAGCCATCAGAACTAATTATCAAGACGATTTTTTCTCCCGTAACGTCCAACGACTAATAAGAAACATGGGAAATAACATTTTATAATATTTTGCTGTAGTCTGCTTAATACAAACAGACAATTTTGCACCAAAATAATAGCGATATTTAAAGAGCTGGAACTTTATCGACAGAAAAGTTTTTCGAACATCAACTATCGAAAGCTTCCCCAAACTTTTGAACCTCAATAATAATCTTCTGTGACCACTAAATTTGTCTGAAATTTCCTGCCAGATCAACTGTATTTATACAAAAAAAGCACTTTTATTTAAAAATAATACTTGGCATTTATTATCATCTTTGAATTACAAGAACAATTATAATTTAAATCGTGAAAGCCAAAAAATAAGTCGATTTACCACACAATAAGTTGATTTTATACACAGATTTGCTTAGACTTTTTACCATTGAAGAGTCGATCTACTAGGGAATCGTGTCCAAGTCAATCAAATCATAATTGATTGTTAATCGTTTCCAATTCTTAAAAATATCGTTTGAAGTTGCAAGTAAACAACATTAAAGATGAACCAATCTCTAACATAAACTGTATAAAAAGATATCAAGTTATTATTATCGTGATATTTAAAAATTCAAAACAAATCAATATAATTAAATATTGATTTCAATAAAACAAAAGTTTCTGGGTAACATTGAAAATCAGTAAAGCTTACAACAACAAAGAAATCCTTTCCAATTGTAGTTATTTGGCCCAACTGAATGCCATTATAAGGTCCATTTAATCGATCCATTAACTGAAAAATCTTGAGACAAAAATTAACATCAAAATTTATAACTTGGCTTAACCTTTGTTTCATTAAATTACCTTCAAACGATTATAAGCATTGATTACATTATATCGACAAATTATATGGAAATCTGAGTTCAAACGATCTATCTGTATCCAATATAGCAATGATGATCAAAATTTGAGCAAAAATTAGATCAATTCAAGTAATCATCAAAATCAGTCAAATGAATTCCTACTTTAATTTTAAATTCTCTGGCAATGTATGAAAGGCAACCAATAACAATGAAAACGAGACAACCAATTGAACCAGACAAATCAGCAAACACTGGTGAGTGAAACCGAATAATTAAACCATAAAATGTCAGTAAATCGCCAATCAAGGCAATCACCGTGAACCCATAAAGGACAATAGCACGAGTCAATATAGCGCATCTCTCTGATTGATTCAGACATTCAAATGTATGTCTGATGAGGCTTTTAACCAGTTCATCGGTACATTTCAATCGTCGATAGTAATCTGCCAACTCGACTACTGAGTTCAACCTAAATAGGTGATACACTTGCACTAAAATAAGATAAATCAAAGTACCCATATTTTGTCCAGTCATGGTAAATGTTGGAACAATTGCGACCAGACTCCAGATCAAACTGTAAAATACCAACTCTTTGACCTGATAAAAATGTGGATTGGAGAGGAGCATGAAATAATAGCAAATGGCAAGGAAGAGACAGCAAAATAGGAAATTGCGGTTAAGTTGAGTGATCAGAATATGGATTGTACGATGAAATTTAATTGCTTGGTTTGATGTCATTTGTAAGTGAACCGGATCAAATCCATTGTTAATTATGTCTGAGTAAATTGTCAAAACGCTGTATTTACCACTTTTATCATATGAAACAAGCCATTCATTGGTAACAACTCCAATTAGGAAGCAGACAGTAAATAAAATGTTTACCATTGTTCGGTGTTTTGTCTTGTAAGCAATGTCGCCTAAATACAATTGATAATCTTCATTGTCTATTACTGTTAAACAAATCAAACGAATCAAGTTGATTTGACCAATTGCTCGCATAATTAGGCTTAAATAGTCAGTTTCAGTTGATTGATGAGATACATTTTGATTGAATCCAAATCGAGAAGAGCGAAAAAATATTGAAAATTTTTCAAATTTTACCAGTTGTTTAATGGTTTCCTCAGATGTTAATCTGTGATTCGGTAATCCTAACAATAAATTGATCAATTTGATTTTAAAAGATGACAATGAATAATGTTGGCAATGATTGACTAATTTCATCTTTAATTCATGAATGGAATACATTATTGGAAATTGAAAAGTCAAAGTTACTTTTAGAGGCTGCTGGTTGTTATTGTCTAATATCGAGCCTGGTGAGTTTAATAACAAAACTGTAAAACAATTATGTTTCAATCTTTTTCTTTGCATTATTTACGATTTTATAAAACAAATATTGATTCGACTTTTAATGACTAAACTTAATATTTAAACTTTAATGATACTTTTACATTCATCGGTTGAACATTGAACAAAATTGTTTTTCTTATCATATCACGAGGTTGAGATTTCAGTGATTTTCTTAGTCCTTCAATAATCTAGAGAATCGTTAAAATTATCTGGCAAAGCCTCATTTTAACCAAAAAATTAAGTGTTTTCTGGAATCCGATTTCATTATTGTGTGAGAAAAGATGATTACAGCATTGAATTTCTTGTTAACTAATCTCATCGGATTGACATTTTGAATCTAAGAATCGATAAAAGCTTAAAAGCGTTAGTAGTGTGTTTAGATTGTGATCTAAATTTCTGCTCGTTTGAAAAACTGTTTAGCTTGATTGGTTATGTTCACAATAACGGGTGTGAATATCTGATTCCACTGAGCCCTTTATTTTAGTATTTAATTAGCTAGGTTAAATTATTCACAAATCAAATTGAATTAATGAGGATCAGTCTTATGTCATAATTTTCAGGGGTAATATCCTAGTTTTATAATGTAATAAATACGATGAAATGTCAGAGCACGTCTTGATTAAGATGTTCAATGAATAAATCAGTCGAGATGGTTATTATGGAATTTTTTTATTTTGAAAACTAAAACAACATCAAACAAAATGTTGGTTTTCCATCAGATTGTTTGCGGTTATTAGCATGTTTAAGACTCGTCATGATGAAAGTGACAATTCTTTAGCTACATTCATCATATAATTCAATTTGATATACATTTAAATCTAATTTATGATCGAGATCAAATTATCTTACATACCATTAACCACAAAAAACTGATGCTAGTTTCATAAACAGCTAATCTTTTAATAAATGAGGAAAAAATGTTAGGTACACGCAGATTAAAATAGCCTATTTCTTCCAGCAGTTCTTTTCGTAGTCCCATTTTGATGCATAACCATCAAATTCATCTATTCTGTTGAAAAGAGCGAATTTCATAAATCTTTTAGTATTCTCTGGATTCATTGACTCCGGTAATGGTGGATAAATGTATGTCCTTTCAGCAGCAACAACTAGTAAAGTGATACTCATTATTCCGAGTATACCAGCAATAACTTGTTTCCAATTACCAGTAGGAGCTGTTAATTCAGCATATGTGCGACAGTACGAGTGTCGATATACTATAAGAGAGAGAGAGATAAAAATGTATTAGAAACATATGATCCAATAAACACAAATTATGGCTATAAGAGAATAATAAAAATAAAAACATTTTACCCTTAACATGTCCTTATATCAGTTATACTGAATGCACAAAGATGCAGAAAAATACACATCTTTTCTTCATGTTATTTCTGTATAGTAAAAAAATTTACTTACATTGTTTTTTCTCTTCATTGGACAACAATTTCCAATCACCTTTTTCCTTTTCCTTTAAGGCCAACATTTCAGAAGTGTCTTCCTTAAATCGTATTGCTGGGAAAGGTTTATTAAGACGATCAAAATAAAAAGGTTGACCATCATTTCCAAAACCAACTATCTCTCGGTTTCCAATAACATCTTTGTATTCATAATAACTAGCAGTACTTGCTTTTAGATGACCTTTAGATCGCAAAAAATGTAAAATTTCACGTTGTAAAGCCGGTCGAAGGTGAAAAATAGACATATTATTAATAATTGACTAAATAACAATTAATTCTAGGAGAGAGGGGAATAATTACAAACTGGGCCTAATTCAGGAGAAGATGCTCTTGAGAAACCAAGCAAGGTGAAAACTAGCTGTTTAGTTTATATTACATTTCACAGATGGCACATTCAAAAATTGCACACATGTCAAGAATACTTCTTCAACGTCATGTTTGTTGTTGACAGTTTTTTCAGTAAAATGCTACTGTTAATAAAATTACTGCTTGTGAAATTTTGATTTTATATCTAAGTGCGAAATTTGGAGAATTAATATTTTTTCGCTTTGAAACAATCATCTACTATTAACATTACAAGTGAACTGGAAGCTATCTCAATAAACAATTGAAAATGGTTTTAGCAGATTTGGGTCGAAAGATAACAAATGCATTACGGTCTTTGGGTAATGCTACAATTATTGACCAAGAAGTGTTAGAAGGTTTGCTTAAGGAAGTATGTAAAGCTTTATTGGAATCTGATGTAAATATCAGACTAGTCAAAGAATTACGTGAAAATGTACGTAAAGTTATCGATTTCGATGAGATGGCTGCTGGCCTCAATAAACGAAGAATGATTCAAATGGCAGTCTTCAAAGAATTAGTTAAGCTAGTTGATCCTGGAGTTAAAGCTTGGCAGCCAACTAAAGGCAAACCAAATGTTATCATGTTTGTCGGTCTTCAAGGTAAGTTTTTACTTTTTCAAAATAATGGAGCCAGAAAATATTAGTCAATATCAAAAGATTTAATGATATTAAAATTTTGTTTCTTTTAGGTGCTGGTAAAACAACTACATGTACTAAAATGGCCTATTATTATCAGAGAAAAGGTTGGAAATGTTGTCTTGTGTGTGCAGATACTTTTCGAGCTGGTGCTTTCGATCAATTGAAACAAAATGCTACAAAAGCAAGAATACCATTCTATGGATCATATACAGAAGCAGATCCAGTTGTTGTAGCTGCAGAAGGAGTAGACAAATTTATAAAGGAAGGCTTCGAAATAATTATTGTTGATACAAGTGGAAGGCATAAACAAGAAAGTGCCTTATTCGAGGAAATGTTATCAATTAGTAATGCAGTTCAACCTAATTTGGTTATTTTTGTTATGGATGCTTCTATTGGTCATGCTTGTGAAGCTCAAGCTCGTGCTTTTAAAAGTAAAGTAGACGTTGGAGCTGTAATTGTTACAAAATTAGATGGACACGCTAAAGGTGGTGGTGCACTTAGTGCTGTAGCAGTTACCAACTCTCCCATTATTTTCATCGGTACTGGAGAACATATGGATGATTTCGAACCATTCAAAGTTAAACCTTTTGTTTCTAAATTATTGGGAATGGGTGACATAGAAGGTTTAATTGATAAAGTAAATGAGCTCAAATTAGATGATAATGAAGAGTTAATAGAAAAGTTAAAACACGGAGAGTTTACATTAAGAGATATGTATGAGCAATTTACAAACATCATGAAAATGGGACCTTTTAATCAAATACTACAAATGATTCCTGGTTTTGGGCAAGAATTAGCAAGAGGAGCTTCTGAGGCAGATTCAATGGCTAGATTAAAAAGATTGATGACAATAATGGACTCAATGAGTGACGGAGAATTAGATCACAGAGATGGTGCAAAATTATTTTCCAAACAACCAACTCGTACAACAAGAGTAGCTCGTGGAGCTGGAGTGACCACAAGAGAAGTCCAAGAACTGTTAACTCAATTTACAAAGTTTGCTGCCGTAGTGAAAAAGATGGGTGGCATCAAGGGTTTCTTCAGAGGTGGAGATATGAGCAAAAATGTGAATGCTATGCAAATGGCAAAGTTAAATCAACAAGTAGCCAAAATGATGGACCCTCGCATCTTACAACAAATGGGTGGCATTTCAGGCCTTCAGACAATGATGCGACAATTACAGGGGGCTGCTTCTGCCGCTCAACACAAATAAGTACACATGATAATATTGTAACAAAAAGATTACTCTTTGGACAATACTAAAAGAGTCTCCGAGTGATCAGTAATGACATCCTTTTTCCTATCGCATTAATTTTTTGGTTTAAATATTTACTTTTTTTGTATTCATCAGTAAATTGTTTACTTATTTAAACCAAATTTGTGTAAAGCTTAAAGTGAAATCAAATTGTCAATTATTCGAAGGACTTGGGATAAAAAATAGTCTTGTTGAATCAACTCAATTCAAGACTAAATATTCATATGATTGGAAAGAAATCTAAATATTATTTATCGTATTGAAATTTAAACTCTCATTGTTTTACATAGTGTTTAGTATATTTTCAGTCAATTTTAGTTTGATAATTATTTACTTATCTTTTTACACCAACAATTATTTAAATTTTGCTTAGGTTTTGAAAAATTGTGACGTATATACTTTAATGTCTCTTTTTGATTATAAACTCATGATATAACGAAAGGGAAATATGATCTATTCCAATAATATGACCTAAGTGAAGTCTTACTGTAATTATCATTTGAGATCAACAATGACCATTTTTATCCTTTTACCACTCAATAATCAAATCAAGCCGATTTTTATAATTCTGTTAATTGCCACAATATTTATTCTAAATATTAACTTTTCCATAATTGAAACATTACAATATTAAACAGTTTAAGCCATCATTTTAATTATTTTTTATTGTGATTTACATTCATTTTCAGTGCAGTTCACTGAATCAACAGTTAAATTAATCCAATAATCAAGATTTATTAAGCTTTATCATTGAATCAGCCAATTTGGAAAAGGCAATCAGGTTCAGGTAATGGCCAATATTTACATGCAGATTAATTAGACTAGGGTAAAGAAGGATGAGATTTTGGAATGAACAGTTGAAGCAATTAGAATCTTTGAAGTAAAAACATCTAAATTGAGAGTAGTGATCAGTTAAGACTCAGTTTGTTCAGTAGATTCAATCAGCTTTGATTGGTTTTTCATTCTTATCTGACGTCGATGCCTCTGATTTTTCGTCATCTTTCTTCGGATCCTGTAGCAAAAACACAATAAAATATCAATAAAAAAATTTCAAGCTAATGTTTTTACAGTAATTAGGTATGATACATACATTTACCGCTTTAGGAGTAACCCAAGCATCAATTATGGGTTGGAATATTGGCTGGAGATACCTAGTCCAAATGAGAAGCAAAACTACCATAACAGGAGCAAAAAAGCAAGGAAGGCAGACCATGATTACCTAAGGATACATATGAAACAATTAGAATAACAAAATTAGTACAAAATATTAATTTTTGAGATAAGTTGGACACAAAAAAATCAAAAAGACATCCAATAAGTAATAAAGCAGATTTAACGCTTAATAAAGAGTATTTGTCGAGAAAAAGTCTGTGCATAGCTGAGTGAATTAGATCCAAATTTCAGATTATTCTTGGTCATCACTGAAGACAATAAACTGTGTCAAAAAAGTCAACGTTCCATTAAAAAAATACTAAAAATATTTACATGTAAAGGGTGTATGTCTAAAACCAGGCAGAGAGCTAAACAGTGAATGAATATTATTGGTCATCGATAATAAC
>NW_015449946.1:1513552-1838212 GCF_000239435.1 Tetranychus urticae
TGAGCATATGATTTGATCAAGTTTAATTCAATCAAGAGATGGTGTTGATGATGGCAATTTTTAATCTATTTTGTTATTATCGATGACCAATAATATTCATTCACTGTTTAGCTCTCTGCCTGGTTTTAGACA
The DNA here is from genome assembly GCF_000239435.1 of Tetranychus urticae. The sequence goes on from NW_015449946.1 coordinate 1,513,685, forward strand.
TACACCCTTTAGTTTACATGTTTATGCTTATAAATAATGACGCAAAACTATTTTAACTCTACTTCGTTAATTACGAGTTAGTTTTCATTCCTACACCTCAATCTTTACTAGCATTTCAAAATGGTCATTCTAGATTAATTTGAGCCATCAATAACAGGTACTTCGTTCCTTGCTCTCATTGAATGGTCCTTGAATGGTCAGTCAAGGTTGACCAAGGCCAAGGCTGACATTCTCGAGCTTGTACAGTTCACCGTCCAACATATTTTCCATTTCCCCTGATATGATGTATTTCGAACTTCCGTAAGGTCTGTTTTTACTAACTGGACCCTAAAAAACGATTACTGCAAAGTTTTTTAAGCCCAAAAATTTTGTTTAAAAAGACCCTGTGGTTGGACTATACATATGGTTGTAAATCACTCAGCCAACATAAGACTTTTTGTAGTTTTCATGGAAAAAATTGAACCTCTGTTTAGTAATTTTTCACAAATATAATTTTCACTCCGAGAATATGGTTAATTTTGTGAACTTTATCCTCCGAGAATCAGGCTTATGGAATTTGTCAATACAAAAGCACAACGTAATTCTGGTACTCACCTTATTTTGTTTTACACGCAGAAGAAATAAAAACTTATGCTATTTGATGATGTGGCTGAAAGCACAGAGTATTCAAATATTGTTTAAATTAAGAATAGTAAATTTAATTGATGTAGAATGAGTCAAATTTAACAATGAAACAATGTTGCATCCACACAAATCAAAACAAACAATGATTTTGTCAAAATCAGTTGTTTGAGTTAGCCGATACAGTGAGCCGTTTTTTCGGCTAAGCAAAGCTAACGAATTTTACTATCAGCTCAGTCGATTATATCGATCATTTTTTTTGGTTAAAATGTTTTTTCGCACCCATCGCTAAAAAGTCATGGTATAAATTGATCGAAATAGCATTTCAATGAAATATTTTATGCCATTAATAGAATAAGAAGCCTTTTGATATTTGAATAAGAATTAAACATTCTAAACGAATTAGAAAGGAAGCATTTTTGAATTTGTCAATCAACAGTCTGGACTCGCTAGAAAAATTATAAAAAACGCCTAAGGTTGATTTTAACATAATTTGAGAATGTTTGCTCTTTCAATATTGAAGTTTAAATTGCTATCAATTCATTAGAGAAAAAAATAATCGTAGCGAAACTCATTTTCACGATAAATAGATAATGTACCAAATGGATTTAATAAACGCGAAGGGGGGATTGAAGCAAATAATTTTTACACAGAAGACGATTAACTGATAATAATGAACATTGTTAGAATATATAGGTGATATTTCTACATAATCAAGCAAAAGTTTCAACTCGCAATTTGGAAACCAATATTTTGCCATTTTAGAAATTTACAGGATCAATTTCAAAACATTGAAGTGATTGGCCACTCTGAAGCCTGAGTCGTTTCTTATTTCTTCCAACAATTATTTTCGTAGTCCCATTTTGATGCATAACCATCAAATTCATCTATTCTGTTGAAAAGAGCGAATTTCATAAATCTTTTAGTATTCTCTGGATTCATTGACTCCGGTAATGGTGGATAAATGTATGTCCTTTCTGCAGCAACAACTAGTAAAGTGATACTCATTATTCCAAGTATACCAGCAATAACTTGTTTCCAATTTCCAGTAGGCGCTGTTAATTCAACATATGTGCGACAGTACGAGTGTCGATATACTAGAAGAGAGAGAAAAAAATATTAGAAAAAAGAAAAAATAAAAAACATTTTACCCTTAATATGTCCTTATATCATTATACTGAATGCACTGCACAAAGATGCAGAAAAATACACATCTTTTCTTCATGTTATTTCTGTATAGTAAAAAAAATACTTACATTGTTTCTTCTCTTCATTGGACAACAATTTCCAATCACCTTTTTCCTTTTCCTTTAAGGCCAACATTTCAGAAGTGTCTTCCTTAAATCGTATTGCTGGGAAAGGTTTATTAAGACGATCAAAATAAAAAGGTTGACCATCATTTCCAAAACCAACTATCTCTCGGTTTCCAATAACATCTTTATATTCATAATAACTAGCAGTACTTGCTTTTAGATGACCTTTGGATCGCAAAAAATGTAAAATTTCACGTTGTAAAGCCGGTCGAAGGTGAAAAATAGACATATTATTAATAATTGACTAAATAACAATCAGTCTCACAAAAAGCAATACAACATGCACCCAGTACAGGCAGTAATAACCGAAAATATCTTCTTGTATAGATACGTAAGTATCGGTATCGAGATTCCTTTCCATATTGATTTGCAGTTTTCTTTTGCTTTTCATTCATAATTTGCGAATCGTAAAGCCTCAGTATATTAAAACTAATCTTCTTTTTGTAAAAATTCAATGCTAAAAACAACTGTGATCAAGTCAAATTCTGGATTTGTGACAAAAAATTACGAATGGATGACTTACGTTCAATAATTATTGTTTACTTCACTGTTATACCTTGTGATAATAGCAAGACATGAGACAATTTCAATCGATTGTGAAATTTTCTGTAGACCGGCCAAATAAACGCACAGATTCCTATTAAATGTTAATCTATTAAACTAACCAAAGGTTAAATGTTCATGGTATTGTTATCCTAAGACAAGCTGTAGCATCAATCGTAGTCGCATTCAATTGTTTGAAAGTGAAATTCAAATGATCCAATTTATAAATCAAACGAAATTGAATAACAAATATTAGGGCATCCGGTAGTGTTTTGACCTAAGGTTGAATTTAGCATTTCCTGGTTTACCGAGCCTGAAAATACCACAGCAATCATCATCATTGCCTTTTCGAGATCTGTTCTTTGGTGATTACTTGTCAAAGCTCAAAACACGTACTTAAAGCGAGATATCTGACAATATATCGAAAGCCTGAAAAAATGAGGATTTTCAAACATGAAGCCTGTTCACTGTGATGCTGATAAACTTGCTCGTTTTTCTTTGGATAGGTTTATTTCAACGCCTAATAAGGCCATCGAGGCTATTTAAGGCTCATCGAGAAGCCATTCCTTCATAACAAGGTTAAAACATTACCGGATGCGTTAATGAATTGAACAATTGATGATAACTCTAAATGTTGAGCCTCGTCTAACCCATCATCAAACAATTATTTTAATACACTTAATATAACCAGTTTAGATGATCACTTTTCAGTGTAACTTTTCATATTCACTACTGTATTTCTGGAGATTTTTCCACATAAATTCATGGGTTCGGTCTACTTTGATGGAAATTGAATCTTTGATCCTAATTGAGTATCTTTTGTTTCCAAAGGCTTAGAGAATCAAAGTCAACTCAGTGATACTCGGAGCTTTTTTAATACATTTCATTCACCAATTACTGGCAGTTGGTGATGTGGGAGGTTGAATCTGAGATTAATCATCGATAAAAACTAATAGATTCATTGATAAACTGTAATCACTTTCAATAAAATTCATAAGGTTCTATCTTTGCTTTTATGCAAAACATTAGCTTGGACTGTTTCTTGACAATATTTGCTCTTAATATTTTACTCTTGACTTTATATCTTTATATTGATTTACAAACAAACATTCAAAATATTTCCTTAAAACAAGCTAACATCTGTTGTCCTCTAAAATTTCAATTTTGGGTATTTGCACCAGATTTTAGGTACGAACCTTCTAGTACAGCTGAAAGCCCCAAGTACCAGTCTTTTTTATTAGCACTTTCATATTCAGCTGTAAATTGTGTCGCTTATTTTAATCAATTTAGTCCAATTTAACCCAAAACCAGTAGTTCATCTATTTATGTTGTTAGGTGACTAAATAGTCTTCTCGGATCATTAGTACAATTGAGTTGAACAATCAAATGATTGGAAACAATCGTAAGTGTTTATTGTATTTAAATCTTAACTTGCATTGTTTTACATTTAACACAGCAATTGGTAACTTTCCAGTCAAATATGAATTGATAATAATTAACCCATCTTTTAACGCTAAACATAAATTGTTATTCAATCTAATTATCCACATTAACAATGGCGTTTTTCATCCTTTTATCACTCACTGATCCAAATCCAGCTGACTTTCATTGTATATGATTGATTAACATTTTCCAGGTACTCTGTCAATTTAATTATTAACTTTTCCATTGATCAAACAAGTGCAATTTATTTACTCATTTGTGATTATTTGTTCAATATCATTGAATATAAATTAGTTATGACAATCAATTAAATGTCAATGTACATTAGAAACATTTCAATTTCATCTTTTGATAAACTCTTGCAGTTTCCGAACAGCTCAGCAGGTAAGCTCAGCTCAATTAATCCAATTATCTAGATTAAAATTAAGCCTTTTCATTGAATCAGCCGATATTCAGATATTCCCAAATCACATCATTTGACATTGAAAAAATTCCAAGCAAATGAATTTCTTAGAATTGAAAAAATCACATTTACTTCATGTGTATCAATGAGTTCAGAGCATAGTCCAGATTGAGCTTAAAGATGATCTTAATCATGAAGCTAAAAAGATGTAATAATGTTGGATTGCTAGGGTTTTTCATTCCTATCAGACCTTCATGTAAAAATGTAATATTTGAAGGTTCTCATGAAGTGAATGTGTTAATTCATATTTGTTTTTGTGTTGAAAATTGATAGTAAAGAGATATTTTTGAAAAAATTGAATGTTTTGTTGCATTCTGATATTGATTTGTATCTCATTCTGGGATTTTTTCAGTGTGATTGGTATTTCCTAGTCAACTTTATCAACCGGGATTAACATTGAATAATCCAGTCATTTTGAGTAAAATGGTGAAATGGATTGATATTTATTTCATAATTTAATGGTTAAGCTAAGATCAATCCAAATTAATGATTATACCATTTGCTGATGATTTATTGATTAGATATCAATTGTCATGAAACACGACAAATATCAATGCCTGTTCAACTTCAAGGTTGCCTTTTTGTGTCTCTCATTGATCGAGGAACAGTCATAAATGCAAACAAATCTAGTTAATCATAACAATTAATTACTAAACAATGTTGTGTACAAGATAATGTTCAATTGTCAACAGTAAATAAATGAACCTAAAAACAGGTTAAAAACAGGTTAACGAATATGTTGAGAGAAATTGCGAGAAACCCAAAATTATTGAGATTCTCAATTTAATTGCTTTCTACCTAATTTTAACCAAGATTAACTTCGATTATCCTTGATTTTCTGTCTTAATCGCATCTTTAACCGAAAGTTGAAGGTTAATTAGTCTTGATCTAGCTCCAAAATTTGCAATTTAAGATTTGAAGGTTAGCCTTCCACTGATCATGCTTGGGATCCCATTGGGTTAGTTTGGGTTCAATTTTACCTCTGTTTACATGTTTTCTGGTTACCTTTCTTTTAGTGTGTTTAAGTTCCGTATTTTTTATAATTTATTTCAATAACAGTCAAACTTTTCAATTATTTTTATGATCAGCGTTAAATTGTCTAACATATTTAATGTAATTTGCTAATTGTTTTTGTGTATTTACGGGTTACAGCCAAGGAATCATGTAAAGAAGGAGAAGACTTTGTTGCTGTTTCTTTTTGTGACAATATGTATATGTTAAGTCTTGAAATGGTTTACTTCACCCTGATAGCTGATTATTTTCAAGTGTGCCGACTTGATTCTCTTATTTAATTGATTTCCATCCAGCTTATTCAACAATCATATCTATTTTTTGCCTATCACAATGTTTTTTGTCCATAATCTTGATCTAATCCACACACAAAGTCTATCAAACGATCATCAAAAGCTCGCTTTCTTTCGTGTATATCGACAAACAAAAAGCCACAACAACTATTAGCGAATATGTTATCTATCATAAAAAATATAATAATGGTAATTATATGATACTATTTAATATTTAATGGTTACCCTTAGACCTTTCACCTTTTTACAGTGTTACCAGTTATTAAACCATTTTGGAGAACCGTGCTTTTTTTTACTGTTACTGGTTTTGTTTCATACAAAAAAGCTTGAAAAAATAGTTTTTTTCCGCAGTTACCATTTCAAATAAACAGTCACCTTTAATCTTCCCCATTAAATATTGTGAGAAATAAACTATTAACTGTTATTAATCATTTCAATAATAATTTTCTGTTAACAATATTAATTACTATGTACACATGATCTGACGATTTCCTTGCCACATTTTTTTTGTTGCTTTTGTTGGTGAAAGATAATATTTTTGCAAAAGATTGAACTCAATGATATAACAAACCTTTTTGTTTTTGCCTTAACCTTTCAAATATTATAGATTTACCATGAATACCTGTAAATCTTACCTTTTATTTTGTTATTAATATTTTGTAATTGTGTCTAGTAAAACTAATTATTTGGCTTAATTGCACTTGTTATATAAAGATTTGGAGAGAGGAAAGACAAAAACTGTTAAACTTGAAACTGCGACATTCAACCTAATGAGTCAAACCTTCATTGCGGAGGGAAAAAAAGAGGGAAAGTCTGTTAACAAGTGAATCATTGCCATTGTCTGTTGGTACCAAACGATCTACCAGAAATAACCAGAAAAAGCAAATGTTTCAAGTTTTTATGTAATCTAACCGTCAAATTGTTATTGATTATTTTGTATATTTGTTTCAATTCGACAACAACACTATCATCATCACCACCATGTTTATCTTCAATAAAAAGGAATGTTCCAAGCAATCTAGGAAAAATAATTATCTGCCACCATATAGTTCACCATCAATTTGAATCTGTTTTTTTCTCTCCAATAAACAACCATATTTTCATCTTTACCCCTTTTTTATTGGAATCTGGTGCGTATTTTCTACATCAACAGTAGCCTTCCAGAGTTCATCGTTTGTGTGTTTCTTGTATCAATCAGATCTACTGATCAATGACCTCTATCTAATTGTTGTGAACCATTTCTACTTGAAGCTAACAATTATCTTTCACTTTTACTTGAAGATACAAAAAATAGCAACAAACAAACAATCTTAATAACTGGGCAACCAGGTTTTTCTTCACACTCACACACAACAAAACTGCATGTTTATATTGACTGATAAATTCATTTAATTGGGTTACAATTAGCGGAACACCATTTTTATTAAACCACTGAATCCCTCATCATTATCATCATTATCGCAAGCTAATGGGAGGAATATTAGTGGCTTACAGCGAAAAAAGAAACGAAAATAAAATTTAATTCCAACTGAACATTATATATTCAATGTACAACCGAGCTTGCGGATGATTTCAGATTCAACTTCAAGTACAAAGTCAGTGATGGAAAAGATTAGACCTGTTAATGGAAATTATTTGTCATTTGTGAGGTGCTAAAATGATGGAGAAATACCTGAAACAAGCAAACAAACAAAATCGTCATCAACAATTGATCTCTCTTACCTCTATGGATTTCAATCTAAATCACTAATCTATTTTAATTTTGTGTCCTGATTTTCCCTGGTTCATTGTAAGAGAAAATATATTCTCATCGTCATTTTACTCATCGATGCTGCTCTTGTCACAGTCTAGTCACAAAAGCAAATCACCAAACAATCCAATCTTTACCATTAAGCCAAAATCAAAGATTCCTACATTGATAATCCCTATTATACCAAATCTACTATTTTCCATTGAATTTGTTCGACCGATTTGGGTGTCTTACATTCTGTAAAATCACACGTTGTCACTGATTCTGTAATTTTTCTGACTTATCTAATTGTCCTTCTCCTCCTTCCTAGTCTCTCCAATCTCTAATCTTCCTAGTCATCCTCTTTCTCTTATCTTTAGTTTTCTGGAGTCTTAATGATCAGTAGTTTTCCAAACAATCGAGAAAAATACAGAAATCAGAATTACAAGAGAGGATTAACTACATCAACTACGGACAAGGCTAACCTTTCCCAGCCCCTTTATTATCCCACCCTTTCTGTTCTCATTGTCTCTCTCTCTCTCCTGCATTCATCATCTCTGAACATCTTTCTCATCCATGTTAAATCACTTTCAATCAATCCTCATCTGAGGTAACATTCGACTTAATTTGACTTCGCATTTCATAGACTTGCCCTTCTCGTATATAAATACTGAATCAAAAAGACTCTATTTTTCCTTCCTCCTCCCACTGATCATCTCCACACTTGACAATTAGATATAGTTATTTTAAATTCACCGTCCCATTGAGTGACTAAAATACAAACAAACCTAATTTAGTAAATTAAGGTATCAAAGACAGATTCAACATAAATCAAAGATATATTTAAACGCTAACTGGAAAGCAAATTAGTCAGATTTGTTTTGCTTTTTGTTTTTCCTGTTCTTCACCTTTTCCTTTTTGTACAAAAACCTGGAAAATTATGAAAAATTCAAGTAATAATAGCTCAGCCAGTAAAAAGAGTGTTGTCGTTAATGTTGATGTAAACGACGATTTCATCGATTCTGAATCTTGTAAATTTAATATTGACTTGGATAGTCCCAATTTCATCTTACCCTCAACTCCATCAAGTGTTAATACGGATGAAGGAGATCTGACATTTGTTAAAAGCTATGGAGCTCTTGACCAACCTTGCTTCATTGATGGTATTTTGACAGACCAACCTCAAAACTCCGTTCATCCTCACGACAATTACAAAGTTGCTCAACAAATTGGCCATCGACACAATTCTCAACCCTCCAAATTTCACCAAAACGGCTTTTACGATGAAGATCTTCACCTGCACCAGCCTCACCAATCCTCGGTGGTTCCTTATTCAGTTGCAAGTGAAACCGGGAAAAGAGCTTATGTCAATGTTGGTTTTCAAATGGCTGATGAGGAAAGATCATCAAGTAAGCAGATTTCAATTAAATCACAACAATCAACTTCTCTCTCTCTTTTACCTTCTCTCCTCTCAATCCAATCCAGTCTCAAGTCATCCTTATCACCAGGTTTCCCAGTCTCTTATCCATATCAAACCTTTTGCAATTGCTATCATTACTATCCCGTGATGCACCGATTCTTTCACCGTTCAGTTGGTGAATGATTCTTAAGTCATTTTTTGAAAAAAAATATGCTCATAGATTTAAATCTATCTAGAACAATGACTATCTAGAGCCATAATGTTATTAATGATAATTTTTCCATGCTAGACTGTGTGTTCCAAATAACGAAAGTAGTCACATTGGCTTGATTACATTCCATGATCTACTCTGGATTAAACTGCTCAAAATTTAAGGTTAAACTAATGTTAAATGTTTTCATTGCATTTCTAACCAGTAGGTTATAATGTCATGGTGATGTTTACAATAAATGTTCATAAATTTGCCACAAATTCTAGCCATACAATTATCTAATTCACTGTGATTGAAAGTCACAAGATGCAGTGTTTGACATTTTTTGGAAACTTTCCCATTTCAATCTTTTCATTTCTTTTTTGCTTTTGTTTTTTTTCATACTTCAACATCATTTCAACATGATGAGTTCCTATTAAATGCACAATGATATCAAAATATTATTTGAAACCTGAACAACGCCAGAAATTTACAAAGAAAATGAACCAAAAAATCAATCAAAATGTCAAACATTATCTTATTACTTTGCACAGTGAAATATTAAATTGTTATACCATTTACATTGATTTGCAATTGTGATTTTCTCGATTAATCTTATTTTTCGGGTTGATTTGCATTAGTTAATCAACCTTACTTGCATCAGTTCATCGGTAACATGTTAACTAACCGTTGATAATCAATTGATAATCTTTAGCAATTCATCTCCATTATCGTTGGACTATGTAACTGTAGGATATTTACCAATTATTTTATTGTGTTATTATTTGGAACTGAATTACTTTTAATATCTAGCAATAAGAGTTATTTTAACCATTTATTTTCACCCAAATATTTGTCAAATAATAAGATTCCCTTTGAAAACATTATTAATTCCAGAAATCAATCTGTTATCAATCAACTTTCTCTAGACTGATCAATCTATTGATGAACATAACTTGATTTAATTGCGTCTCAGATCAAATGAAGCTCTTCTTTGTATTATCAATCAATCATTTGCTTATTGATTCAATTAGCAAAGACCAGCGATCAGCTAATCACTATTTTTTGATGAATATCTTTATTGTTATTGAAAATTGCTGGTTAATTTGCATGATTACTTTGTTGACAGTCGACTGTTCATTTCAATCTATCATTTTATGGATCAAAGCTGTTGCCAAGATAAATTAGCAATGATATCATTGTTACAGATAATCATAATCTTGAATCGATTGTTGAAAGAAAGATTGTAATCATCGGACCAGTTGAGTGTTGAATTAACAATAGCATTCAATTATCCATTTGATTGTATCAATTTTGATTATCTTTTCATATCACCGATTAAATATCATTTACCTGGGAAAAATCAGAGATAAGAAAAAATTTGCTCATAAATAATCAAAGCAACTAAATCTGAGACAATTTTCATATCAAATATATTCAACACTTATATCCAAGATTAACGACTTGACCAATATTAGCAATTTAACCCAAGAAAATGTAAATCTAATAACAAGTCCAGCTGTGTGAAAGCCCATTGTCCATTTACTTAGGCATCTAATCCTCATGTTAACCAGTTTCAATATTTACGCCTTTTATTGCAATTTATGAGGAAAAAAGGGTCAACAATTAATTTATTATCAGATTAGATTGTTAATTGCGTTTATTAACGGTGAAACAAGGAGTGAAATGATTTAGGTTGAAGACCAATGACAACATCAACAATTGATTAGATTAGTAAGGAAGAAAAAATTCATTTTTTGCTTTTAACTTGTTTGATTTTGATTAATATTGGCGTGATTAACACACAACATCTTCAACTTCAATCTAATCATTCCCAATATTGTCTTCACTTTTCTAAGGTAAACTCATCATCATCTCACCTCCTCCTCGACTCTCCTCTTGCCGATTCCCAATCATGCGTTTGTGTGTTTGAGACTTTGTTTTTAATACTGGTGTTTTTGTGTGCTTTTTCAAGACTCTCAATGTGACACCTTATTTAAAGTAATCAAACTAAATGAAAATATATCCAAACCATTTTACATCAATTCTGTGATTCAAGTAATACAATAATGGTCAATTCATTTACATCATGGGTAGAACATCGAGTTGATTTGGAAAAATCAAGTCTAAAGCCATTCATTGATTTCGATGCCGACGATTACCCAAGTAAATGTATTTCAATTTGCATTTAATTTTAACTTACCTTTAACCTTTCACTTTAATTTTGCAATCAAAATTACCTTTCTTCTGTTACTTCTTCATCTTCATCTTTACATCCTTGTTTGCCTGGATTACCTGTTTCAATTCAACTCTTCCGGGATTCATTGTGTTGATATTGTGTGACAGTTTTGTCTCAAAAGAAGATATGGGAAGAAGAAGATAAAACGTGATCACAATGTGACTCTCACTCTCTCTCTCTATTGCTTCCACTCTTTTTTTCATCATCTTCCCGCCATCATTATCATCCTCTTACAGACTTTCTTTCTCATTTTATCCTGACTTTTTTTTATCAACTTGTTTAACACTTTCAATTCTTGAACTCTTTTCATTCATGCTTACTAATTGCTTTTATTTTATCTTTATTTTATAGATAATCTTGCCAAACACAATTCGGATAAATCTAGCCATGGACAAATTTTACCCTCTCGTGATCCTGTCCGATGGGTTGACCTAGAAACTCGCTATGGAAAGGTTCCCTTTAAACGTCAAATGAGTACAACAGTCTATCTAACTCGTAATGCTGGTTCCTGTTGTTCACATAATACCTTACTTAACCTGTTTGCCAGTTTATTTCCCATTTTTTCCTGGCTCAGATCCTATGATGTTAAAAGTGATCTGGTTAATGATATATTTGCTGGTATCACGGCAGCCGCACTTCACTTACCACAAGGCATGGCCTATGGACTATTAGCTGGTGTTGCACCCATCAATGGGCTTTACGTGTCCTTTTTCCCGGTCATTATATATGCTATAATGGGAACTTCAAGACATGCTTCGGTTGGTGAGTTATTTACAAATACATGAACGTGTTTATAAAATGATATTGACCAGCAGTCAACATATGTTTAGTCGTGGAAAGAAAAATCGTTTCAATATTTGGTCAGCTATCATTGTCTTAGCTTTTTACCCTGTCCAGACTAACATTGAAAAATGAGTAAAAGATGGAATGACAATTTCCCTGAGGAACGCCATGCTAGCGAACGAAATTTAAACGAATTTTTTGTTAGGCGTTTTATCATTCTGTTTGAAACTAAATGGTGGTAGCTTACCCATGTTGAAACTGTCAATGAATTCACCTTTGTCGAGTACATTAATATTTATTGTTACTCTTGATTATGCTACTGGTTTAGTCTGGTTCATTAAGAGATGAATTTTTTTATCATAATTCACCATTTTATCATTTCAACAGTCATTTCCCATCAAAAATTGAGACTTGTCAAAGTTAATCGTTTCTAGAAAGCTTGGTATTTAATCTGCAATTACGATGGATTTTACTCAATTAGCAATTATGATTGAATAGCTAGAAAAAATTCAATCACATTTACGATTTAGTTTGCTTTCACTAATCTCAACTGACATATTAAACAAGTAAAAGTAGAAATTATTTCAATGTTCAGAAATCCGGCAAATCGTATTAATTAAATTATAATTAATTTTGCAACATTTTAATTCTTTATAATTATCATTTCTCATTCTGAATCCGTCTCAAGTTTCAATTTACCTTGAATATCCCTTGCCTTGATATTGATGCTCCAAAATTATTGATTCAATATTCAACGAAGGTTTGCCAAGAAATTTTTACACCGGTATTAATGGCAAAGTTAATCAAGGTTGATTTAGTTTAATATTATATATTTTACTTCCTAGTGAAGCCTTGAGCATCACCAATAAAACCAATTTAATGATGAAAAAATAAAACAATAGCGGACATAAATTACGGTTAAGCAAATTAAAAGATTCATTAGCGATTCATCCAGAGCTTAATCAATCAATCCATTGATATTTTCATTTTATGCAACACTCTAATCATTATTCTAATCACTCTTAATCAGCTAATTACAAATATAAATTCATATCTACTTCATAGACGCAATCTTTTAATATAACCCTTGAACTGTCTGAGGATGAAATGACTGATAAAAATATCTCAGATCACAAGAATTTTTCACAAAGATCATAATGATTACATTATCATTAAAATTACATGATTGTTAAAATGATTATCTAATTTATTTCTCCTTTCTTTAACAGGTACATTTGCAATCGCCAGTATTATGACTCGTAATGCAATGAATAAACTTGGTGTCCCACCTGGAACTATATCAGTAGGAAATAGAACGATAAACCATGATTATATAGATCATTTCCCTCCGTACACAAGTCTAGAAGTAGCCACAGCACTTTGTTTTGTAGCTGGAATCATCCGTCTAGTAATGGGTTGTCTTCGACTCGGAATCATCTCAGTTCTCTTATCTGATCAATCAGTTTCAGCCTTTTCAACGGGAGCAGCCATTCATGTCGCTACAAGTCAAATTGCTGACTTGTTTGGTTGGAAATCACCTCGAACAGTCAGTGGGCCCTTTAAATTAGTCCATGTAAGCAACTGTGATAACTTTGAATCATTTGTTTTTCAAATCCTTGTCACCAGAGAAATTAATTTTCCTCTTTTATCATTTCACAGATTTGGATTGACTTGTTTAATGCTGCAAGTACAACCAATTGGGTAACAACATCCCTATCAATTACCGTGGTCATTATTTTGGTTGTTTATAAAGAGCTCATCGATGAACCCTTGAAGAGAAAATTTCACCTTCCAGTTTCCGTTCCAGTCGATTTACTCATTCTCATCTCAAGTACAGCTTTATCATACTTTACACAGATGAACTTAAATTACGGGGTTCGCATTATGGGAAACATACCTAAAGGTTTACCCTCCATAACTACTCCAAACCTTGATCTTTCAGTTAAATTGTTGCCCGATGGTTTTGCCGTTGCAATGGTAACTTATGCCATTGGTTTATCATTGGGTAAAATATTTGCCAAAAAACATCGATACCAAATCCGTCCAAGTCAAGAGCTACTTGCTTTAGGGGCTGCCGATTTAGTTTCCTCCTTTTTCGCCTGTTATCCGTGTTCAGCATCGCTCTCACGAACCCCAGTACAAGAAAATGCTGGTGCTCGAACTCAATTAACAGCCCTAATATCTTCAGCAATCATGCTTCTTATCCTTCTCTTCTTGGGGCCGTTATTTTTTTACTTACCCAAATGTGTCCTTTCTTGTATCATTTTGGTGGCTCTTAAAAATATGCTCTTACAAATTGGTGATATAAAACAAATTTTTTCCGTTTCTCGTCTGGAAGGAATTTGCTATCTAATTACATTTTTGTCCACCGTTTTACTTGATGTGGATCTTGGCCTTATTGTGGGTGTTTTGGTGGCCATTTTGATGGCTTTGATTCGCTTCATGGCTCCAAATGTCAGTTTATTGGGTCAACTGCCAAACACAGAGATTTATGTAGAGAAAAATTATTTCCAACAAGCTGTTGAACTTGATGGAATCAAAATATTCCGATTCTCATCGGCCTTATTTTTTCTTAACACGGAAACTTTTAGAGAAAATTTGTTCAAATTTTGCTTCGATTGTACCTATTTCGAGCTTATGGAAGCAGATGATGCAACTCGTAAATTTATTTTAGGTAAAACAAAAGCTGTTATTATCGATTGTTCAACAATCTCCTACGTTGATTCGCCTGGTGTTGAAATGATTTTGGAGATTTTCAATGGATTACGTGATATTAGAGTTCGATGTTATCTTGCATCTTGTCCAGCCATTGTCCTATCAATGTTGGAACGAACTCGCTTTACTGAAAGGATAACAGCCAAAAGATCGCCTATTTTCCCAACAACTCATGATGCAGTTATTGCTGAATCCCTATCAGCTCCATTATGATTACATTTTTATCCTTAGTAATTAACCAATTGAATTTTTTGGCCGCACATTCGAACCAGTTAACCTGTTTTATCAAATTTAAAGTGATTATCAAAAGATGAAAAAAATAAAGCAAAATTTTATTCTGATTCGCAACAAAAAATGGCTACAAGTCAACTTTTAATCGCAACTGTCCACATTACCAATCTGATTGTATTTATGAATTTGGGTCTTATTTTTTAACCAACTCTCAATTTTTCAAAGACATTTTAATTGTGTTGGAATGATTCCCGTTCACATGTATGTGTACAAAGAAACCTGATCAAACTGTGATCTGATGAATTTTAAACCTAATCGTTGAACGGTTAAAAGTTAATCCATTTTATTTGGTGGTTCAGTGCTGTTCCATTGTCCATAAAGAAGACTTTAATCGATGTAATTAATCAATTGGATCAAAGATGATCACATAATTACCAAAGTGCTCAAAACTGTCTTCCGTCTTAACCTTCATTTTTCTCCATGTCCCCTGTTTTCACTCCTAATCCTTGTGTTAAACATCCAGAAACTCATCAACAGTTACCTTCCTTTTTATTGTCACCTTTATTTTGGTTTCAGTTTGAATAGTCATTCATCAATTTACTCTTATTTTTCTCTTTTTTAAAACTGGACCAATATGAGGTATAATGAAATGAAAACTCATTGGAAATCTCATTCAGAGATGATATCATACATATTCAACACTAATGAAATATCAAAGCAAGCAAATTAGAAAAAAATTATGTATTATAATTAAATTAATATTTGTTTCTTACAACATAAAATGTGCGTAAAAAACCCTTTTTTTGCAAACAAGAGTCGGAAGATATTATTTCATTAGATAGCTAAAAAAATGTCGCTTCAATTGTATTTTTGAAATAAGATTGGTGAGATTTAGATGCATGAGTAAATGGTGAATTGAAATTTGTTTACATCGTGAATGATTAACAATGAGGGTTGGCGATGATCAATGAATGGTGATGGTTAATGGCAATTAACAATGAAGACAGAAATTATATGGAAAGCTGTGAAATGAAGTGAGTCTTTCAAAAATGAGAATTAACTGATCACCAGTTGAACCATTGAATAATTGTCTTTTGCTGTTTAAAATGGTTTACGTGATTAGTTAAATTAATTGTTGTACATTTAGAGCTGCAAACTTGCGAAGTAAAACTTTCACCTCAATAATCTGAGTTACATCTTTTAACGATAGACGATAATCGAAGTGGCAAATGAGTGTGTCTTCAAAAAAAAACAGAAACACTAAATTATGTAAATGGTCATTTGATTAACCCCAAATCTGTGGACGCATCATACTAGCAGCTGCTCGCCAACTAGACGTTCCCGACGTACTTGGCCAACCAGTTGCAGTTGAACTCATCATTTTACTAGTCATTGGAACCGGTATTGGTATATATTGTACTTGGCCCATCGATGAACCTCCACATCCACCACCACAACCACTACCTCCACCACTCATTCCCCAGCCATTGCCACCTCCACCTCCTCCAGAACATCCACAGCCTCCGCCACTATTGCCACCACCACCACCACCCCAACCTCCACCACCGCCACCGCCACCACTCATTCCCCAGCCTCCTCCACCACCGCCACTCATGCCCCATCCTCCACCACCACCACCGCCGCCTCCCCAGCCTCTGCCACTATCACCGCCTTTACCTCCACCACCACCACCAATGATGATTATGGTTGGTCCTCCACCGCCTTTTCCTTTGCCTCCTTTACCTTTTCCTTTGCTTCCTTTTTTATCTCCATCATCATCACTCCCACCGTCATACACCATCATTGGCATGCCTTGAATTGAAATGAAACAATTAGATTATCAAATTTTCAGAGGTGAATCAAATGATCAATCAAGCAGCCAAACAATTCCTGATATAATCTGATACATTTTACTTGTTAACAAAAGTTGCTTGATTGATTAATTGTTTAATCATGACTAACCTCCTCCTCCACCGCCCCAACCAGATCCACCGCCTCCACCTCCCCAGCCTGATCCGCCGCCTCCCATTCCTGTGAATACAAATTAAACGTTAAAATCTTCATGGAAATATACAAACAAATGGAGCCTCAAGACAGGAGATATTTTCAATGCTCTTACCGCCTCCGATAATAATGATATCACCGCCACCGCCACCTTTTTCACCTTTAAAACACGATAGAAATAAAAAATAACGTTAGAATAGGAAAGGACACAATTTACAAATTAAAAACAACAATCAAGATGCAATTAGAAGCAACAAAAGTAGCGGCAAAATTTGTTGGAACAGGTAAATCCGATATTTCTCCCTGGCTGAATAAACATTCATAATTCTCATAACTACTCCTTGTTAATCAGTAAACACAATTATTTCACTAAATGTTTAGCAATGGGAAACAATCACAGTTAATCTTGAGACCACTTTTGATCACTTCAACATCTTGTTGCTGCCATTGAATTGACAATTAAATGAATCACCTCCAGTTGCATATCCTATGGCACAAGTAGTTATAATCACCAAAATACTCCAAATTGTTTTCATTATAAATCATTAGCAATAGTAATTGACAAATTATCCGAAAAAAAATACCGAAGACAAATTCTGGTTGAAAAAAATGGGTAAATAAATTAACTAATATAAGAAGTAAAATTGTTAAATAGCGAGATGTTCATCATAACCATAATCTGTATGAGCATCAACCACAATCTAAAGTGTAAATTGAAATTGTAATTGTAACCAGACGCGAAAAAAAATTAAATCATAATCAACATAATCATTGAGACAAAGATTGAATGTTTAAAGACATTTTGTGTGAAAACCATTGTCAAAGAGCAACTCCTTTCTCAGGTTGAATACAATATATGTCATTCATTTGATTTTAAACATGAACCCATGACTCGCCCTATTAATTGAATTAGTATGATTATTAAATTGTGATACAACAATACAAAGAAACCAACAAACACAGTCTTCTGATCAGACAAAATATAATAACACCACCAACTACGATATATTGAAATTAAAGTAGCAAAAATGATTCAAGTAATACAATAAGAAGCGATTAAGGTAACCAAAAAAGGTTGATAATACCAATTCATTGATCCAATTATTAACTAAACAGTTTTGTGTATCGTTTAAAAATTAAGTTCAAACGACAATTAAAAATATTAAAATCAGCAATTGTTGTTGTTGTTGAACAGTTGTTATAGTCGACAAATTATTAATCACAAAAAGCGTGTTGTTATACCCATCGAAACGGGTGACAAGCTTATCAACCAGGATTGAATTATTTGATACAGTAATACAATTAATGCAAGATAAAGGAATTAACTAGGATGACAAAAGATGATCAGGTCAAAGTGTAAGATTAACTTACCATAAATTGTCATTATAAATCCCAAACACTTAAATGGTTGCATACAAATTGTAAATCAAGGGTAAATTGTATTTTCTGGTTGCACCTTTTTACCGTTAAAGTGCAGATCCAGCAATCTTCAAACTTCATTATTTATCATTGTAATTGTAATCAGTTGATTGGCGTCCATTTGTTGTCTATTACTTGAAAAACAGAGACAAATAAAGCTGGTTAAACCAGAAATAACCCAAATCACGTCTAAAGATGAACCAGAAAAATAAAGCTAAAACATCTGTTAGACTCTTACCAGATTTACCCAAAGCTTACTTTGACTTCAATTTAACCAGAATCTATGATGATTTAGATGTTGATTAAAATGTAAATTAAAATACCGATGAGGTTGGACGAAATGATAATCATTGATTGTTGATGCAAATTGACTTTTACTCTTGACCAAAGGATGAAGATATAAATAAAAGGTGAAACAGTTGTTTTACAATTACATTAATTTAATTAAAACTACAAAATCCAATTGATTTTCACAAAATTTTCATGTTTTTTTTTGGTGATTTTAAATTTGATTGTTATACTAATAATATCAATAGTAGTAATAATAGTAGCAATAATGATTTGGGTTGTACAATATGAAAACCAGAAAAAAGGGACAGAAAAAGGAAACAAGTGTAAACTGAAAAGGGTTGTTGATAATGTTACATTGGATTGAAAAATTAAAATGATTTTTTCATTTTTGAAATAAATCAATTAAATAGCTTAATAATTTATCCATTTTTGTCGTTTTATTACACAAAAGCAATCAGACAATTTAATAAAAATTGTGATCTCAATGTAATGTAAGTCTGTGTAAGTTGTGTGTGTAAAGCTAACATACCAAAACATGGTTTGCTTTTGTGTATTTCAATGTGATTATTGGTGAATTGAGTGTAAAAAAACAAAAAATAGTTTGATTAATTGTTGTAGATTAATTGAATTGATTTTTGATTCTAAACATCAGATATTTAAATTAATTTTTTCCTTGCTTTCACTTTCTTTCTCTCGCTATAAAGACATTGGGACGGGAATCGGGTTAATTGATGTTGTTGTTGGTTACAATCAATACAATCAGTACAAGCAAGAGTTAACAGTTGTGACAATTAAAGGTTGGATTGGGTTTTAAAAATTGGCTTTAAAAATTGGGTTTGAAACATAAAAAGATGACCAGAAAAAGGATTAAGCTCGTAACAATTAAACTCAAGTGATAAACGCAAGGTTGATTAAGATTAAACCAAAATAATTGAGCCTTTCTTGATTAACCTTGGTTTAACTGTACATTTAGATTATTAATTGTTCATTAATCTAGTGATTAGAAACATTAATTGCTAATTCATTTTTGGTTTGTCGCATGAAAATGAAAAAGGGAAAACAATTTACATAAAATCAGCTGAAAACAGAAGGTACAAAATGAAGACAATTCAGATTCAACTCTTTCCACATTATTTTCGGGTTAATCAGCAAGTTGATTGATTGTGATTAACCCAGTGATTTAAATTTTGGGTTAAACATACAAAAAAAAAGAGAAACATTGTTTTACATTGAAAGAAACAATGAATCTGTAAAAAGTAAATCAACTTTACAAACAAAAGATGAAAAGCGTTTCTTGTTTTTGTCTTTAAATCATGATTATTTTCAACACCAATTCAGGTTTATCTTTATACTTTTGCCAGAATTGAAAAATTGTATTCAAATGATTCAAATTATTGATTATATCAAGAGACTAATATTGTTTATTAATATATATCTATATGTGAATATTAATAATCATAATCTAAGGCAATAACAAAAATGATAAAAGTCAATTTACTTTTACAGTCTTTTAATGTCATTACTATTATATGTGTATAAGTTAGATCACTGTATTGGAGGTATTCATGGATAAGAAGCGGACCCCTTGGGGTCGAGAATCTTACCAATGAATGTCTCCAATGCAGTGATCTAACTCAAACTTATACCAGTTTTAAACTGTATTAATGCATTCAAAAAAACAATGACTCTCCTATAAAAAAGTGGTATAAATGCAATTAGACTTGAATTATTTAAACGTGATCATAATCATAATATAATAGTAACTTTAAGGTAAAAGTAAATAGCAATATAAAATGTTCAAAATAATATTTTGTTAAGGTTTGTATGTTTGATTAGGTTTGGGTTTGGGTTTGGGTTTTTTAGGTTGTTTTATCGTCAGATTTATTTCACAAAAGCCCGGCAGAGGAGAGAGAAACAAACGAAAGTAATAATTATAAGAAGTGCAATTTGATGATGATGAAGATGATGGGACAAGATTGCAGTTTAAAAAACACAGACTTTGCTAGATAATGATAATCAGGGCTTTTCACATTTTATGCCTTTCGTCTATCTTATGTAAGTGCTTTTAGGCATAAAAGATAAACCTAAGAAAAGTCCATTGATTTTCAATGGGAAAAATTATCATCAAAATTGGTCAAAAAAGGCGTCTATCTTTTAATCAGGACAGATTAAGGTTGATAAAATTGAAAAAAGAAAGGGAAAAGAAAGGGAAAAGATAGACATAGGCATAAAATTTATGCCTTTTTGATTAGAAAAATGACTCTATGCCTTTTGAAAAGCCCTGATGATAATCAACGAGAGAGATCCATTGCAATTGGCGAGTTTCTAAGTCTGTCAAAGAGATGAACCCAAAAAAAAAGATGAACATAGAAGCGGATGAATGCGATGATTAGGATGAGAGAAAAAAAATGATCAGGATGATGAAGATAATGATGATTATGATCAAGATGATGATTAGAACGGCAAAAATGGTTTCACCTCAAATGGAGATCACAAATGACTGTATAAAACGACTATTGAATTTCACCCTAAATTGCATCTACAGTCTTTCCACACTTATTTTGACAAAAAAAAACAGCACCGTCTATTATATTGCCAATAGTACGACGAGAGTACTATTTAAATTATCCTAGCACTATTTATGCTAGGGCTAGAGTTTCGATTTCAATAGATGGCTCTGATGTTTTGTCAAATGAGTGTGGAAAGACTGTAATTTAACACCATCGAAATGGTATTGCTCTGGGCCGATCTGCACCTTCTTTGACTAGGGGCTTGTGAAATTCCCTTCCTTGGCGTGAATGAATAGTTGTCCAACAATGTTCACAATAATATTGAAGACAAGTTACGTTGGCGCAAAAGAAAGGGGCAAATTTACCACCGCACCGAGCTCCTTGACATTCATCACAAATTTGATCATCCAGAACATAGGGTTTAACTTCAACCCTTTTCTCAATGTCACCGTGTTGTAGTTGAACAAATCGAGCGCTTATTGCAGCAATGTAGCTTTGCTGGTTAGAGAAAGCTACCCGACCTGCTCCTTTAGGATATTTCAATTCAGGATCGGTATCAATTCCAGCGTAACAAACTCCCCCATAGAGACGATCCATAATCATGGCAAGTTCAACAGCTTTCAATGGTCGTGGAACTCCGCCAACAAAAACTGTCTTCCTTGGATCCAAAGGCATTGATGCATCTAACACAAAATCAGCATCACTCAATCTCCAAGGACGTATTTGCACCGGTTTATCTTTTATGGTGGGACTTGATACACACAGGTACAATTTGTCATCCTCATTAATACAAGCATCAATCAATGCTTGAACAGATGATTCATCTTGAAATAAAAGGAAAGCATAACCTTTAGGTGGAAAGTATGATTTACTTTCAGCCTTGTGTGGCCAATCAACAACCAACGGACCAAATCGACGGAAACTTGCAGTTATTTCTTCTTCATCGATGTCTGGCGGTAAACCACCAACAAACACTTTACGAGAAAATCGTTCACCGGCTTCAGCTCCAACCGAACTTGAATCAAGAAGTGAATGATTATCTGCATCGAGACCAGTAAAGAAAGGTGATTTTCCTCGACGCCGGCCAAGATTGCGAGCTCTGAAGACTTTACGTGCTCCAACAAAATCATCATATCCAGAGAAAGATGTTGCTGAAACGATAGAAAAAAAAATTCCGTGAGAAGAGTGCAGAAAAAAACAAATGATTCTATTATGATGGATTAGTGTGATGATGATTAGAAGAAAAAAACGGTGAAAAAACACAAGTTTTAACCTGAATATTGTTGACAATTACGTGAAAAGGTTGCCAAGTTGTGGTTAAATGCAACACCAGAAATAGTTTACTTGAAATAGCTTATTCTAGATGTTTTTTTTGTTTAAAAACTGTTAAACAAGTTGCCATTTTAAACACATGTGTGTTTATGAAAATTATTTCATGAACATGGAAAATTTGATGATGGAAAGAAAGGCCATTTCTCAAGCTTGATTCATCAAAGTGTATTAACAAATTTCTATAAGGTAAAAGCTGATTGAGCTAAGAATGAATGGAAGAAAGTTGGAAATGTTTGCAAAGTTTACACACAAATTTTTTGGCAGTTAACAAATTGAAGAGTGAAAGTAAGAAATGCATGCTTTTTTTATTACGTAAATATCTTAAATCATAAGATATACACTATTTAAAACAGGAGAGTTAAGTAAAACATTGAATGGCCCAAAAGCAGTAGCAGTTACTATAAATACCTGAAGGTCATAATTCAATTTTTAAACTGATGAACAAAACTATGACAAGATCGGAAAAAGGAGGAAAGATGATCCCCAAAAGCGGAAAAAAATTATCAATATGAAACCGTAATGAAACAAAATATTCATAAAACGTTAATGTGCTTTAAAAATGAATAAAAGTTTGAATGAATTATCTGAAAAGTTGAAGTCGAAATTTTGAAAACGAATTTAAGAAACATGAATTTGGAAAAATGTTGGTGATGCTTTCTATAATGGAAAATAATAATCGTAAATAAATCACTTGGATAATAGATTTTGATTGCCAATTTTGCCGATAATTGCAAGACTAACTTTTCAACTGTTAGTACAAATATTCACTCAGTCTCTTTGGAGAATAAATTATCCAGTAAATAGATTTAGGTTTCTTCCGGTAATCAACTGAGAATATTAACAGTCCAGCAGGAAAAAAATGAGATTGAGTTGAATCTGTTACAATTTGGTTAACGAATTGTGAAAACAGAAGCTGAAAATTGGGTTTAAAAATTGAAAGTAGCTCTTTATTTTCGGGCGTACGGAAAAAAATACGGAAAATGATTGATCTTGAAATCGTTAATACACTTCAAGTTAGTCTTTTGTCTCAAATGAAGGAATGAATGAGCAAAAGCGACTGTCCGCGAAGAATCTATATATAGAAGGTGAGTAGTTGTCAACAATTTACTTTCTACACGAGAATGAGATGAAAAATAGGAAAGAGAAAGTCAGAGAAGATAGAGAAAAGGAAGAAAGAGAGAAGAGAGGTGAAAGAGGAAGAGAAAGAGAGAGGAGAAAGAATGAGATGTTACTTAATAAAACATGTTCTTCTCTTTTTCTCTCCTTTACTTGTTTACTGTCTGCAAGTTGATAAAATAAAATTAATGCTAATCATTTTTGACTTGCTATTTTGTTTTACATACCTTTGAAATGATCTTGACTTTCTCCAGATGCATTGCGCATTATCTCAAGAAGTTGTTGCTCTAAAGGATAACGAAGGTTATCTAGAGGGTTACTCGAACCATTGCCCATTGCCCCGGCCATTGAAGATGATATCATAGATTGTTGACTCATGTTTGGAGTTGATTTTTTCATAGGTGAAATTACATGAAAATTTGGCACTGGTTTCTTGGTATGTCCTCCTAACGGATTACTCAAACTGCTCCATGGATTAGAATTAACAAGGGCTTGACTAGCACGTGATGACCATTGATTAGATACGGTGTTACCGGTATATGGACCGTTCCAGGCTACGTTAGGATAAGACTTGAAAAGACTAGAAGAGGATGCTGAGCTAACTGATCCTCCGGCAAGATCAGATCCTGTCAAGGCTTGCTGTTGTAATTGTGGTGGTGAAGTTGGTTGAACTGAAAGTGAACCTAGTACCCCTGGTCCTCCTTGTAGACTAGATCCAGTAGCTTCGGCTAAGGGTTGTTGTTGTTGTTGCTGCTGCTGTTGCTGTTGCTGTTGAGATGCTTGAAGCTGCGCCTGAGGTGAACCTCCGGATGATGATGATGTTGATGATGATGATGATTCTCCTTGTTGAACAGATCCAGAGGCTCCAGAAATTGATTGTTGTTGTTGTTGAATTGAAACTTGAGGTGATCCTTGCTGCTGGTGATCCTGGCTATAACTCATCTTAAAAAAACGAACACACTTTACTTTTAAAAATTAATTAATTTAATTGACAAGATATTTATATTTTTTAGGACTAATTCACCAATTTTACACCAGCAACTCAGTTTTCAGTTTCAGGATGAGAAATAAGAGTTGGCCGTTAGAGGTAGCCACTCAGTTAGTTACTGTAACCAAGGAACAGAGTACTAGGGGGAAACCAAGAAATAAAAAACAGTAAAGTTCCGTAAACATTCAGATGTAATTCACCAAACTGGAAATAACTTTTCTCATGCTATTCTCACTAAAATTACAGTTACCTACATTTTTTAAATCAGTGTTTAATCATAACGGTTAACATCTTCAATAATCAACCTGAATCCATCAGCTGATTAAGTTATAAAAATCATCTCGTACAAATAAACCAGAAAATACTGGATGAATGAACCGATTAAGATTCATCTTTTGAAACAATATGATGAATTTTGAAATATCGAAACTTCTTTTCTTGATATTCAGTGAACAAAATAGTTTTGGTTAAACTTAATGACTGGTAATTAATATTGACTCACTCATGAAAATTTAGTATTTTAAATCCACAAATTCAAGCGTTTTTGATCAAAACACCATCGTTGTTTGTCAACATTATAATTATTTATCTTTAAAGATTATCGGTAACAATTAATTTATACTACGTTTTAGCCTGCCAACTCTCAAGTCGACAACAAATCAGGATTACCATTTTATATTGAAGGCAATAACAAACGAGAGCTTAAAGATTTGAAACAAAATAAAATGTCTTGTGAGTACAAGAAAGATATCTTGACGTAACCAATTTAACTATGATAGATAATCAATTCCCAATTCTATTCATTGGTTTGTTGACAGAACTTTCATAGCTATGGAAGCATGGAATGAAATGATCTCCAAACAAAATCAGGAAAGTTGAATTCCCTGACGCTCATCAATGGACAGACTAACCATGAACCATTGAAGAATGACCTGATATACAAGTAAGTTTACCTTTAATTTCTTTTCCCATAAATTTTCAACTATATTAAAACAATTTTCGTACTTTTCAATATTTTCACAGATCTTGGTGGCCTGAGTAAACGTAAAGCGAAAAAGGATGCATTGATTCGAGTTTTATTAATGGCTTTAAAAGTTAAAACTGGCTAAGCTACCATTAATTCAGATCTCATTATTTCTGAACTCCATTATCAACAGAAATCAAATAATCTCAACATGAATGGCATCATTTTTCATTGTCACCTTCAGACCAAAGGGACAAAGGGAATCAACATCTATTATTCAACATCAGGGAAAGATTTGATTCTAATAATCAAGATTGCTCAAATATCCAGTAAAATTTTCTCCAACTCAGCTGACTGCTATATTGCATTGATAGCATGATTAAAGCTATCTTTAATTGTGGTAAACCAATTAATCTAAATCGTTCAAAATAAAGGCTAGCAATTTGAAACCATTCATTGGGCCTAAAATCACAAGAAAATTATTAAGAACGATATTACCTAATTTTAATGATCAACATACGCCGTCTGATTACAATTGGATTGGGATGATCACAATCATAATAAGCAACTAATTATGGATCTGTTTAAGCAAGAATACTGAGAGAAATACTCAAGAAATGAATTTTATTATTTAAATATTGTACAATCAAAGGGCTATTAGCTCTGCAATTTGTTATTAATCAATCCATTTTCAATCAGATTTTTTCCAAATGTTAGCAATCCCAAACTATAATTACATGACAGACTCCAACAGCCTGAAGATGATTTTAATTGACCAATTAATCAAATCGTTTTGAACAGTAAATTTGATTGTTAAAAAAGTGTTGAAATGCAATTGACTATGTAATTGTAATTACAGTTTTGAGTTTGAATAAATTGAAATGAAAAACCTGACCTGGACTTGATGACAACTTAAACTGTAACCTTTTTTTTCAATTTTCA
This sequence comes from Tetranychus urticae, assembly GCF_000239435.1. The sequence continues at coordinate 1,540,245 of NW_015449946.1, forward strand.
TAAATTGTCTGAACTGTAATAGACATCAATAATCAACTTTATGCTACATTGCAAAATCAATCTATTTTTTTTACCTTTATCAAATCAAAATAATTTAAATTGCTACCAATAAATTATGAAACTGGTTTTTAATCAACGGCATATTCAACTGTCGTTTTAAAGTAAAACCTTTTTTGTGTGTTCAATTGATAATAATTACTGATTTAACTTTAACTATCCTTCAATTGGTAATGTGAAATCATTTTGACAAAAAAATCAATTATCAATTGACTTGGAAATTATGTTTACCAACAAAATATAAGCAAAAATGATCAATTACTTACCTTTGTTGACCTTATTTTGCTCTCTTCGGATTTTCAATTGAATCTCTTCCATCAAAGTAAGTAAATTATGTTCAATAATTATCCTTGATTGACTAGAAAGTGTGAATAAAAGTTGAAACTTATCATCATCATTCAACATAATCTGAATCGTTTAACAAGAAACACCAATTTGAAGACAAACGATTGACTGTGTTTTTTGTTGTTAGCCGTGAAATCAACTTCATCATAAACAACAAACTATCAAGTACAAAGCAATCAAGATTGTAGAGTAGAGAGAGTAAGATGAAGATGATTATTATTGTTATTATTATTATTATGATGATGATAATGATGAGAGCCTAGACCAGTGAGCGAGATACTCACTGAAAAATTAGCTCTCAAACTTGAAAGCGTTCTCATCAGCACTTTTATTTACTACCTCAACTGGCTTGACTCGTTCTCATAACGTCTCTATGTATGTCTCTTCCATATTAACTTTAGGGCCATCTTGTTGATCTTTACCCAAATAACGGACCCATCTGTGGTCCAATTGGTCTAGCGTTTTAAATTGTATCAACTGTTGTCCACTGGTTATTGATTAACTGGAGATATCATTGGTTTGTTAACTGATCACTTTGCTCGTCCATTTATTTTGGTTTGTTTGCAACTCGGATTACACAAAAGGCTAACCAATGGATCAAGATTGCGCTTGGAAAGGTTTATTACCAACTTCAACTGATTCTCTTTATCCAACCAATCCAATGGCCATTGTTGACGTTGATGATGAACATTCAATTGAACCAGATTACCACTTAACGCCTGTCCATGAACCTGTCGAAGATGAGCCTAAATATGTTGTTAAACGTAACCGTGGTTCCACTGCTACATATCACCAACAGTCGAGTCCACCTTCATCAACCTCTACTCCACCATCTCAAACAACGTTACCAGCAAATCCTTCCATAAGATCAACCACAACAACCCCTGTTACTATGATTGATCCCAGTTATACCAATTACTCGTCATCCGATAAAGCAACGTTTATACCATGTAATGGAAGTGGCGTTGGTGCCGATGAAAGTAATGGCAGTGCAAAAAGTGATCGTTTTGACTTGGATAATGGTGGGACTACTAACACGGTTGGATCACTTCCTACCCTTGGATCAAGTAACCATTCAGCTTACAAGTGTGGTAAACAAACTAAAATATTTCCCGGTCGTATACGTAAACGTGTTGTCCTTAAAAATGGGTCCGTTAATCTGTCCAAAGAGCATGTTGAAAAGCGTAGTCAACGCTATCTTCAAGACACTTTTACTACCATGGTTGATATTCAATGGCGCTGGAATCTCTTGGTCTTCTCTATGGGCTTTCTTCTTAGTTGGCTTGGGTTTGCAGTTGTATGGTACTTTATAGCTTACGCTCACGGTGATCTTGAGAGTGAAATGGTTAACCAAATTAGTGCTGAACCTAATCCTAATGTTAATAATCTTAATAATAACAATGACAATAATAGTGTTAGTAACTCTATTAAACCTTGTGTTCAAGGAGTTGATTCGTTTACCTCAGCTTTTTTGTTTTCCATTGAAACTCAACACACCATTGGCTATGGAAGTCGTTTACCAACCACCGAATGTCCTGAAGCCCTACTTGCAATATGCGTTCAAGCCATTACTGGAGTGATGATACAATGTTTTGTGGTTGGTTTTGTGTTTGCCAAACTGTCTAGGCCCAAGAAACGGTCACAAACGTTAATGTTTAGTCGATCATCTGTGATTACCCTTCGTGATGGTAAACTGTGTCTCATGTTTCGCGTTGGTGATGTCCGTAATCGTTCTCACATCATTGGATGTACCATTTCAGCCTTGGTAATTAATCGAAAGGTTACCCTGGAAGGTGAAGTGATACCCTTTTATCACAACAATTTAAAGGTTCGCTTTGACAACTCTGACTCCAACGTATTCCTAGTCTGGCCAGCAACAATTGTCCATGAAGTAGATATTTATAGTCCATTTTATGCTTTGTCAGCTGATGAATTGGCACGAGAAAAGTTTGAGATTGTGGTAATTTTAGAGGGAACCATTGAATCGACTGGTCAATCAATACAAGCAAGAACCTCTTACCTTCCTTGTGAAATACTGTGGGGTCATCGATTTGAATCCATGGTAGCCTACAGACGGGACACGGGTCAATATCGAGTTGATTATTCCAAATTTAACAACACTTATGAGATTGAGACACCAACTTGTTCAGCCAAAACCTATTACGAGTACCAACGGTTTATCCAGTGTTCATCAGCTGCTCTTGGTGTGGTTGGACGAGGAGAGGGTATAGTAACAGGTGGCGGTGGTGGTGGTGGAGGTAGTAGTGTTGCCTTACCTATTGGCTCCGAGTCAGTAGGCTATCATCACAATCCATATTATAATCACCAATCTTCACATCATCACCATGCCACTTCTTCAACTAAATATAATGGACCAGTTACCACGGGAAACTTATCATCTTGTCTTTCAACTCGGGAAATTGTCGATGAAGATGTAATGGTGATGATGATGAAAACCCATTCTGGTGACTCTGGACTGGGACATGGAAGTTATGGGTTGCTTCCTTACTTTAAAGGCCCAATACGTTTAGTCTCAAAAGACACCGAAGTGGCTGATTAATAATAACTAATTGTATGTCTTTCGTTTCTCCTATTTTTTTGCATTTTTGTTTAACTTAGTTAATGATATATATGAAATAACCTTATAAGCCTTGTTGATTTTAATTATGCATAATCATAATATAATAATATAAAAATATTGGAAGAGTAGAGATCCAGTGGAAAGTGATGATGAATCTTGATGGATATGGTCATTGTTTTTAAATTTACAAAATGCTTTTTTTAATGTCTCGCTACAATCTGTGATGTTTTTGAAACAATCTGTTTCAAATTCAATGTTCAACTTTGTGATCTTTTTAACCCAAACCATTTTAATCAATGCTCTAATCAATAAGGTTTAATTTTATTGTTAACAATCAATTGATATGAGTAAACCTTCCCTATTCACAATTACCCTCAATTTTCTCGTCACTTGATTTGTAATGTTTAAATATGCTTTGCTATTCATCTTTTTTTTTACTTATTAGTTTAACCACAATTACTGTACAATATGACATCTTCATCATCATCAAAATCATCATTATCATCATCATCTCTGTCATCCATGAACATTATGATGCCGACTTAAACAATTTACATATTATCAACCGGATGAATTTGTTGATTAAAAAATGTCCATTTATATCAATTAAAGGCTAATTAGTGTCGACTTTTTGACTCAAAGCATAATAAACAGAATTAGTTTTTATCACAATCAACTAAACTAACGATAACAACTCATCTTAATCGTGATTCCATAGAATCTATCAATTCTCTATTTTAAAGTATCTTTATCATTATAACAGTTTCAATGATGATTATTGGTGCAATTAACTGATAACATTAAACAGTTTACATGTTACTGTTATCTTATTTGTAAGTGATTCCAATCAAGCTTTAAAATTCAAGTGAAGAATCAAATTCAATAGATTGGTGGTTATTTGACGGAATCACTAATTCACAATTTACCAGCAAAAGTAACATTTGTTTCAATCAATCTATCTTAATTGATTGTTTTTAATCATTATTCTGTTAATGGGTTCAAGATATTAAATTAAATATGTTATTTTAATTTAAAATGGTTAAGAGGAAAAGAGTTAAATCTACCATTTAGTACATAATAATCAATCAAATTGTCCTTGATAACGAGCTAGCCCGGCAAAATTATGATTACAACAGTAGAACAAGGAATTTATTATTCTCATTCAATTTACCATTTATTGTAATTAAGAGCAACTAATATATTAAAGTGTAGTCACTAATTGTAATCATAAGTCTCATTGATGGTTTTGTATAAAATGTATCAAGTGACGGTTAATCACATGGCCAATCAAACAACAGGGTTGATTAAAAATTAAAGGTTGAAACGATTTCTAGTTAAGTATTTCCATTTGTTTTAATCACTTGAAACCAGTTTCAACAAAGTTAATTACTTCATTAGCTTTAATCAAACGAGATCATCAATCAAGAAGAGGGAGAGAGATCATTTTGATTCAATGTATCAATCAATGGCCAAAATATAATTATCAGCTGCTCTACCAAACGCTGTTGACAGGGAATCCAAAAAAATGTTCAGCATGAACTTGAATGGTGATCTCACTGATTTCCTTGCATGATAAGTGGATGGACTTTCCAATTGTATTTTTCCTACCAATGAATAACAATTATCCTGCAATGGAAATGTACAAATCAAATTCTTTGTAAGGTTAAAAGGTAATTGAAATTGAAAATAAATATCATTAGTTAACAGTTTACCCTTGAAGCCACTTGAATGACGCGATCAAACACTAATTGTACCCATTGATAAAGATGCAGCTCATTGCATAATAATCTCCTGATTGTTCAGAGGTTTGATCCTTCAATCCAATTTTAATCAAAAAACGATTCACTTTTAATACGAAAACCCTTTGCTTTCATATTATCCAATTTTAACCAACATTAAATTAGTTGTATTAACGGTGTTAAGTGTTAGCGGTATCACGAAATTGGTGTGCAGATGATTGCTATTTAAACCAATATCAACACCAAAAGCTTTAACAGCACTTGTTCAGTCTATCCAATGAGTGCTAAAGAAATTAAGTCAAAAAGATGATTTATTATAATCGTTTGTAAAATCTAGCTTACTTACTTCGTTAGCTATGAGATAATTTCCAAGATTAGCAGTTACTATTCCTTAAGTATCAAAATGAAATCTGGCGTTTAGAATCTGCTAAATTTTCGAGATGAGATTTGCAATGTCGTTTAAAGTGCTTAGGGAAATCGTCAATCATTAACTAGGTAATTAACAGTAACAAAGTCACCAATCAATCATATAGACATTTGAGAGCGAAAGTCAAGTCAGCTGACGATTTCACCAATTACCAGAAATTTCAGCAATAGCCATATCCAATTGCATTGGTGCTTGATTTAGCCAGAATCCAATTAACTTTAATTACCAGTTTCATCTCAATCAAACGATCGGTTATTTTACATTTGAATTAATTATAAATGCTGAAAAAGAGAAAAGTTTTCCCATTAATACGCAATACAATGTAATATTGGATGAACCTGTTGAAAGGTACAATCAACATTTTATGCTTACCTAACTAATCAGCCGACAAGTATAAACACTGAATCAAGTATTAATATCACAATCAATAATGACGTTAAACATGGTCATATCGATAAAAAACAATCAACAGTTAAGACAAGAGGCAAGTAGTGTTGCGATATTAATGTTGACATCAATAGTATCGACACTTTTACCAACAGTGACAATAATTGAACGCTCAGATTCGATTGCTTCAAAGGTCTAGTTGGACTTGACTCGTTAGACTATAAAACAGCTCCAGTCGTTATTGAGCTGGAATACATTTCGGTCCAACACATCACCTCGATTTCCACTTCCACAGCAACTTTACCCAAGCTCACAGTCTTGATCTCAAGTACCGATTGGGCCTGGATGATTTAGGCTATCTTGCTTCACTGTGAAGGGTTGCTCTTGAAGATTTAATTGAATATAACACAGGAAAAAAATTAAATAAAAAAAATGTAATTGCCTTAATTAAATCTAAAAAGATTTATTTCCGACACCTTTATAGACTAACAATAACATCTCTTTGGTGCTTTCGATACCAAATGTTGTTTTCATTACTCACCTTTTCAATATCTACTTTCAATAAGCATTTCTAAAAAGGTATTGTGGAACACTGAATTCAATCAAAATATAATTACATTGAAGCTAAATAAATTAAAAACAAATAAATTCAATAATTAAACAATTAGAGGAAAATAAAATACAATAAGATCTAGAGTGAGGCGCGTAAAAGAAAGAGTTGAAAGATCGGATAATTAGTAGCAGTAATTTTGATCATTCCTATCAGGATCAAAAGAGTATATCTAGATTAAGACTTAATCCCGTCTATTTATTTGGTTACATTTTAACCATTAACCAGTCTCAAGTTTGCCGTTAATTTTTACATTTTGCATCAATAGGCAGACATGATTAGGATTTTGATTAAGGTAAATGTGAATTATTAAGTAGGCATTGACCCGAAAAGATATTGAAACAAAACATAAATACCGTTAAGCAACCTTGTCAAGGTTTGTTGTTATCTTTTATATTATTATTGATGTTGATGATACTAATAATAATGATGATTAACTGTTGAGTTGCTTTAATTAAGAGTTATATTATTATCCGTCTTCATTTGATTGATATTATCAAGTAAAGTAAGTAAACAAGCTCAACATATCAACATGTATCAACGAAAAGGTACTTTAAAAAAAACTGTAAATATAAATAAATATGTTTCTTCAAGACAATCAATTGATCAACCATTTTGATTATTGCCAATGCAAGAAATGACCAAAAATATAACCAAACAATCAGCTTAACCATTATTGCTCAAACACTGTTGAACACAAATTAAGGATTCATGTTAATATCGATTTCTAATTTTAATTTTTTGCTGCTCTTTCAGGTAATCAAGATGATTGTAACTGTTGATTTGATGGTCAGGAAGAGGAAGAGTTTAAAGATCCCGCAAACGCGATTAAAATTGATGCTAAATTAATTTTCATTAGAAACAAAGTATTAAGCTTTCAATTTATCAATCTTGATCTAAATAAATTACCCTCTGGTTAATCAATTTGGTGTTTCTCAATCCGTTAACTGTATACTTGATTAACTTGATTAGTAAGATCCATCTAATTGTGATTTAGAATCAACTCTGAAATGATTTGGACGTTTCTGTTTCTTTTCATACAATTTTTATCCTTTTTCAATTTTTTGCATCTTTTTTTGCTTACATTTTGATTAATTGTTTAAATTTTGATAATTTTATAATAATTGGTGAAATAACATTAATAATAATGATAATAATTAAAATATTGAGCTATTATCATTTTTCAATTGGTTTATTAAAAAGGGAAAAGTTGATTTACTTTTTGTTGAAATGTGAAAATTGTAGTTTAATTTTTGCGCCTTTTGTTGTCTATTTCAAATTGATTGGATATTTATTTATTTAATTTTTGTGTGTTAAAAAAACATCTCTTTTTAAGGTAAAGTTGGGTTGACCAAATGGAGTTGGACAAATCACTCGGTGATCAAATAATAAACGGAAAAAATGATAAAAGCTAGCGAAATAACTATTACAAGGGTTGAAAAATAGAGACAGCATTTGGCTGAGAAAATTTTCCTTGGTGATAAACAGGATAAACAGGATAAATTAGGTGCTCTCAGATTAATATCTGGATTAACTTTGAAATAGAGGATGAAAAAAGTGATTAACCTCCAAAGGATAAGGTGTAAAGCAAGAGCGGTAAAATGGGTTGAATAGTCTTTATCATTGAGCTCAAATTTGAACATCACTACGGAGATCACATTGTTATACTCGGAATCACTGGTAGTTTCACTTGAGATTGCAGAGTTGTTGGTTAACCGGGAACCAGAAAGTGAACCAGGTTCACTGGGATGACAACGGTTTTGTCCATAGATGGTCAACAAGATGGCCTCAAAGGCAAACCGTATAAAAGAAAGGTAAGTTATAAATTGAGCTCGTCCCATTGAATTGGAGCGGACAAAAAATCCGGAAAACAGGAAATTGAAAAGCATTATAACGGTGGCCACAAATATGGATATATTAAAATTGGTGGTGAAAATGGCTCCAATGAAAAATCCGACTCCTTGAGCAATGTAAGATGCAAGTATCGATATGGAGACAAAATTGTTGAACCTGCTTGAACCCGCTGTAAAGGGTATTGCATCGATAAAAGAGTTAAGGCCAATCTGTGAGGTTGTCCAATATGTAAACAGTGAATAGAGGTAGGGAAGAATCAGCTGAATCCAAAATTCGGTCAACGTTTTGGCCATATAATAGGAAGCTGTTGAATACCAGCCATTCCGGTGTTCATTCATGAATATTTTTATCTCCGAAGGAAAGGTCAATACAGTTGGCATGAGTGCGGCAAACATGAGAAAGAGCAGGTTAAAAAATAGATAGGAAATGTTTCGATCTATATTGGATTCTTCACGAAGTCGGGAAAGTGGAACTTGCTCTGTACAATTGGGCCGATAATAGTAGCCCGCTGAGTTTACCCTTAAACAGCCATTGTCAACGCCAATGTTACCATCGTAAAGCATTGAAAGTAAAAGGGCAACGAAAACGTGTAAACCAACACGAATAAATAACCACAAGGGTTCACGGCAAGTACCGTGAAGAAAGGATCGACGAAGCAGGTACATCATATGGCGAAGGCTTAAGTGATTACGATTTTCTCTCATGGCTTCTACTTCAGACATTGAACTGGTATCAATGGAATCCATTTCAAATTCAATCAATTTAGCCGACGATTCTTCCAACAAGCGTACCTTTAGCATCTCCTTTTCATCTAATGGGGTTACTATTGAGATGCTTGTGTTATTGCTAAAGGTTAAATAAGTATCAGTATTTGTTTCATTCAGTGTTGACTCTTTGGATTGATTCATTGATTGGTGTTGAATGTTGATAGTGACTTGATAGTCCATTGATGGTTGGAGGTGATGAGGATAAAGATGAATTTGATGTTGTTGTTGAATGATGGGAAATGCAGGAGATTGGAGGAGATGAGAGATGATTGGTTAAATGATTTGTTGTGGATGTTGATTTTGTTGTGGGATTACAATGATTTGGTGAGGTTGTAAAGTGTATACTTTTAGTGGTGACTGGTGATGATGACTTGGCTAATGAGGATGAGTGTCTCCTTGATGAGCGTCTCTTATGACTTCGGCTAAAACAATCGGTTGGTTCTTCTTCGTCCAGTAAGGCAACTGTATTAATGGCTGCTGCATCAATAATCACATCAGCTGGATTATGCCCATTGGGACAGTTTACCTGGAATTGAGATAAATAGGAGCGCAACACTTCGGGTCGACCCTGGTATAGACAGCGTCCCGCTCGTGAGAGTACATACAGTTGGTCAAACAGTTTAAGTATCTTGTAAGAGGGTTGATGAATGGTGGCAATAATGGCCATACCATGAGCCATGCACAGTTTTTGCAGTTGAGTTAAAACGGTAAATGATACATTTGAATCAAGTCCAGAGGTTGGTTCATCGATAAACAATATTTTAGGTTTAACTTCAGAAGCCAATTCTTGGGCAATCACAAGGCGTTTACGTTGACCCCCGGAACAAGAGTGTACAAGGGTATGGCGACAATTGCGAAGGTCAAGTTGATCGATAAGCTCTTCAACCACCTTGGACTCATTTTGAGCACCCTTTAACCGGGAAGCATAAAAGATGGACTCTATAACGGAAAGGCACGGGAAAAGGTGATCCTCTTCTTTCTGGGTTATAAAGGAAGCCTTGTTGGCCAATGGATTACGATATATTTTACCCTTATATCTGCCTGACCAAGTACCAAAGAGACATTGTAACAGGGTTGTTTTACCTGCACCAGAGGGTCCCATGATGGCTGATAAATCGTGAAACCGAAATACACCAGAAATGTTTCGTAAAATGGCTTTTCGACACTTGTGTGACATTGATTTAACCAGAAACCCATCCAACAGATCCATTGGTTTGTAGACGGTAAGGTTACGCCAAACCACGGCAACATGGTTATTCTCATCGCAGGTTACTGCAGGTGGTGGACACATTGTTGATGTAAGGGTTGACTTTAAAGATGAAGAGGTTAGGCTGAGTGGTAAAGAGTCTGGTGAACCCAAAGGTGATGGACCTTTAACACTGGCTGATCGAGATGTTAATCCGTGACTATGAATGTTGGTAACAAGAGATGTTGAATCAGGTGATTGTGTCAATCCACTGGGAAACACTTTTAAACTGGTTAAACCTGGATCACAATCTTCCTCTCCTGGTTCAGAGTCACACTTTCCCGTTGAGTCACAAGGGGCCACTTGGGATGACCTTGTAACGGGAAAACCGTTTGGACTTTTGGGTATCGTCGTTGTGCCGTTGTTTGGGGTTTAACTTGAAAAAACAAACCAACACAAAACTCAAAATTAAATCTGGTTATTTTGGTTGGCAAACAGCTCTGGATGATTTAGTCAATTGGATTGATGAAAAATAATGAAATTGAAAATGATGGTTGATGACAATTTGAATCTGGACTTGAATGACTATGGATTGAAGTAGCTTTTTTAGTTTGTCTTGTTGATGATTTAAAACTGGTTACTTGATTAACGGTTATTAATGATCAATTATTTTTTCCCCTTTTTTTGCTTCTCTCTCTTTCCAATCAATTAATCAGCTGAATTTGGGTCAAAGTTAAGGTCTTGTTGATTGCAATTGTTAGCTTAAAACAAATGTAATGTTGACTGATGAATGTAAGCTGATTGTTTATCAATTTTGAGTGAAAATTGATAATTGAATGTGATCAGGTTGAAATAATATATTTGAATAATCAAGGACTGAATGATCTTTTTAGATCCTTTTCATTTATAATCAACTGATTGGTGGATGAAACAATGGTTAATCCAATGATATTGGTAATGATCATTTGTGATCTCCTCATAATAATTAGCCGTTAATGAGCCCTTCAAATTGAATGTGAAAAAAGCAGCAAATCACAATTTATAAATGATATTGATGAATGAATGAAAAAAAAACTGGTAAAAATTAAAATCAAAAAGTGTTGATCAATGACAATGTTTGAAAGACACACACACACACTCAACAATTGAGTTGATTGTTTTGGTTATTGATCCGATATTTGATTAATTAACAGGTAACAGCAAGGTTGACAATTTGAAGATTAAAATTAGGCTTTGAAAGTGTTTGAAGGAATCCAAAAATCTGGTTTTCTGGTTAAAGATGACAGTGGATGGTGAAAATGAATTGAAGATTTGGGTTTCTTCAAAAACTGAAAGTAAAAGAAGGAATGAAAATTAATTTAATTTCAAAGGTAAATCACTAATTACCATTGCAAATGAACAATTGGTTTTAAACAGTGATCAACAAATGGCAGTTAAAAGTGAAGGTATAAAGATATTGTAGGAGAGAGTGATTAAAGGTAAAAGATGATCATTTTTGTAAACAATATGTTGATTGTGATGATAATGATGATGTTATTCATGCAATTGTTTTTTATTGGTATTACACTTTAACACTGAAAGGATTTCCCCTTTTGGGTTGCATTCAAACACAAATGTAATAATATTCACTTGTATTTGATTTAACAATTTATTTAACAATTTTATGTTCAATTAACTAAATTATTACCTTTTGTTGTTATTTTAGTGATTGTGTTAAATTGTGGGATCCACAATCAATTACATGAGCAGTAAACACACACAAAACAAAAAGGCATTAAAAAAAGGCTAAATTGTCAACTAAACAATGTTAAACAGATGATGATGAAGGGTAACTGATTGCCTTGAAAATTAGAAACAGATTGAAACCAAATAACATGAAAAGGTTGATGAGTTTGGGTGAAAAAATTTTTCAGATATAAATATTATCTCAATGTTATCAAGCAAGTTTACCTGGGACTGAATTGGGAGTGAATGAGAATTGATTTGGAATTGATTGACAATTGATTTTCAAGGGAAAGCTAAATAACAAAGGAGATTGAAGATGAACGATGGTTGAGAAGAGGATAATGGGAAAGTTGAGAGATTTGATTGTTTCATTGTTGACCAAAAGATTTATTTCAAGATGAAATTAACGTTAAATTGTCGTTAATTGTGTTTACCATTTCAATGTTATTTATCTTTTTACTTTCCCTTAATTCATTAACCATCATCAGGTCATGGATGAAACCAATTGAAAAGGGCGTAATAACCTTAACCATCACTTAACCTCACTGTTTTCACAGCAAATTTGTGTTGACCATGTAAACATTGTTTAGACCAAAGGCCATCAATTATTCAACCCAAACATTTGGTCATTCAATTTGTTCACTTAAAGTTCAATAATATTGAGGCATGTTGATAAAAAGCGGAGAAACCATTGAAACCTCTCGACAGATTATTAACTCTCGGTGCAATTTAACATTAACATCGTAAGGTTGTTGAAATGTTGTTTGACGTTTGTATCACAACCTGATGAGGTCTTACATTTGACCATGGACAGGTAAATGTCAACACCCTGTTAATGTTTCATGTTTAATTTAACACCAATTTGTTGGCTAACTGAGTAACTACCTTGTATTCATCATCAATGATTAACAGCTAAATTAGCGTCAATAGCTAAACATTTCAACCAGAAAATGTAAGAAGGTAAAAAAAGCATCTAAAATCTGGTTAAAAAGCATGGATATTAAATTAACAAGGTTTACACCTTTTTCCTATCATTGGGTATAAACTAAACCCAAACCCGAAACACCTTCACTTTCATTCAAACACAAATCTAAGAGCTGACAAATTTGGCAACAATTTAAGTTAACAGTTGAAAAGGTTGAACAATGTTGATCAAGAAATGTAATAATTATTCACTGATTGTCTATTGTTTTGGCCAAATTTAGCCTTTGTTTTGTGTTCAATGTTTCCACTATTTTGATTTTTCCTTTCAATGGTTGATACACTTTTACAATGGCTGAGGACAACATTTCGTGTACAATAATTTAGACAAATTGTCGGATCAACAAATTTGATAGTTAAAGTCAGTGAGAGGACAAACAAGGTAAACATGGATAACAATTGAAATTAACGCCAAACAACAACAATAAGCTGAATAACAACAACGACAAAAGTACAAGAAAAGGCAATCAATTGATCCGTCAAATGATTATTAATACAAGATAAAAGGCTTTAAATTTCTCAATCAGTTCTCTCATCATGAACATCATGAACATCAATTTGAACAGACAAAAGTGTAACTCATCAGCTATCATCAACATCATTAATATTAAATTATCATGTTAAAGAGTTGTTATTGTTGGTGTTGTTTTTTTTCCTGGCAACTCAGACTTTTGAACAAATTAAAGCTGTCAAATTGAATAACAACTCTTTTTTAGATTCCAATCAAAAACTTGATCAATCTTTATCATCCTTGAGTCAATCCTTCAATAGTAACATTTTCATGTCCGGGTTCTGCCATTTTTCTGGTCATCATCATCAGTTACAAAACCTTAAGAATCACAATTATGACCGTTACTAAGGATACTTTGGCGAGAAGTAAAAAAAAATTGACTTTTAAAAGGTGTTTCACATTTTTGTTAACTCTTACCGAGTTGAACCCTGAAGACATTTATTAAATTATATTATATCACAAAATAATGAATCAAGAATGCAGGGAAAGAATCGCCAAAATATGGATCAAAAAAAGTGTTCATCAAAAATGTGATTGAAAAATGTGATAAATGACTGTAAAAGAAACAGTAAATCCGGTTAACCAGATTGAAATCGTTACAATCAATGTTAAAAATCGTTAGTTTAAATGTAAATCTGTTATTGAAATGTATACTTTTTTCATGCCAAACTAAATGTTCAACATTTCAATTTTCAAATCAATAGTCAATTGATTGGCTTTTTTTGCGCTTTAAAGAGTTGCTCATTTAACCATGATTAGTTGATTTATATCGCTATCAAGATGAATTACATTCAACTCTTTTGTTTCAACAAAAAGTCAGAATCAAACAAAAGGTGTGTTTAGATGAAAGTGATGATTATTCTGATGATTATCATTTTGTGCTTTTATTAAACATGTTTAAGCTTGGAAAATATATTTTGCCAGTTGATTGTTGTCATCATTTCATGTGCAATTTTCAATATCAAAACACACTCATTAATGGTATCCAACAATTGCAAGGATCAGACAATTTGTCAATTTTAGGCAACACTGAGAATGAAAATCATTAGCAAATCTGTTACAAAGACTAGGAAAGGTATCAACTGATTATCAACTCCTAGTACAAGATATATGTGAATATTATGATTTACAATTGAACAATCAATTGAAAGTTTATTGTCATAAACTATTAAGGATATTGTCGTCTCTTTTGTAACTATTTAACTCTTTTTTAACCCTCTTTTTAGGCTCTTTTTAGCTCTTTTTGATCTTTTTTTTTCTCACTTGTAAACTCATTGTTGGTTAACAATAAAAAAAAGAGTTAAGAGGTTTGCTTTTAAAGTGATTTAAAAGGTACTTTAAGTGAGTGAAGAAGAAAAAAAGATTGCAAAAAAAAGGTTGAAATGATTCAAGTAAATCCTTTAACCAGTCAATGTTTAACTGGTATATTAATTTGTCAGGTAAGTTTAATTTGTTCACAGAAGAGACGATCAAGTAGGAAACTTGAGACTCAACAATCAAGGTGTGTTTGAACTGTTAAAAGTTGATCAATGGTTGATGGTTGATATGAGATTCAAGGAAGCAAATAGCTTTGCATTTCCCCATGAAAGATCGGATGCACAGTCAAGTTGGCTTTTTTTTGCTGTTTGGTTTCATCATAAACACTCTGAATTTCAAGGTTTTTACATGATATGCACCATCAACACTCATAACATAAACACAAACAGACACACAACACCAGTAAAAAGCACACATTTTTCACCTTCCAATGTGCTGAGCTAATTGGCTTGATGATAATGAAGATGAGAGGAAAGGTTAGGAAGGAAAAGCTTAAAACAGCAGGAAACGTTATCGATGTATTCAACGGTAAACATCGATTAATCGGTTGAAAGGCTAAAATCTGGTTAAAATGTGATTTGTAAATGTAAATCAATCACCAATTTCTGGTTAAACCTTTAGCTTTTTAGTGACCAATTTTAAACTAAATATATTAATAGTTACTTGATTTGAGTTTATTGTTGAATTAGAAAGTAAATTAAATTTTTCCAGCAACAAAAAAAAGAAGTAAATTAAATTGGATTTTGTGTGTGTGTGAATTGCATACATTTTGTATATTAAATTGAATAAAGGTGAAGATGGTAAAAGGATGGATGGCGATATTTTCAACAGTCTTTCAGTCAGACACACTTTCTTGATTAAATGATTAGCCAAATTGCTGTTAATGCTGTTACAAATGTAGTAAGACTGACGAAAACTGATAAACAACAAGAAAAATGATTTCTCATTGAAGGTAAGAACACACACAAAAAAAATAATTGATAAAACAGGAGCTGCAAATGGGTTATCAGTTAATATTGAAAGCAATGAGAGTTATCAGTTTTTCGGGATTTAAACTGAATTAGCTAATAGTTATCTTACCCTTCGGGTTGGGGATCTAAAGATAGGGAAAGATATGAAGATGATGAAGATGAAGAAAGAGAAAGGTGAAAGATAGAGAGAGAGAGAGAGAGAAGATACTAATCATCTGATCCGGTTAAAAAACTTGTTACATTTTGCTAAATAATGGTATAGAGGATGAAGATGATTATGATGTTGTTAATGGTGTTGATGAGAAACAGGGTTTCACCTGATTTGGATGAAATCTGAGGTAAAAATTTGTATCGACTTATATTCATGATGACACCTTAAAACACTTATTTCATCAGGTAACATTAAATTGTAACATCAAAGGATTACAGGTTTACATGTGTTTGACAATTGGTTACATTTGAATGGATGTTGGTTTGTTGGTAAAACAATTGTCTCTCATTGACATTCATACAAGTCAAGAGTAAAATCATCTGGAAAAGGTCAATCATGATAATTTTATATTTAGTGATGGATATTTATGGATGATTTAATGTTGAATAAAGGTAAAATTTGTTCAGTCTGTTCTCGATTGTCAACATTATCATTAGATAACAACGTTATTACAACAGACAGTGACCCTTTTGCACTAAAAAAATGGGTAAAAAATATAATCAAAAGATCATCTTGAATCATCATCATAAAAACATGATCATTATCGCATCATGATTATAATGGTTATCATTGGAGCTTACTATACCCATTAGCCCAACAATTAACCGTCAATTGTTTATGAAAACCCAAAAGGTTACCATTGAAAAATGTCAACCCAAAAGCAAATCTTACAATCGGGTAAAACATACAAGCTGACAATGAAAAAACCTGGTTTAACCAGATTTTTCAATGTTGCCAATTTTGTAATTTTGGGTGATAAATGTCATCTCAGATTAGGTTAAGGCCAATAACAATTGAACTTGCTTTACCTTCAACACCTTCAACATTACAAAGGTTTAGTTGAACTTATTTTTATGGCAAGAAAAGCATTTTTTGTCCCTTTTTTGTCGCTTTTTTTGTCCTCATCTTTTCATAACGATAAATAATAATAAGCTTTTTGTCTTAACCATTTGTCTTAAACATTATCATTAGTATCAACTATTATCATTAACAGCAACAAATAAGCGCTCAAACAGCGTTTTCTGGGACATTCGTTATGCACCATCTCATCATCTTTATCATCATCTTACCCTTTTGCCTTGACTTGCCCTTCATCCAACCCAATCGGTTAACCCGACCATTTATAACCGTCTATTATCATTATAATCAAAATTATTTCATCGTCAAAACATTATATAAATATATTGCTATTGATTATTATCATTGCCAAAACTTCATTATCCAAACTCATCACAATTAGAAATGCAAAAAATGAATTTTAAATAAAACATTTCATAATAAACTGTTAACCTTAAGAGTTGACAATGAATGTTATGAGCTGAACTTCATCGGATAGTTGGTAATTTAACAATTTCATGATGACTTCACTAATAAACACTGATTACGTTTCAATGGATAACGCATTTAGAAACATTGAATATTTGCTTAAAAAGCCAACGCAAATGGACTAAACACGTCAAACGGGCGTTTGTTTATTACACTCAACATCATAAATATAAAACGTTATTTTATTTATAATGTATCTAATAAGGTAAATGGACAGCAAAAAAAAGTGCGCAAAATGAAATGAAATGTATATAAAAAATCAAAGTTTGCTACTAAATTTTGTCTCTTTTTTAATACATTTTATGTGTTAGTTTTTAATGTGAAATGTAATAATAATGATGATAATGATAATAATAATATAGATATAAATATATTTATATATTTATATATAAAAGCTAATAATATGATAATGATACCGATGATATTAGATTTATATTTATATAAAAAAAAAGTAAAATATATAAATATATAATATATATAAATATAATGTGTTTGTCAGTCTGAATGTGGATGAGGACGATGCGTGTGTGTGTTAGACGTTCAGGTCAAAAGTGACCTGCGATGCATTACCTGGTATTGCAACAATATATGGCCTTTCAAGTTGATCAACCAAAGCTAAGGTTGATGAAGGTGGATCAAGGTGGCAAGAAGAGTCAAGAAGAAGAAGAAGAAGAAGAGGAAAAAAATGAACGTCAGAAATGACGACGATCGTCAATGATGACGCTGAGAATGGTTGAGGTTGATGAGGATGAGGATGAAGACAGAGAAAAGATGAAGCAAAAAGAGAGTCAATAAGCCTTGAGGGTAAAGAGATTCATGAATATATCGAAACGTTATTTTAATTGGTTTAGAAGTGAATTTTAAAATTGATCTCAACTAAAGATACGAGTCACGTCTTGACCAACATGATTGGACTGAGAGAGAGAGAGAGGCTCAAGAATTGATGATGACAAGTGAAGATGAACAAGAGAGAGAAATGGAATGATAATCATCATTGTCGTCATCAGTCAACATGAGTGTTTCATCATGTACAGATAGATTTACCGTTTCGATTCACTCGAATAGATGATAATTGGTGTTTCTTAACGAGCAAAGTCAACATTCAACAGATCAATTGATACACTTGTCAAGATGATTCTCGACTAGGGTAAGACTGGTGTTGCACTGATGAGCGTCAAGACGACCAAAGACTTCAGGCCGAGTCACTTATGGGCAACAGCCCATGGGCAACAGCCCATGTGTTCATCAGTTAATGATTGAGAGAGGGGAAAAGGCATCATCATCTGATGATGTGTGAGCAATGAGAAGCAACAAAAACTGGTCTCAATATCACTTTTTCGGTGAAAACCAATTTAGCCCAATAAACCGGCTTTTTTCAGTCTTTCTTTTGGTCGCTATTTCATCCTTATCATTTTGTCCTCCTTTCTAATCATTTCCGGTCGTCATCATCATCAATGATAACATTTCAGACTGATTGCATTTCAATCAAACCATTGAAAAACCAGAAAACCAGATAAAATTGATTTTACGTCAATTGGCGCTGTTTGTTTAGGTTTCAATTCATCATTTTTACTTTACATTTTTTTCTTGCCTTCTTTTTATTTCTCTTTCCTTTTCATTTAATTGCCACAATTTGCTTGTAAATGATATGATTAATTAGAGTTATGTTGGTCAATGGATCGTCATCATTATTGGTAAAAAAATGTAGCAACATCTTGATACAAGTTAATGATCATTGACCATCTCAACGGATATTTGCTCCTTTCAATCTGTTCAACTTGATTTACTCAATCTGGGACTTACAGTCATTTTTGATCATTCATATCATTCTGAGTAAATGATCATGAAAAGGATCATCATCTTAATCTTTATCAATGATTGACCCAGAATGAATGAGAAGCCTAAAAGCAACGGATAAACAAATAGTTGTCATTTAAATTGATTATCACTGTAAAATTGCTAATCAAAATCATGATTAGTGCAAAACAATCAATCAAAGTTGTCTGTTAACAAAGATGCAACAAAAAGGTTTCATCAATGATCATCAATATTAAGATGATTTTTCATCAACATTTTTAGCAACATTCACATGTCAAGGTATTCAAAAGGTAAAAGGTTAAGAATTTTTTCTTCTACTTTTCATTGAAATTTCATTTTTGCAAAGCAAAAGACTAATTGTAACCTCAATGATTTACGGTTAGGTGTACAGTTAAATGATTCTAACAATGGCAAGTCAATGGTTAACTTGAAAGGACTTGGTTAACCATTTGATTAGAAGCAATCAAATGCTTACCTTTTAATTGGTGAAAATATCCGAGCAATTGTTTGTTAATCACAATTAAAGTTGACATCAGCTAATCCTTGAGACTAAATAAATTGTTGAATCCATTGTTAAAGTCTTCATCCAAATGGATCCACAAAATTAAAAGGTTGACGATTTTTTTTGGGTACAAAAAAATGTATCAATTGGGTTGTCAATGAAACCAAAGGTGAAAACACACACACAAGCACACTAATCAAAATGTAATTGAAGTAATTAATAATAAACAATTTGATGAGTGTTGGTGATGATTATGATAAACGCGTTAATTGTTGACCTTTTTTTTGGTCTTTCTACAACTGTTGATTAACTAATGAATATCATGGCTAAATGAATTAAATATCAACACCAGTTTGTTTTTGAACCAGGGTTTGATAAAACTAAATTAAAAAGTATCACCAGCGCTTTCTTGGCTTAAGCTTAAACCCAAAAAAGAAAGAGCCAAAAGTAAGAGGAAAAATGATGATGATGATGAAAGTAAGAGACAGACAGAGTGGGAGAGACAAGAAGAGAGGGTTAGTAATAGCGAAAGAGGAGGGATTCAGGTAGAAAGAAAGAGAATGATGATAAACCAGTTTTACTCTCTTTTTTTTCATCTCTCGCCATCTCAATACAAGTTTACAGGTTTACATCAAAAAACCGTTACTTTGATTGTTTAACTCATCCTTTACTTTACTCAGTAAATATTGTTAATCTGTTTACACATGAAAACAATTAGCTAATAATTAACCTAATTGTAACCTAAACCCAAAACATATGTAAATAACAAGATAAAATTGAAAGAAGGAAACATTTCCAATTGAGCGCAAATTTTAAAATGGTTTTTGGGTTTAAACAAAAGCAAATGATTTTGGGAAAAATTTGTCAACATTTTGAGAAGTTAATTTCAAGGTTTGGACAACAATTTGATGGTTAAATGAAGGCTGGTTAATTGGTTAATTGCGCGACAATCTTAACCAGTTGATTGATCCAATTTTAGGTAAATTAAAAGTCAATATTGTTGGCAATTTGATAGCTTGTAATCAAATCTGTAGCTTTTGTTAATTGATATCTTTATGTTTTCATCTTACTCATTGGGAAAAAAAGGTTTGAGTTATAATAGGCATTTATTGTTGCTATTGCAATGGTTAGAAAGGTTTTAATTGTGAGATTTTTTTTGAACAACTTAAGTGATTCTTTTCCGTATCAATGATAAATTGTTGACTCAATTCAACCCTTCTTTACCTGAATCAGACGTTTCAACCATGTAATGCTGTATTCAACATTTTTATCAAGTTTCATCTGCTATTTAGTTACTCAAGAATCACTTTTCCGCTTTACTTGGCCTATTATTATTATCCAAACATAATGTTGTTGAGTGATGAAGATGATTATGATGATTATGATCAGTATGATGATCAGGTCTGGGATGGTAATGATTGACTTGAAGAAGGAAGAAGAACAGTGTTTTTACCTTTACAGGTAAAACTATTATCATTATTACTATCATTATTTAGTTGACTGTTTTAAAGCAAATTTTACCTTATTTTGTATGTTTGTCTTGTTTTATTGGGAAATATTTTTCACCAATTTCATTGAAAAAAAGATCATTGCTATTGATTAAACAATTAGCCCATGAAATTGTTGACACTTAACAATGAACAATTCAATGATCATTAAAATAACCTTCTTAAAGCCATCTTATGTTGAGTGTTGGCTGGTTTTGGACAATATTTTTGGTTATCTTCAGAGGATTTTTTTGGGGTTTTGGGTTTACTTGATTGATTGTTGGTAATAATAAGGTGAGTAAATAGAGAAATGATTTAATGAGAAATGAACAATTGAATGGATTATACTTACCAATTGTTGATTGTTTGGAGTGGATTTACTAACATTTAAGTATTTGTTGCAACAGTTGATTCATTGATTTGTTAATGGTTGTTGATGTTAATCTGGAAATGAAGGGATTCCTTTAAATGATGATTGTTGACTTGATTGCTGGTGTGTTATGATAACTATTATTATTTCAAGCTTATCTGGTTAAAAAAGGGTTTTCATCGTGAAAATGAATCAAGTTATCAAAGTTATCGGTTGATTTTTATGCATGTCAAGGTGAGATGTTATCAGTTGAATTTAGTTGGACACAAAGAGTGAGATAAATCATATGCTTTGGTGTAAATCATGTATCATCAATAGATTGGAATTGTGGTCAATTTGGTCAATTATCAATGGTTAATTTGGTAATAACTGTAGGAGAATGTAAATTTTAAATGAATCATTTTGGAAACATATTATTTAATATGACAATTGAAAGGAATCGTTATGTTATTTCAATTATTATTTCAGATGTTGTGAGATATTAATTTTGAGATATTATCTCATTAATAGTGAGGATGAAGGTTGATATCAGAGTTGGTTAAAAGGTATATTAATCAAAATATGAAGAAATGGGAAAATTTCATAACAGAAATCATGAGTGTCAGTATTATTGAAATGAACGATAATCAATATAAAATGTACTTTCACGGACATGAAAAGGTTGTTCCTGTGGGAAGCTACTAATTATATATGGCAAAACAATGAGTAAATATTACATGTATTTTATAAATATGAAGGGAATGAGAAATGGTGTGAGAAAGCCTAAAATAACAACCAAATATCATCAATAACAAGAGGTAATTGGTCAAATTTGGGTCAAGGTTTGATATCGACCTTTATGTTTGGTTGGGAGTGAGGTTAGGGAAGGGACGGAGAAAGGTGATACAAACACAATTACGATGATAAAAAGCAAAAGCAAAGTAAATAAAGAAGAAGGAAAATGTCGAGTAAAGGTTAAATTCAGATTGACAGGGGAGAAACATATTTATAATGTATGTTAACACTCATTAATTGATGGATACTCAACAAGATGTTGCTATATTTGCTAGGAAATACTAGATTTCAGATTCTTGGTGAATTTTTAAACAGTTTGACTAGAGTTGGTTATTTCAAATTAAAACACAATTGTTTGGTCAGGTTTGAGCATTTATTATGACGGATTAGAATTAAAAACGAGAATGAAAACGGCCATAAGATTGAATCTGCATTACAGGAAATTGTTAATGATTGAGATTGTTTAAGTTTCTTTTTTCAATAATCCCAGAGTCCATGAAAGTCCAAGAAGCTGGTCAAGATTGACATTAACTTAATGTCGTTGAGAGGGTAAATTTTTGGTCTGAATAGTTGTCAATTAACATTTAAATAAAATAACATTAAATCGATGGTTGTATTAATTAAACTCTGGTTATTGTTAACCGGTAAATTGGGAAAAGTTACGTAGTTATGGAGTTATGGATACGAGGTAACCGGTCATCATTAAGTGGGAAATACAAAAAAATTGAAATTGTTGTGAATAAATGAAACATTGTTTATCCAACAACAGATGGCAGTTGAGAGATGATTTCAAATAAATTTTGATTGTCAATTGTAAATTGTTATTGTTATTATTACTGCCTGGAAATTAAAGATTAAAGCTTGTCTTTACTGGAAATGTTTTATCTATTGTCAAAAAGTGAAAATAAAGATCAGTCAAAGTTGACTTTTGCATTAATCAATCCCTCAAAACTGTTACCACCGGTGCTTTTGGAAACGATGATTGGTTCAGTTAAATGTGTTAAATCGTGTCACAGTTGAGATAATAGAGTAATAGAGTAATGTGGTAATAGAGTTTACGGTGAAGTTGGTGGTAATGCCATTGATGGTGAGATTAGGTTTCGTCGCATATGAGGGTGCTGGTCGAAACGTTGGTGGTGGTGGTGTTTGTAGCATTGGCCATGATGTATCAAGTTTTGTTGATCGTGGTTCTAATGAAGGTGTCTCTGGTTTTGAAGATGATGATACTGGGGTTGTTTCAAAGATTATATGATTGACTTGATTTTCGTTTTTGACTTTTGCAGTCCCATCCTCAAGTGGAGCCGTCATTCCTACTCTTCCGGAGCATTCCATTTCTTCTGGACTTGGGTTGGCTGAAACACTTTGATTTAACTCGGATGACTCAAAAATGCGACGTTTCTCACAGGCAAAGTATAAATCATTAGAGCAAACATAATTATGCCATTGTTTTTGAGAGTCGACCATAATACAACATTCTTCACCTATTGGACAATTAGGTGAGCCCTGTCCCCAATTGCTGAAATATGTTGATTTCATCAAATCTATTTTTGTTTGGTGTATTTCGTTTAACAATATTCCTTCTGTTTTACCAGCAATCCAGAATCGAAAGATATTCAATGAGGCAAATTGTTTGAATATTTCATCATTTTCCTCACTTGATTCAATTGTTATCATAGACGCGTTCAGGCCATTACAGTATTTAAGATTTTCGTCATAAGATCCTGAAATTTGTCCACCTTTAATATATTTATCAGTTATATTAATATAAATCCAATCGGGTGGACACAATAGGCTTGAAGGTTTATCTGAGCTCGCAGATGACTTGAGTATAACAATAGTAATTATAAACACTGTGATTGTTGACGGTGGCCAATGTAACATTTTAAGGTATTAGGTATTGTCCAACACTTTAATATGAAGTTATTGAAAAAAAGTCAAAAATTGAATTAAAACTAGCTTGTAAGGCTGATTAAAATTAAGCGTTAGGTAGCAATATTGGTACTAGACTATGGCAAGGCGATGAAAGATGGTACATTAAATACACTATGTTGAAGGATAGTTTTTAGTTGTTCTCATCAGTTAACTATTATATTTCCGTTAATATATTACATGAATATCCTAATAAATCAATCGGTCTCTTAATTATTTCAGTTGATAGATGAAGAAAGAGATTGATTGTGCCCTTAAAAGGTGAGATTCACGAGAACAGAGATTTTTCACTTCCTAAAGGTTGCCCCTTAACAAGTACAACAATACAGAGCTTTCAATTTTGAATAAAAGATTAATTTCAACAAACCAAAATTAATTATTAATTCAACTGTTTCATCCATTTACAGATGCGACAGTTTCCCTTGTTTGTTATAAACTTGGGCTGCCTCAGGTAAAATAATTTCACAATTTAACTGGATCAGCGTCCAAACGTACATTTGAAATCAACTAATTGCAATGAAAGACAGTTGCTTTAATGCGACTTGATTAAAGATGTTATCCGTTAAGTGAAGGTTGATAAGGTCGACTATATTTTGGCTTATTAATCAGTTGACCAGGTTTATGGGCTGGTGTTGGTAAATTAGAGTGACCAGAGAAGCTTCCATGGTTTTGAGGACCTCGACCAGGTAACCAGGAAATCGGATAGCGTTTTAAAATGCCTAATATTGGTCCATTGACAAAACGTCCAGCTTGACGACCAAAGAGAAAGTCCATATGTGACCATAAAGGATCAGGTATTCTGTACTCGGCCATAGGAGGACCTGAAATTCAATGCAGTCATATGTTAATCAAACAGACTCAACTTGAAGTATTTACAGTTATTAATACATTAATTTCTCGAATTTCTTTCTCTAATTTTAATGGCGTTATTCATTCAAGAAAGAATTGTCAGCCAAACCAATTCTAGGCCTAAATATTTTTCTTTGGTAAGTTATATTTTGTCTGATTACTTCCAATAATTTCCATTTGATTTTAAATTTACTTTACTAATAATTTCCTTGAATGAATTGAGTTATTGTAAATTTGAGTTGCTATCCTTGTTAATTGTTATTAATTTTAACTAATTTTGACTAATTTGAACTACTATTAGAAGGATTATCAATGCTTACGTCTGAGAGTCCGTCTAACAGCATCCATTTCTTCTGCTCCACAAAACAAATCATTTTCACTCCAAAACATGACCATATTACTTGTATCCAGTCTATCAAAGTGAAACTCTGGAGGCTCTGATTTTCCATACATTGCCATATTTTTTTCTGGACCATGGTCAAAATATCGAGCCCCTTTTAAAACCATCTGTTTGTAGTGGACAAAATTTTTAGCTGATGTTCCTGCGGGAATGTATGAAAAGTAAACTGGAAGTCGAGTTACGTTCAACTGGGCTACATTGAGTCCTCCCATTATTTGAAGTACATTTTCACATATGTAAAGGAGTTTTGTAGCGCAAACAACTTCTGGGAAAAGCTCGAGCAAAGAGGCATGAGGAAGCAAAGGTCCACCAACTTTGAGCAAATCTTTCATCAACTCTTCATCAGTTAGTACATGTTTCAATGCATCTTTGGTAGTTGATATATTCATAATCGGCGCCAACAAAATGACTGGTTTAAGAATCGACGCATACTGAGGTCTCTCTGAAAGTAAAACAAAAGCTATTGCTGTTCCTTGGGAATGTCCAATGTAAGCTATTTCTTTCTGCCCAGTAACGTACTGTATATGACTGATGACCGCTGGTAAATCGTAGAGGGCCATTTCATCAAAAGAAAATTCCCAATATTTTTTATCTGAAACGTGAAAAATGATAGACACCGACAACGTCAGATATGTAAATATCTCAACAAATTTATTCACAGCTGTTACCTTGAAAAGGACTCAGTTTGGTGTGGTTGGTTGAATAAGTGTTTCCTCTTGAATTGGCCAACCAAACATCATATCCATGGTCAGCTAATAGAAAACCTAAATTGTTTCCAATCTCAGGATGGCGACTTCTGTAATGATTTACTGGGTCATGGTTCTCTACCGGTCCATGAAAGTAATCGCCTCCACCCGGTGAATTAATGATGAAAACCATTCCAGACAGTAAAAGGCCATGTTGCAGGAGAGCAGCTTTTCTTGGTAAATTCAAGTATTTCGGTGATATTATACGATGAACCTGTAAAATGTAACCATCATCGGTAGTTATGTAATGACTTTCACCTGTGTAACCACGAGATTGGATGTAAATCAATGGAGGGACAAACTCGTCTGGATCACTCTCACATTTAACTATCAAAGGAGATATAATGGTTAACAAAAGAAATGACCATTGATAAATATTCAAATATTTATTAATTTTGTAAACCATTTCGACTCCAACTAGTCGATCTGTGAATTAGTTACTCGGCAATATAACATATCCATTGCTATCGATCATTGAAATTTGAGCTTGCCAGTTACAATTTGTGTTTTAATTCCCCGTTTGATTGATTTATCCTCTAAACTTCATCTTCTCACAATTCAAATCATTAAAATCAATCGAGGTTGTTAGTCTTTTAACCTTTCATTTATACCTGCTGATTGGCAACAAAGCAAAACATATTTCAATATTAATTAAAAAGGTTAAATCAATTTGATTTCAATGGACAGTGTCTAGCAATTCATGACTTGAATTTCCTATTACCTAGTAATTCAATTGTAGTCTAAAGTCACCAAAAATTGATGTCGGTGAAATTCAAAGATTTTCAGATTGAAATAGAGAGTGAAAATAACGATCAAAGTTGACTAGAGTCTATTTTGATTCATGTGATGCTTCGTGATTAACGCTCACACAATTTAATGATCAACGGGAACATTAAATTTTGTTTTTTTTCTCTCAATAATGAATCAAAAATGAATACAATCAACTTTCTCACATTCTAATTTTCATTCTTGTTTTCCTCTGAAGTGAATAGCTAATTGTAATGGAGGTAAGATGAGGAAATAAATGCGTAGGTAACAATTTACTGATTCTTTACCAAGTTGCTCTTTACTTCACACAGTGAGTGATTAATTTGCAATTTAGTCCATTAGATTGTTGTCAATGTTGACCATCTTTGGACTAATAAGGATAAATTGGAGAATTTTTAGCTTACCAAAGCGCCCTGTTGATATTCATTAACATCTTCATTTTTAGGTAGATTGACTTATTTATGAATGAACATCACCACTTCTATTGTTATATATGTATTTTACCATTGACAATTGAGATTGAAAATTGAGAGCAAAAGCAAGATTAATCATTAACTACACTCACTCAAAATTGACTTGAAATAATTAACAAATAACAATTATTCTCTTCACTGGTTCGCCCAAAGGAAATCATTGTTCATCGCTTTATTCAGGTCAATATGATTATTTTTATAGCAATGCCTTTGTTTGTGTTTTACCAAATTAAGGCTTATTATCTCATCCTTAGATAATAAATCCGATTTAATGATAAGTAACAATCAAAATGGTTATTCCAATTGAAGTAACAACAGCAAACCTTACACTTTTTGATTCACCCATTTACTCCACTCTAATAGTAACCTTTACCTTGGTCTCTTGTTTGTAACATATGTGCTTTATATGAATATATTGCTTCGAAATCTGAGCTCGTCGACTTTTATTGTCGTTATTGTATTATTTATGCCTTTAATTTGACCTCAGTTAATTGTAATTAGTTCAAAATGGCTATTTCTTGTTTAGTTATCAGCTTTCATATTTCCCTCCATTGGTTGTAAAATCATTCTCACTTTAGGCTCACTCTCTCTCTCATAGCTTAAGTTTCTCAATTTGAAACTTGTTTTGCGTGTTGTTTTTTTAATTGTTGTTCAATATTATCTAATGATTAATAAACAATTATAATTTTTTATTATCTTATCTATTTAATTGTTACGAAATGGACACAATAAATGTCGATCGCAAGTTGCTGATAAAGCCCAGATAAAAGGAGAGTAAAGTTGTTTTGATATTGAGGTCAGTCCAGAGAAGCCATCTTATGATTGTCATTTGAAAATGAGATTTTATCTGGTGTTTTTATAAACTGAGGATTCAGGTTTCTAATAACCTGGGTTTGCAATCATTCATCCATTCATCTCCTCACTGGCATCATTACTTGTTTAAAAATATTACCTGTTGAACCACATCTTTAAATCTATTGACCCATCAATAGACAGTGAACAAAAAAAAGCCTTAACATATGACATTGCAACAACATGACTACCTGTTACTCTGATTTGGTGAAAGCAACAAAAAAAGGTAAATGTATATTTCAGCAAAAAAGATGCAAGATTTTGATGGTGAAAATGTAGAAGCTCAAATGAAGAAGTCAAAGAAACTATTTAGAAAAATTTTGGGCAACAAATAGAGAGTGAGAAACCAACAATTAAAATGACTCCTGTTTTCTGGTTTATTTTACTTCTCTTTTTTTATGCTAAATAATGTTGCTCAACATCAGGTTGCAACTTTCTCTCCTCTCTTCAGAATCATCATTATTCTCATCATCAATCTATCTTCATCTTTACTTTGCTTCTTGCTGTGCACTTGATCATCATTGATTTCATGATTTCTTTTTTATCTTCTCCATCAATCAAGGTATCGGACCATGTCAATGGTATTGGTTGTATTTATAACATTAATATGGTTCATTCGGTGCAAACTTGGATTCCTTCTCCATTCAGATTATTAGTTAACCATCATTTCTGTCTTTCATCTTATCCTATTCATTGCATCAGCTTCTCGTCTATGATGACATTCATGATGATCTCTCTCTCACTCTTTCTCTCCCTCTCATTTTTATTACATCTATCTTTAGGCTTTAAAGCTTGATAATAGTTGAGTGATGATGGTGATGGAGGTAAATATCTAATTGTATAATTGATTATCTGCTTCTCTCACTATCTCTCCTTCATATTGTTTATTGTCTATTTTTTTACCTTTACCTTAATTTCCCTTCTTCGGTTCATTGCCACTGATTACCTATTGAATCATTTAATTTATTCACAATCCAACGATAATTTTGCTTATTCATTTAAAACGTAGTATTTAAAGGCTTTACTGTTATCCAATTTGCCTGGTTTCATCAAAAATCTGTATACCGTTCATTTCCCATTCAATCATCGTTGTACATTGAATGGCATTTCAAAAATACATAAACAAAAGTACAGGGTAGCAAATGAATTCAGTTATTGAATATCACGATACTTAAATGACAAATTTCCAGTCTAATAATTATCAAGAAAGGAGCCTACTAATTACAGATTTAAGATAGATTAGTAATAAAATCAAAGTTGAATTTACAATTTTGGACCAAAAAACATATTCAGTGATATTCATAGGGAATGGTGCGGAGTCACAATAAATGATACGAAAAGGCAGCATCTATCTAATGCCATGAAGGTGGATTAAACTCAACAATGGGCCATATTTGACAAGTAAATTTATCAAAATTACTGGTGAGCCTTCATGAATAATACAGCAATTATTTTACATTAATTAAGTCAATATACCAACAGAGATGAAGAAAGATATAATAATTACATTAAGATAAGTCATTCACATCAATTGTATCCACACATGTGAACACAATGAACATATTATTACAATTTACGGACAGGTTAAGGTTACTTTGCTCATACATATACAGTAAAATGATTACTTATTTACCTTTACGGTACAATTGAGAAACGTCAAGGGAAAGAAGGAGAAAGAAAAGAAAGAGAATTAAATATCTAATTCTAATCTTTTTTTTCTCTCTCTCTCTTTCTCTTTCTCTCTTCTCTTTTTCAATGATAATTGTTAACACTCTTTTCAGCATTCGTCTTGAGTGTCTAATATACGTGCTGTGTGAGTGAACATTAACTTTCTTACTCCGCTCACTCATACATCTGAATCTATGTTTTTAGGTCGAGTTAACGGACTGTTGAAACTTGATTTAATACATAAAAGTGCATAAACAACGATCTCGTTTGGCCCGTTATTTTATCTCTTTTCTCATTCAACTTTACTCACTAATACCTGTTTCTCAAACTCTTTCACCTCTTTCTTCTTCAAATTTTTTTTCTTCTTCTTCGTCTTCTGCTTACTCATTCACTTGTTTACTCATTTCTCTCAGCTCTCAGGTGATTAAGGATGTTGAGTGAGTGTTTGTGTGAGTGTATGTGTTAAGAGCGAGTTAGGGAAAGAGTACAAGTAAGAGTTGAGTTGAAAAAAAATGGATAAGAAAGAAGTAGAAATAATTTTTAGGAATATTGCCATAATAATTGAGACAATCATCTTAACGGCAATATACGGTAATATTATGCAGCAAAGTGAGAAGAAAAGGTTTTAAATTGAACCTTGATTCCATGTAACGAGTTCAGTTGAAACAGGATTCCGATGAATATGTATATACACCAAAAAAATAGGTAATTCAAGAGTCAAGAAAGAGTGATTGGCCTCTTTTCAGATCTTTGTTTTCTCCTCTTTCTCCTCTTGTTTTGTCTCATTTCTTTTTTCTTGTATTTTCCACCTTTTCTTGATTCTTCTTCTTGAAACTTCAATTTTTGAGCTTTTCTCCATCAGGTTTTTTTGGCCTAAAATAATATATTTCATGTTGACAAACCAAGAAAAAAGGTAAAGGTAAATATGAAGATTAAAGATGGCCAAATGGTGACGATTGGAAACATAATCTGGGCAAAATTTGGGAAATCTCGATGAGGTCAAAGATCATGGAGGTAAACAACGAAGCTAATGAAGACAAGATTGATCCAAATGATGGTAAATAATGATAATTCTGGTTTTCTTTTTCCTTAGATTGGGTCAATCTTCTCGTATTCTTGCATTATTATTATCATCTCCATCTATCCCCTGTAACGTCAACCTCATTGGGTCAGGTCATTAAGATTAGCTGACCATTTTCATCTCTAATTGTTTGTCTGAATGTTTTTTTTGTGTTTCCGACCATTTGCCATCTCATTTGAGCGCACTTCTAATTTTACACCAATTTATCTGCATTAATTTATATAACTTGACAGTTTCCATCCATTACAATGTATTGTGACAATTTGTGGCCTGGCTTTGTTTGGATAAAATCTTTTTATGTGCTATTCCGTGCGTTTAACTTGCACCAAGGGGACCAATCATGGCTTTACCGATTCACTGAAAATGGGAAAAGAAAACGAAGAAAAATGAATTTCTTGAAAAGTTTCAAGCGAGTAAAGTGAAGATAAAAAAACCTAAATTGGCAAAAAAAAGTCAAGCTTTTTTGATTGTTATTTCGTACAATATAAAAAAGAAAATTGTTATTATTACTATTATTTTCATTGTAAACGAAAAGCATAAAGAAAATTAAGGTTTGTTCTAAAATATTAATGCTTTTATGTTGTCAACGACCTACGTTCTGTTCAGGGAATTTGCTTGTTCGCGATTTAATCTGGTAATACAGGATTTCGTACTATAACTAATAACTTTGCAACGTAACTACACGAAACAATTTCCCATTTTTTTAACTTTAATTTCCTCTCCTTCTCTCTCTCTCTCTTTCAATCTCTGCTTATTCACCTGCTTAATATTAGTGTTTTTTTTTGTTTTTGGGTCACAATTAGCCAAAGGCGGGTTTAGAAAGATCAAAATTTAAGGATATTTAGGGCAGGCCCCTTATACAATTTAAACTTTCTTAAGACTCTCTCGAAAGGTAAGAAGTATTAGCTAAATAGTTAGACATAAACCTCTTTCTCTTTCGTTGCTCTTTTAACAAATGAACGGCTTTTTTGCTCTTCTAAATGGGTTAATCGAGAAGAAGATGATGTTGCTGGTGAGAGGAAGAGTGGGCAAAGAAAAACTGACGAGGGTGGGTTGAATAATGAAAGAGAAAAGGTTTGTAAAATTTAGTTCAGATTAATGGTGATAGAGTTGAGAGTTGTTCAAGATTTACAAATCTTTTCTCTTGTTTCAGGTTATGGGGAAGGAGTTGAGTGAAAAGGCAATAATAATGATTATGATTATGAAGATGATGATGTGTTGAATGAGTAAATTAACTAATATTTTTAAGCTTGAAGGCAGTTGGGAAAAAAAGATTACGAACGTAGGAACGCCAAAAGATGATACTAATGATGAGCCTTGAGCGGTTTGTTTTGTTCACTTGATCGTCTCCATCTTTTTTTTCCAACTGAATTTAGACTTAAATTAGGTCTTCACTCCTGCAGAGGCTTTGCCTGATTCTACGATCCAATGAATGTTCATTCAAACTGAATAAAAGGAGAGAGAGAGGGAAAAGAGTCATGATAAGATTACATGATAAAAAGATGAAACAAGGAGTAAAAAAGCATAAAGAAGTGAGATGAAATGATAATAGCTTGATGAAGTTAAATAACTGAAAGAGTTCAAGGAGTTATTCAGAGGAAACTTGTTTTTTTATAAATATATCATTTTGATTTGTATAAAAAAAATGCTATAAAATCAATTGAGGAAAGTGTGGAGCGATTCAATAACCTAACGGTTATTTCATATTTATCATGAGTCTATCTCATAATGGAGTATAAAAAAGAACAGTTAACTTCTTTTTCCCACTCTCATCATGATCGCAACCATTATTATCATCATCATCATCTTCATCGTTCCCTTTCTCAATCTAAATGAAAGAAAGAGAAAAAAAATACGCAAAAACCTGTGAAGTATTTAGGACACATTCATGCACTTTGAGTGGTTATTCATTCATTGGTGATGGAGTGGGTCAATCTTGAAATGGATAAAAACAAGAAAAAAGAAAGTAAAAAAGAAGAAACAAGATTAAGAAGTGAGCAACAGGTAAAAATGATGATGATAATGTTGGAAAGAAGATAAGTGCAGGTAAAAAAAATTGAGAAAAAAAAGAGGTAAACCAATTGAAGCCCTTCGGTAAGAGGTAAAGTTGCCTTACAGGTACCTTGAAGGGATTGGAGAGAGAGAGCGAGAAAATAGGTCATCACTGAAATGATGAGAATGATGATGATGATGAAAGAGAAGGGATAACAACAAAGTGTCTGGAGAAAGTAGAGAAAGAAATTCTTTAAAGTAAGTAGGAGGTTGTTCATGGGAGGTTACGAGAGATAAATGTGAGTGATTAATCTGTTGAGTGAAGGTTGATAAGGTTGACTATACTTTGGCTTATTATTTAGAGGACCAGGTTTATGGGTTGGTACATATGAGTGACCAGAGACGCTTCCATGATTTTGAGCACCTCGACCAGGTCACCAGGAAATCAGATCGTACAGCTTGACGACCAAAGAGAAAGTTCATGTGTGACCATAGAAGATCAGGCACTCAGTACTCGACCATAGGCCTTAATGTTTTTCTCTAATAACAGTTAAGTTATATCTTGTCTGGTTAAATTGTACTTCCAACAATTTCCATTTGATTGTAAATTTGCTTTACTTATAAGTCCATACGCTAATTGGAGTCGACAAATCAGGGGTCTAAGAATCAACGCATATTGGGATCGCTCTGAAAGTAGCATAAAAGCTATTTCAGCTAAGTAATGTCATGGAGGGCCATTTCAGCATAAGAAAATGCCAATATTTTTTATCTGAAAAATGATAGACACCGAAAACGTCAGATATGTAAATGTCTCAACAATTTAATCAATTCACAGCTGTTACCTTGAAAAGGAATTAGTTTGGTTCGTTGAATAAGTTTTTCCTCTTGAATTGGCCAACCGGTCATGTCCATGGTCGGCTAATAGACAGCCTAAATTGTTTCCAACTTCAGGATGACGGCTTCTGTAATAATTGACTGGGTCATGGTTCTCTATTGGTCCATGAAACCTATGTAATCAAGATATTGAATATAAATTAATGAGGGAACAAACTCATCGGGATTACTCTCACATTTAAATATCAAAGGAGATAACGGTTATAATGGTTAACATAAGAAAGGACCATTGGTAAATATTCAAATATTTTTGTAAACCATTTCGACTCCAATCTTGTCGATCTGTGAATAAATTGCTCTGCAATTAAACATATTTACTACAATCGATCATTGAAATATGAGGTTGACAGTTATAATTTTTGTTTTTAAATTCATCGTTTGTTTCATTCATCCTCTAATAAACTTCATCTCCTCACAATTGAAATCATCAAAATCTATAGAGGTTGTTAGTCTTTTAACCTTTGATTTATGCCTGCTGATTGGAAACACATTCTTATATCTAACCTACGTTCCCGGACAGTTACATGATTCTTGCTTTTCTTCATTCTCTTCTTTCTCCTCCTTCTTTTTTCTTTAAGGCTTATTGGGTAACTAGGTACCGTTAGACAAAATGTTAGCTTTTTTATCTTTCTTAACAGCATTGCAACAACGATCAAATAAATGTTAAAATAAGCACGCAGTCAACGTACAGTCAACCCCTTTTTGTAACTACGCTTTCTTAATTCATTATTATTCAGGTTACCTTTTACCTCCCATCATCTTCTCTCTCTCTCTCTCTCTTTTTGGACGGACAATTTTCTGGTTTCTCACTCTTTCTTTGATTCCTTCAAAGTTGTCTGTCAGTGTAGAGAGGGAGAGAATGAGAAAGAGAGTTGGAGAGAAATAACAGTAAATAATAATAAAACTGAATAAAATTGATTCCCTCTCTTGCTTATCTTCATGTTTTTTTTTCGCTCTAGCTCCAACCTCCTTCACTGAATCTCTATTTATCCTCATTATCTAATCATCTCAGGTCTCTCCTCCTTCAGGGTGGTTCTTGAGGGTTATTAGGCCAACGGTACAAGAAAATTTTATCCAGGACAATTTGACAGAATAGCTTTTGACCTTACTTCTCTTTCTTCTGTTTTAGCATCTTCTTCACCTTACCCTGGATAGAGGTAAAATTATTAAGACCTGTGGCAAATGAGAAAGAAAGTAAATTTTCAGTGAGTTGGGTCACACAAATTTGGGAGTGAGAAAGATTTTTGGCAAGTGAGGGAGAGATAATAATTTCATTTTGTGCTACTTACTTTTCACCTCAGTCATTTAATTTTTACTCTGATTAAAGGTATTTTTCTTTCGTATTTTTTCATCCAACATCATCTTCCTATTTTACCGTCAGTTGCCTTTTATTTTCACAATAGTCTTCCGCCATATAATATGTTCTTGTTTTGATAACTTTGATGATCACGTTTATCAACATTCATACCAAGTTACATCAACATTTTGTTACACTGCAACAAGTCCAGCTTTTGTTTAAATGTAAAAAGATTTGTGAAACTTATCGATGAAAATTACTTTGAGATTTACGTTTAATCCAATTGCATATCAACAACCAATGACTTATGGGATTTATCTACAGCCAATTCAAACTGTGCTAAAAGCAAATCAAACCTTTTTTGTATAACTGTGAACAAAAACGTAAAATAATTAGTATCATCTGCGGATATTTACAAATTTTATTTGCCAACTTACTCTTCAATTGATCAAGTAATACGTTTTTAAATTATTATTTTTAACCATGTTGGGATCATCGGGATCTCCATCAACACAACCAATGTCTAAACCATTGAGGCTTCGTCGGGTTAACCATTCCGATGAGATTGTATCTGGTTTCTCCAAGCTTCTCAAAACGGAATCAATGACAGATGTAACGTTAATCTGCAATGGAGGTCAAACAATTCGTGCTCACCGAGTTATCTTATCAACATTTTCACCATATTTCAAAGCCATTTTCGAGGCACAACCTTTTTCAAATAACCCTTGTCAATACCCGGTCATTGTTATCAAAGATTTAGCTTTGAGTGAATTACGAGC
Source organism: Tetranychus urticae (assembly GCF_000239435.1). The sequence goes on from NW_015449946.1 coordinate 1,575,919, forward strand.
TATCGTTGAATTTATCTACAAAGGTGAAGTTTCCGTTTCTCGTGATAAATTATCAGCTATTTTACATGCAGCTCGAGCTCTTGAGGTCAGTGGATTATCAGATCTTAAAGTGGAATCTAGTAGTTTACAGTCATCTGGTGTAGCTGCAGCAATGGCTGCAAACGGATTCGGATCTTCAAACCACGGTGATGGTGATAAATCAATGTCTAATTATATTGGCTCATCATCATCAGGATCCTCTTATCATCACCATTCATCTTCATCACCAAATTCGGCTTCCACTCATAGTATTCTGGCATCATTGACTTCGGGTAATCCCATTACACAAACACCTCTTGGGTCACTCAATTTGTCAACTAACGGTTCTACCTCATCTTCATGGAAACGATCATCGTCTGATTCCCTTATTTCTTCCTCTCTATTCACAAATGGACTTGATTCTCCAATGAAAAAATCACGAATCACGGTTGAAAACAATTCTTCTGGAACCTCACCTAGTTTTAACGATCGACTGAGTTTGAGTGCCAATGGGGATTACTCACATCATGGTTTAAACTTGTCTTCAGCTGAATCTATTAGGAGTGCATTATCTTCCCCAGCCAGGTTTAGCTCCAATTTATCTGGTTATTCAACCTCGCAAGAAATTCTTCAAGCAACGTTGAATCAACAATTGAAATCACGGAATATTACTGTTGAGCAATTTTTGGCGCAAAAGCATCAACAGCGTCAATTAAAGTCTCAAAAATTGCGAACCCAACAAATGCAAGCACAAATGAAGCAACAAATTTTACAACAGCAATTATTGAGAAATTCATCATCTTCTCAACATTCACAACCATTATCACTGGTTCCAGGTTCTTCTGCATCCTCATCATCTTCTCATGGATCAAAAGGATCCCCTTCACGTTCATGTGATTCACCTTCCGCCTCCGGATCATTGGACGATTCAAAACGCAAAGAATCATCAGAGTCTAATTTGAAGATTAAAGTTGAAGGTTCATCAGGCTCATCTGAATCAACCAAAGATGATGAAGATAAGCCAGAAGATATGAGAACCAATGTAAACTCAGATGATACAGAGGACGGAGAAGATGGTAAAGAGAAGAGGACAAAAGATCAAGATGATAATGATAACGAAAATAAGAGTAAAAGTAATGGTAAAGGTGCTTCTTATTCAGACGAGTCTGGAAAGAATGATAATGACACTTCTGATTGTGATGATGATAAACCATTACAGTTGACTATTGAGACTAATATTGATTCAGATGAAGACGGTACACGCCAATGCGATGAGCATGATAATTCAAAGAGAAGTGATTCAGAGAATAATCATAATGATGATGGTGACACTGAGCGAGCTGATGATGAGGGCGACGATGAAATAGATGATGAAAACAGCAACAAAGAGGGAAAAATAAATAAAAGAGTTAACCAAAATGGTAAAAATATGAGTTCAAAAGGTGATTTTGACAACAACAAAGTCAATGGTAGTCAATCGGACGAGGATAATGATGAAGATGATAAACGAGAAAATGGCGATGACGAGCCAATTGTAATTAACACCACTGTCGAAGATATGGATGGCTACATGACAGATGAAATGAACGGTGACAATGATGATTATGACGTTGAAATAGCAAAGGGTAAGTTCAATTTAACCAGTTTCTTTGTTTAATCCAACCTCACCAAAAATTAACACTCATAGATCATTTCTGTTAGCCTTTGTCTAAACCTAAAAAGATTACCGCCATTGCCATTGTTATTTTAACCTCTTAGTAATAGACAGCTAAAGCTTTGATTATTCTAGCCTTCAATGTAAGAGGTTAGATCTTAATCTATTGAAAATTTTTACAATTTATTTCTCGTTTTATTTTAAATTTTTGTCTGAAATTGAAAAGATTTATCAACCCAATTTTTATAACCAGTTTCATAAATTCACCTCAACAGCATTAACTTGGTCAAGATCTTTTGACCAACAGTTAATTTCTAGTTTATTGTTAAAATTTTGACGACTGTATGTGTTTCTTTAATATCATCAGCTCTATTAATTTCTACTCCAGTCAACTTGACCAGCCAACAAGTCCAAAGTTAATGGATCTAATAATTTACTTGTGCTCTCTGCTGATTACTGCTAAATTGACTGTGATTAAATCATTTTAGAAACAAATTAACGCTTTCCTGTAGTTTAAGGTTATTTTCTCGTCATTTCTTCTCTTCCTTATCCTTTCCACAATTTTCCAACATCGCACATTTGTCATACCTTTCTTGAGATGTTGTTACCTGTTTTTGTGGCAAAAAATTTCAGTTTTACTAGAAAGGAAACAATTTTCAAATTATGCAGTATGATTAACATAATCATAATTCAGGAAAACCCTCATTTTTCCTCTGGTAATGTATCCATCCAACTGTAAAAATCAACACTCAATAGTCATGAAACTCTGAGTAAACCTAATTCGTGTTTAGTCAAATTAGACTAGTTTTTTAGGTGCAAGCTTTTCAACCGATCACCTTGATTTAAGATGATGCTGAGCACACAAAAAATGGGTTATCAAATTACAAATAAAGGTAAACTTGAAAATAAAAAATGACTATTTGATGATTAAGAAACACTTGATTTGGAAAACAATAAAACCTTGATAACAATGGTTAGAAGGTTGATTTAGGTCGAAGGTTACTTTCCATAGTAAGTGTACATTTAGGTGACAAGCACTTTAATTACAAGGTTAACAACAATGTAAAACTTGTTCATTGTTACCTGTTGCAGGATTTTGTTTTTTTTTACATTTTCTGGGTTACACACGTTAATCTGATTACGTTTAACTTTCAATTCAATTTTTTGTGTTCCTTGATTTACCTTCTATTACCTTAACCAAATTTTGGTAATTCATTGCTAGTTGTGTCGGAATCGATGTAAACATTGTTGATAGCCAGTCAATTATCTTGCAAGACTAAATGGTAAAATATTTTGGTGCCAATTGATTAACCATGATGGCCCAGTGTCAGTGATAGTTAATAATCAATTCAACTGTTTAATCAAGAAACCAGATTGTACCTTGATCGACCATGTTACATTATTTGGGTGACAGGAGAACGTTTTTACAGGTTCATGTCAACTAATCGAGTGAATGATGTGAAGACTTGAATTATCCTAAATAGCAGAAATAGCAGAACACTATTTAATTGATTAGCCATTTTCTTATGGAAATAAATAATTCATTCAATTGAGTTATGATGGATTGATTTGAAGTTTCAATTTGCTTTGATTTAATCAACATCGCCATCATAATTTGTATAATTTTTACATGCAACCCGACCATTTGTATTTGAATAAATTGTCCAGGCCGTGAAAGAAGATGAAATTGGTTGATGTGAAGAAGAAAAAAGAAGATAAAATTTAAAACCATTTCAAGTATAAAATGATCAACTTGATGTTCAACAGGTTCAGGAGAAACCAGAATTTTTCATGTTACTGTCCTAAATTTGAGCATTGATAAGTTGAAACCTCTTTTTTCTTGCCTGGTAAAGTCAGATAAAAACAAGAATGAGGCTCAAAAAAATTTGGTTATTCTGTTGACCCATTTTCAACCTTCACTGCTTAACCATTTCGTGTTTAGATTAGTTAATCCACCCTTCTGGCTAAGCCAAGTTCACTTTACTTTCTTCATCCAATCTTTTTATATTATATCCACTCTTTTTTTTACGCTGCAATAAAAGTTTCTAATAATATTTTGATTTCTTTTGTTTATCCATTTCTTATCCTTTCACCTTTTGTTTGGCTGGTTGATGATCCATCAAAAAAAAACGCTTTTCATTAATCTGGATCAAAAAATGCTGAAATCGATATATAAATGGATGGATCTTTCGGAATAATCATTTTGCTGGATAGATATAATTTTCCAAAGGCAACAACAGCTTCGTTTACAACAGCTTCAGCGTCAACATTTGTACCAGTTAACGCAACAATCTTTCCACCATGATTCTCAAGAAGCCAAGTTAATTGAATTTTATGAGCAACTTCAATCAATGGCACCATTTGCCAAACAAGGAGATCACCATTCAGATGACCAATCCAATCCTATTAACCTTGATTGGAAGGAAGGTTTTATGGATGATTCTTATCATTCCTCTGATCCTCATGGTAAAGGTTATCACTCCAATCCAGTTGCTTCCCTGGCAGCACAAAATCGTTCATTAGCTATGTTAGTCTCAAATCACACGGGAATGTCTTTGGCAGCGGCAATGGGTCATCCTGGAGTCAATCCACTTTCACTGTCATCATCTTCATCAGCCTCGTCTTCGTCTTCATCTCCTCTCAATAGAGCCAATAACGCAACAGCTAATCAACAAAACAATCAAAATAATGGCAATATCAATAATAATAATCAATCCAATGGACACTCTTCAACAAACTCATCAACTCCTCTAGTAACACCAGACTTCCTTCAACCCAGAGGACCGGGAAGACCTCGAAAGGGAAACAAAGCACAAGATATCAGTCCATGTCCAGAGTGTCACAAAGTCTTTGTCCGTCCCGATGTACTCAAGCTACATTATCGTTCGGTTCATCTTAATGAGCGCCATCCATGTAACCTTTGTCCCAAAATTTTCAAATGGCCAGGCGATCTTTCAAAACACAAACGAACCAAACATCCAGAAGCTTTGGCAGCTCAAGCAGCAGCAGCAGCAGCGGCAGCAGCGGCTGCGGCTGCCAGTCAATGTCAATAATCAATTCACTTGATTAAAATCAGCCATCCATTAATTCATCCGAATGATTAAATCCCATCATAATCTTCATTTTGGATCCTAAAACGCACATAAAAGGGAACAAAGTAAACAGATTATAATCAACTTTTATTATCACCATCGACTAGATTAATTTTTACCTGATGATACTATTTTTTTATTGATTCCTTGTTATCATCTACTTCATCATTCTCATCATTATCACCGAAATCATCCAGAGTTCAATATGTTTTTTATTCAATTCGCTGTAAATTATTGGTTAATTATTTTTTCATTGTTAATCGCAACCTTTTTTTTATATACTCATCTTCATGTCAAAAAACAACATCATCTCTTCACCATTCATCATTTTTGGGGTTTGATTAGAATAAGAATTGAATCTAATTGGGAAGTTTGATTAACTCTATAAGAAAACTCTGTTTAATTCATTGGCCACGAAATCAAATTGTGATAGACTGCACAATCAAATGGAAACAAGAAGCAAAAATGGACAACAATCAACAAATTACAATTTACGTCTCATATTTTTCTATGCTTTTGTTTACTAATCATATTTTTTGTTAATTGTTGGTTATTTTATATTTTAAATTGATATTTTACAATATTCCATAATTTTAATTTCATGTTAATGGTCAAATGTTACTGTTATTTTTTGCTGTACAATACTAATGATTTTAAAAATTACAATTAATCCAATGGATAAAATTGAATCATCAATGTCTCATTCCTGCTTAAATTAGTATGATCGGAACCTAATAACTGACCTATGTCTATTAGTTGGACCTAATTCTTAGGCCTTTTTGCTGGCGATGTTCATATCAGTTGTTCAAAATCAACCTTAGACAGTTATAATTAATTGTTAGTTGTGGTTATAATTGTTGGTTGGAAAAAATATCAAAGTCATTTATGTTTTTATGGAATTGTATAATCAAGCTTTAATACTTTGTTATACATTGAAAATTGTCAATTAAAAGACATTGGGACAAAGTTAGTTTAGTCAATCACAATTTAAAAACTTTGTCTGTGGGATTATTAATGTTATTAATTGTCATTAGTAATAATTTGGGAGGGATTAAATTTGACTTTGTTGATTTGGATGGAAAAGTTTAATTTTGACTTATTGGCAATTAAATTGATTTAATTCAACTTGTTTCTTTCTTGTTTTCCTTGTTTTTTTTACTTTTATTCAAAGTGGACTAGGATCATTTGGACTAGAATGAGCGAATTACTTGATTGTTTCGATTGCTTTTGCTGATTATTTGGGTTAAAGTTGATCAAATTTACGGACAACAATGTTTAATCCTCATATATGCTTGTCGACGAAACTTTTTTGGATAATAAGTCCAACCAAATAATGGTTCTTTGGTCATCGTTGTCATTTCGCCAATAATTGTGGCGGCTGATGTTGATTGTCGCAGTTGTTGTTGTTGTAAATTTTGTAGAGGTGGAGTGGGTGGTGGTGTTGTTGGCGTTTCAATAGACTGTGTTGTTGTTGATGATAAACTTGAGGGACTAGATGGACTTGATGAAGATGAACCAATGTTTACCATAAAAGGTCCAGATTCGGACATTGAAGTTGTTGATTTTGGTCCCGGAGAGGAAGAAGATGACGATGATATTGGCCTTGGTGGAGTTGGAGGTGATTTTGGCGATGTTGGTGAAGCTGGAGTTGTTGGTAATGTTAATGCTAAAGGTAGGTCAGAATCAATTGGATTAGCTGCCTTAATTGTTTTGGTGAACATTAATTTTGAACATTTTGATAAAATTGTATACTTTTCAACTTCAGTTGATGGTCGAGACATTTTAGGCGGAGGTGGTGATGAGGCTGGTGATCTAATTGAAGATTTAATTGGCATTTTAATAGGAGATTTTTTAACCAACGGAATCGGAGAGGATAAAATTGTGTTTGCATTGATTGATGGTGTAATGACTAGAGGTGGTCGCTGTTCTTGATCAATTTTAACTGTTCCAGTGACACAAACAGTTTTAGTTTTCTTGGGTGGTGGAGGTAACGTAGATTGTGACTGTAGCTGTGGCGGTGGCGGTGGAGGCGGTAGAGGTGGAGGTGTTGGCGATTCACTTCCATTTGAAGACATTGGAGAGGCGATACTTTTTCTTATTTCTCCTTCTTCTTCGTCAAAGTCTTCACCATCCTTACCATCCTTTAATCCTAACGATGAACGAGGTTTATGCCAGCGACGGTGTGATGCTAAATTAGCTGGACAATTGAATACCTTGGCACATTCAGGACAACGATGAACAACATGGACTATTTTACTGCAACGGTGCAGAGCCAAGCTAAAAGCATTTTCAAACTTTTGACAGCACAAGCGACAAATGTAATCACCAATTATATTTTCAATTTTAGCCAACTCGGCCAAAGCTTCATCAGTTAACATGACCATTGTTGACGGATTAGATGACTTTTGGTACAAGAAGAATGACAACACGAGAGATGGAATGTACGCTGAAACACCAACAAAAAACGCAGGTAATCACTTTTGTAGACAGAAAATTAAGACATAAAAAAGCACCAAGAGTTGTTGACTAGAAAAGACTTTTGTTTTTCCACTTTGGTTAATCCTGATAATGTTTTCTCTTTATCCTTTCCTTTGAAAAGTTTTGACTAGAAGTTTCAGTTTCACCAGCAATGGATTCAATTGTAATCCATAATGGAATATTGACATTTAATTCAACTGTTGATTAGAAAATAATTTAAAATTTCAAGGGAAAGGAGTAAAAAATAGGATTAATATTGCACAAATTAAAAAGGTAAAACATTTCTTCTGTTAGACTATGAAATAAAAGTTGGAAAAAAAGTCTCCATTAAGTCTGTACATTTTAATCATCTTCTGTCTTCACTCTCTCTTCTCGATCAAACCAAATGGGCTCTTCTGACTTCTAATGTAAACTGTTTTATACGGTAATATAATGCTTTGTATTTAAGCTTATCCATATGTCTAATATCAACCTTTTTTTTCAATGCATCTGCCTATGTCTCTCTCGCTCTCCATGTCTCTCTGTCTGCCACTGTCTTCACATATTCATTTTATCTTCTCTTTCTAGACTCTCTGTCTATTTAACTGTTACATTTAGCTTTAACGGTCGATGTGGGGTCATTACCACGACCGTTGTAATCATTTGAATAAAACAAGGTAAAAATATCATTACATATTTACATGAAACACAAATACTAATATGTTGATTCATCTAATTAACAACACTTCACCAGGAATAATGCAACTAGTTGACTTAATAGTATTGGACAAGATAATTTCAATTGTAACCTCAAGGGTTAATTAAACTGGTTGGTGATTTTAATTTCATGAGACATTTTGAAAGACTCAAGATAATGGATTGGATAAAACTACACTTTACTTACCTAGTTCATTGAAAGTAAATTGTTTTCCGTTGATTTCACTAATTAACTAAATTGTAAAGTTGTAGATGTGTTCAATAAGTTGAATTTACCGTTGATTTGATTGCCATCGACATGATTAAATCCGGTAAACAGATTAAACTGTCAACTTGCTTGGATTCAAAAATTGTCAACTTTAACCGTACAAAACAGATCACTTGAAAACCTATGAGAAATCTTAACGTTTAATATTTCCTGTTGCCATGACCATAAGTCTATCAAGGAGTAAACAAAAGGGAAACAAAAATAGTAAACACTTTTTATTTCTAATTGATTTTAACTAATCATAATTGTATTTACAATTTAAATTGCAATAATTTTTGTCAAAAAATATCTTCAACAAAACCTAAAATAACCCAAAATAACAAGCAACCCAAAGTTTACCAAAAGCCCACTCAAAGTCGCTTCAAAATTAAGATTCAACTTTTCATACCTTTGCAGATGAATTAAATTTTGATCAAATCACAATTAAACTTGAATTTCAATGAAACTTGAATCTAGAGTGATTAAGAGATTTAAATATCGCTCAGTCTGTTTACCATGTAAAGCAATCAAAAATAACTGTTGAATGTCAAGCCTTTGAAATGTCTAACCCTTCTCATTGGATGCAAAATCCTGGTAATGGGTAAATCTAAACAATTTCAGGTAAAAAACCAACACTTACTAATCAATAAATTAACCCAAAATTAATCAAACCCAAACTCAACTGAAACAATTAATGGGTTAAAGTGATTATAAGATGAAATTTAAAGCAAAAGCCAAACTGATTTCTCACCTCAACCTAAAATGGTAATGAAACACCGAAGCTGAACATTGATCGCTCTAGTTGATCAATCAATGTTGAACCTTAAATTGTACCCAACGTTGATCATTGTTGATCCTTAAACTGGAAATATCATGAAAATATAATACACATAAAAGCTTACATTGACAATGGATCAATATGTGTGTTCACCTAATCTTTACATTCACTTTTCCTAACCTCATACCTCTACCTGGTTGTTGTGTCACAATTGTCTCTTTCTTTACCTTCTTTACCCTGTTTCTCCTTTTCCACCCTCCATCATCCACTTTCACCCACCTCCTTCAATAATAATAACAATAATATCTCCGTGAGTTTATGTTTACTATTCGTTAAAACTTATTAACAATCAATGATAATATTGCGTGTTTACTTGCTACTTTATCTCACTTTTACCTTTTCATCATCATCTAACTTTATCTTCTCTTTCTTTTTCCTTTCTTTCTAGATCAGCTCACGATTTCCTCTATCATTTACCTTTACCTGTCCAGGGAGTAATGAGAAGCCTTTACAATAAATTATGAGAAGACGAGAAAGAGAGAGATAAAAATCGATTGATACTCTTTTATATATTACATTATTTCCACATATAACATTATATACATTTATATGTATACAATAAAATATTTTGTGGGTGGGGTGGGAGGAATAAAATTACGCAAAATTTTCAGACTACTTATTCATCATCATCATGATAGTCGTCTTCTTGAAAATGATCTATTTTTGGGTAATAAAATCGTAAAAGTAAATGAATAAAAATGTTTACTGTTTGATTTTGGGTTCGTTTCAATTTTTGTTTAAAACCAATTCAAATTTTTGGGTTCCTAATGATTCTCTCTCTCTTCAAGATTAATCATCCATATTTAATCAATCACATATTACTTTGTTATTTACATGCTTCTAATATATTGACCCAATAATTTGAATTGCTATCTTAATGGCTTACCTTTTTTCCTTCAATTAGTTTGTTACTTTTTCCTTGCTTGTTGTTTTTTCTGGTAAATCGGGTTAGGTTTGCTTTTCGGTTACTTTCCAATAAACTTGTAGATTGAAACGTTAATTCACTCTCTATTCATTATTATATCACTTTAAGGTATGAAAGATGTAATTTTAAAATATCGAGTCAATTGTCCATCAAAGGTTGATTAGAATTTCAAATTTTCAAATTTGAATTATTCAACTGCTAATAGAGTTTGACATGAGTTGAGCCTTTTGTCCTTTTAACTCACATTCAGCTTCAAATTTACATGATAAAAATAACAAAATAATTTCCAGGTTGACAATTTACATTGTATATCATAATTGTTGAATGTTGACACTTTAATAGCGCTGACAAAAAATTAAATTAACACCCAACTGTTGAAGACGATCACAAAAAAAAACGATGAATAAACAATGGCACAGAGTTTGAAGATTTAAATCGTTGGAAAATCAACAGTAAACCGAAAAATTGTTCATCATTAATTTCAGCTAAATCATGTCACAATTAAACCGACTATACACATAATTGAAACATAATAAAAGTGAACTGTCGAGACAAATTAATTTAAAAACGGACAATTAATAGATTCTAAATGTGTTTGCATTGAATCTGAAGAAAGCTAACATAGGCTCAAAGATTCTAAAGATAACATTTGATTATAAATCTCTTTTTTGTGTTTCACTTTCCAACGGATTTTCTGGTTAAATATTAACCCAAATAATCTTCAAAGTAAACCAGTTTTTTTATTTAAAAATTTCCGACATTTTAAAAGTCCAAATTGTCACATTTTTTTACCGCATATAAATGTTGATAAACTAATCAACAAGCGATCAACAATGGATGGAAGCTTATTTTGGTAATATAATGCCAGATATTTAAACACATTTAACCATATGTCTTGAACCCTTATTCACTCCATATGCCCTTTTACTCACATTCATCTTCCATCTTCTCTTTCTTTTCTCTCCTTTATCATCTCTATCATCATTTCTCTGCTTTATATTAACGGCTATTTCTAACCGTTGAAATAATTTTAATAGCTAAGCTCTTAAGGTAACAATACCGAGAATAACTGGCGACCCATCAACATTTCAACTTAACCTACAACATAACCAGTGACTTATCCACTTTATACTGTTAATCATAGGACAACAATTTGTTTCCAACCAATTGGCATAACTGACAACGGTATTTATACAAAAACCTAACCCTTTGTTAACCCATTACAAACCTGTTTTACTGTCCACCTAATTTTAAACATCAGTGTTCAATGAAAACCTTTTCTTTGCGTGTAAATAATCAACCCAACTATTGTTTTAACCAGTCATCAAATTGTTCATTACAAAGGTGGATAACAGTGTTGACCAACCTCACTTTGTTCAATAATTAAATGGCTATTTTATTAATAATGCCACTGCAAACAATAATTCATTAGACAAAAAAATATAATTTACGGGATCATCATTAAAAGTGCATTACTTTTGTATCATTTTCATTTCAACAACTGTCCATAGCTAGTAAATTCATGTCTAAATTACATGTATAAATAAATATATCATGATATTCATAAGTAGTAATTTCCTCCTTTAATGTAATACATAAACTCAATTAAACTCATTTCTTGCTCTTCCCATGCAAAGACCCTGATCGATGTGACTAATAATGATTCAATGGGAAGAAATAGTTGCAGCCAGAGCATCAATATGATGATAATTATCATCTATTTTTGATTACCCTTTACATTACAAATCAAAATAACCTCTAATGCTGCTAAACATAACAATAAAATGTAAATTTTTACATTCACAGTAGACATTTTAACTGTTATCTGGTAAAACCATTGTAATAGTCAACATTGATCCTTAACTTTGAACTTTCCATTTCCACCCAGCTTTTCAATATCCATCCTGAATGGGTTATCATTGTCAAGTATTGACTTGTTCCTCATTTTCATCACAATTGTTAAGTGGTTACTGATTTAATACTAATCATCATTACCATCATCATCATCATCACTATTTCCTTAACAACAATCTGTTATGATAAACCATTTTGAAAGGTTAATTGAAAAACTCGGCAAAGCTTAGAGTAAATGTTTACAATCTCGTTCAATTTTCGGGTCTTCACCTTGTCAAATTTTCTCGCCAACCTCTTTGTCTATCGTGTTGAATTACAATTAATTGTTAACAATCAACAATTTAATGTTCCTTAATGTATTTATCTTTAATAAGCTTAAAAGCATTCGGTAAATTGTTTGATACCATTTGCAGCTTTTGTCACCATCCAAAGATTACCTTGACTCCTTAACAGCTCTTTAAGGTCTTTTTTTATATTTCAAATATCAGTTAACATCATTGGAATGATTAAATTTAATAACAATTTATTTTGTACATTTAATCGTCAAACTGATTAGGTAAACAGCAGGTGAGTAAAGGTCCAAACCAGGATTCCCTAATCATAACCTAATTCAAGAAGACGAGATGACATTTGGTAAGTATCTTGAGTCTTTTGACGTAAAAATCGGCGAGTAATAATCAATAATGTGATAATTGTTGCCACCAGAACCAAGATTGACAAGCCTGTTAACAGTACGAGTAAATAGTTAGACAGTTGAAATCCTTGATCCTTTATTGATCGCTGAAATTGTCTTGATCGTTCACTTGAATTACGATGGGTTCTGATTAAGTCAAACCACAGTCTTATTACATTCAATTGATCTGTTTATAATGATTTGAAAAATGGGGAAAAAAGAGAGAAAAAAATTAGTTAAATATTGATGGAATAAACAATGTTAGCAATATTAATGTTATATCTTTTATTTCAGTTTTCTTGATTTCGAAATACGAAATTCTATCATGAAAAATATATTATCCAAATTTACAAATGAAACCTTGTTGTTGCAAACTATTGATTGCTAGAAAAACATTCAATGGGAATATCATTAAATGTATTGCATTGATATATCATTAACTAATTATAACCTTTTACTTTAAAATTTTATCCATATGTTAACTATAACTGCCTGGAAATGGTTAAACTGTTGTTATAAGGTGAAAGCAAAGATCAGCCAAGTTGACTTTTTATATTTTGATTAGCATTGATTAAACATCTGATTGAGTTTAATTTGACTTGAGCTCATAGAGTGTTATTCATTTTTTGGTTGTTTAAAATGGCCAATCGATAATAAATCACTAAAACAAGTAAATTGATTATCAACCTTTGTGTGTAAATGTGTCCTCGATAGATGGGAGAAGCTGAAATGATGATTAACTCAAAAATCATTAGATTGTCTGCTTACTTTTTTGATATCTTTTAATAATATGATTAATCAATTCCTCGGAAACTGTTACTACCGGTGGTGATGATACTGAGGTTGATTCCGTTAAAGGTGGCAAAGTTGATAGCAATAGAGTTGATGACGATGAAGCTGGAGATGATGAAGTTGAAGGCAATGAAGTTGGCGATATTGAAGCTGATGGTAATGAAGTTGAGGGTGGTGAAATTGAGATTGAAGGCGATGAAGTTGATGCTGATAATGATGAGTCTGATAGTGATGAAATTGGTGGTAATACTGCTGGTTGTGAGATTAGTGATGATGCAGCTGCTGGTGGCTGGTATTTATTAAGTTTTGGTGGTTGTGGTTCGGGTGAAGATGCCTCTGGTTTTGAAAATACTGAATTTGTTTCAGAAATTGTATGATTGGCTTCAATTTGGCTGTTCACTTTCGCATAAATATCATCTAGTTGAGACATGTTTTTTGGAGCCATCATTTCTAGGATTACTTTTCCGGAGCATTCGATTTCTTCTGGACTTAGGTTTTCGGCTGAAACAATTTGATTTAACTCGGATGACTCAAAAATACGACGTTTCTCACAGGCAAAATTGAAATCCTCCAAGCAATCATAATCCTGCCATTGTTTGAAAGAGTTGACCATAATACAACATTGTTCACCTGGCGTACAATGGGGTGAATTGAGTCCCCAATTGCTGAAATCTGTTGATTTCATCAAATCTACTTTAGTTTGATGTTTTTTATTCAATTTAAATCCTTCTGTTCTACCAGAAATCCAGAATCGAAAGATATGCAATGAGGCAAATTGCTTGAATATTTCATCATTTTCCTCACTTGATTCAATTGTTATCATAGACGCGTTCAGGCCATTACAATATTTAAGATTATCGTCATTAGAACCTGAAACTTGTCCACCTTTAATACACTTATCAGCTATAGCAATATAAATCCAATTGGGTGGACACAATAGGCTTGAAGGTTTATCTGAGCTTGCAGATGACTTGAGTATAACAAATGTAATTACAAACACTGTGATTGTTGACGGAGGCCAATGTAACATTTTAAGGCATTTAACACTTTAACATGAAGTTATTGATAAAAGTCAAAAATGGAATTAAAATCAGCTTGTAAGGCTGATTAAAACTAACATTTGGGTAGCGATATTGGTACTAAACTGTGGCAAGGCGATGAAAAATGGTACAATATGTAATGTACATGAACGTTAAAGGATGGTTTTTAGTTGTTATCATCAGTTAATTATTTCCGTTAATGCACATGAATATCCTTCTAAGTCAATCCGGTCTCTTGATTGTTTCAAAAGATAGATTGAGAAAGTAATCAATTAACCCTTGCAAGTTGAAGTTCACGAGAATAGGAAGTCATGTGAGAAAACAAGAAAAATAAACGCTTCAACATGGTGAAGATGTAGGAAAATATATTACATATAACACTTTAACCAGTGGTTCTCACAGAAAACAAATTGAGTTAACAATTAACATTCAAAGCTTATCCAAACCAAAAGTAACCAAAAGCATCATCGGTAATCACAAGATGAGATAAAAGCCTCTGACTAATCGAGTTTAAGCCTAAATATTGTAAACTTCACTCCTAAAAGTCTTATGTAAAAACGACTTCTGGCTTTTCCAGTAATTTTTCCTCAATAGATAATAAAGGAAAATGTTCAGTTATGATAATTTCAATTTCTTGTGTTTTTGAACAAAGTAAACCTATTAAGGCAAATAAGCTTCATGAAAAAAGTTACATCAAACTTCATTAACTCACAATTTGCAACTTCAATATCAAAAGCCTATGTTTATAATGTTTACGTTAGACAGGTTGATTTGTTCAGTTTTACTTGCTTCATGTGAAAAGTATCATGTCTGAAATTTATTAAACAGAAATTTGGAAACAAGATTAATCAAGAAGTTCAATCAAAATACATATGAATAAGGTTCAAACTTTTCAAATCTCTGTGAACGTTTATCTGAATTTTTACATAGACAGCGATTTCAATAGAAAGTAGATTGTCCATTTCAATCACTGTTCACTGTTCATTTGTGAATCCTTCATTTCACTTATTTACAGTTGAATATTGCCAATTTTAATTAATTGGAATTGAATTGGTATGAAATGGCTTTCACTGATTAACTTGATAAGTTGAAAGTTAAAAAAAGAAAATTTGTGCATCTCTAGCTCACTAGATGGCATTACCTTAGATTGGTTTAAAGTTTTTTAAAATGTTGGGGAAACCAAGAAATGAATTTAAAATCGTCTTTGCGGGTCTCACAGGGAACTAAATTGTAATGTATTTGATTTAATTTCGCATGATTTTCAGCATGAAATTTTACATACTCGATCATAGGCATAAATTTTCGATTAACACATCACATCTTTTTAACAAGAATGATAATTCATTTTTCATCGCCTGCCCACAGTTCAGTACCAATATTGCCACCCAAATGTTAGTTTTAATCAGCCTTACAAGCTGATTTTAATTCAATTTTTGACTTTTATCAATAACTTCATGCTAAAGTGTTGGACAATACCTGATGCCTTAAAATGTTAGATTGGCCACCTTCAACAAAGACAGTGTTTATTTATTATTTTTGTTATACTCAAGTCATCTGCGAGCTCAGATAAACCTTCAAGCCTATTGTGTCCACCTGGTTGGATTTATATTGCTATAGCTGATAAGTGTATTAAAGGTGGACAAATTTCAGGATCTGATGACGAAAATCTTAAATATTGTAATTACTTGAACGCGTCTATGATAAAAATTGAATCAAGTGAGGAAAATGATGAAATATTCAAGCAAATTGACTCATTGCATATCTTTCGATTCTGGATTGCTGGTAAAACAGAAGGATTTATGTTGAATAAAAAACATCAAACAAAAGTAGATTTGATGAAATCAACAGATTTCAGCAATTGGGGACTCAATTCCCCCCATTGTCCATCAGGTGAACAATGTCGTATAAAGGTCAACTCTTTTAAACAATGGCAGGATTATGATTGCTTTGAGGATTTCAATTTTGCCTGTGAGAAACGTCGTATTTTTGAGTCATCCGAGTTTAATCAAATTGTTTCAGCCGAAAACCCAAGCCCAGAACAAATCGAATGCTCCGTAAGAGTAATCCTAGAAATGATTGCTCCAAAAACATGTTGATGATATTTTTGCTAAAGTGGACAGCGAAATTGAAGCCAATCGTCCAATTCTGAAACAAATACAATATTTTCAAAACCAGAGGCATCTTCATCCGAGCCTCAACCACCAAGACTTAAAGGACAAAGGACCATCTGCTCTCTTTTTCTTTCACAAATCTTTTAACCTCTTTGTGTAGTTTGCCAGAGTAACAAAATAAGTAGAAGGCAGAAGTTTGCCGAGCCAGATGGTACACTTTCTTTCTTCATTTCATTCCATCTTTTTCTTCACCTAGAGTCTACCTAGTACTTTACCTTTACCAAAAGGTAAAGAGGTAAAGTGTACCATCTGCCTTCTCTTTCTTTCCTATTCTCCCTTGGATGTCTTACTCTGACAAACGAGACAAAGAGAAGTCTAAAGAAATGTGAAAAAGGAGAAAGCAGATGGTTCTTTGTTTTTACTCTCCTTCTTCCTCTCTCTCTCAATCTTTTACCTCTTCCTCTTCCCTCTCTCTTTCTCCCTCTCTCCACCTCTTTATGCCGCTCTCTCTCTCAGCACATTCTGGACTGTCCGAATAAAGGAAATGTGACTCTTTGAAACTTGTTTAGAACCGTGGATCAACTGCTCGAGTTAACTTGACCAAAATGTTTGTTACCAACTTTTTACTGTGTCTGTTCATGTTTGTGATAAATTGTTCAATATGGAGTGTATATTTTACTGTCCATTGGAATCTCATACTGAAACAGGCCTAGACTGGTGTCAATATTTCATATTTTGATTATCATCATATTGCACTCGTCCCGGCCTGTTACGGTATTTAATCGTGTTTTTAGTGCTCGTAAATGTTTTTGTGTGACAAAACACTATCAAAGGTACATTCAAATAAGCATGGTGAGTTCAAAATTTTTCAATTTCCTTCCCTTTTATGTCTAAAAATTCCAGGTATTAACTTATTTGTTACTATTGAACTAAAGAATTGTGCTCTATTCCATTGATGGTTAGAACTTTTGATACAATTATTCCTTCAAGCTATTCATCTTCATTTGATCTCTAACTATTAGTATAATTGCTTGGTCTCACAATTTGAAGCAGCAACAATAGCTCACATTGATTCAGCTAGTTATATAAATAATTTTGTGTAGATTTTGGAAATCATTCAGGATTGTATTGAAATTAGCTTACAATAGATTGTTTTCAAAACAAATGTTTAACTCTATTTCAATTATGTCTGTATAAAAAAGATTGGATGCACCAGGAATTGAGTAAGCCGTTCGACTGATTCCAATCATTTGATAGACAAAAGAATCATGGCCAACAGTTGGCAGCTTTAACAAAAAGTTAGTTACATTAGAAAATTTAAAAATGAATTGAATTTGAAAGAGAATAATTCTTGTGAGTATTTAAGATGATTTCTTCAGTGATGATGGTAGATTGGCTTTAGAGACGGATGAAGATGAAGGTGCGGAAGAAAGCGATGATGAATCGCCAACATAAATAGAGTCTTTGGCAGAAACTGAAGGATAGTTAGGTTGCGTATTGGGTCGATGATCAAGAACCGCAACTTTAGTTTCAACAATCTCTTCAATAACAGCTTTTGCCACATGATTTGAGGGATAAAACGGAGACTTGGACATTGTTGACGGTGATAACGATGGTGATGCAGTTGAACAACTTTGTTGCATATAATCAAGGAAGAATCCTCTTCCGGTTCCTTTCGAGTCACTATGGAAACTGAATGTTATCTCTCTTGGTCCATACTCTGGGAAATAAATGGTCACTGTAAAGGTGTTCACAAAAAAAGATAATTAACAAAAATTAGATAAATTTTTTTCATGCAGCTGTCTCAATTGAGATTTAATCTTAAATTATAACTCACTTGGCTTTGGCTTGTAATTGGTGTTACAAAATCGTTGTCCATCCACATAGAGATAGTCTTTGTCACAAGCTTCAGACTCTTCAATATCCAAATCTCTTATGTAAACTGTTACTTTACAATATTGTGGTCCAGCTGAGGCAATTCGATAATTACAGTCTGCGTTGTTGCCATAATTATTTGGATAATGATCACTTGTGATTTGTCCAACCAAATCCTTCATACATTCATTGCATTGTGATTTAGATGGTTGACGATTTGTGTGGTGATGATGAGAATCTATTAAAAAGACAAATGTTTAGTTATTATTATAAATGTATAATTATCCCGAAACAGCTGTTAATGTAATTGTTTTTTTTCTGGCTAATTTAATCTTAATTTTGCCTAATTTGGATGACAAACCTGTTGGGGAACATCCAGTTACTTGGTTAATTTTAAGTGAAAATCCGCTTTTGGAGATGTGTGAATCTGTTCGCAGAATCAATGTTTTTTCCAGATCTTGGCCGTCGAAATAATTGTATCGTCCTGCAGAGTAATAAAAGAATTGGTTAAATCAAGTATAATTAAATACACCCTAATACATACGCTTATGATTTGGTGGTAAAAGTCCGCAAATTCTCGACTTATCTATTTCTAGGTAATCATTGGTGCAACCAGAAGATTCTTCTAAATCAAAATTGTTAAAGGTGATATCGATTGCACATACGGAAGAACTGGGTCTTCGGATAGTATATTGGCAATATAGATTGTTTGGGTAATTATTAGGATGATTGGGACTGGTTAAAGTAAAGCTATCTGTAGAGAAGATTTGGTCACAGTAAGGTAAATTGGACGAGAAATGATCAAACGAAGAAGAGGATGAAGCTGAAGACAAAGGTGACGAGGGTGAAGATGAAGAAAATGAGGAAACAAAAGGATTCCGTATTTCATTTGATCGACTTGATGGTGATTTGAGAGAAACTGGTGATCGATTAAGTAATTGTGAAGTTTGAGTTGTTGGACCACATTCAACTTGACGAGCACGGATGTTGAATCCAACGCCTTGACCGAAATCTCCACGGAAGAAGATAAACTTCTCAGGAAGATCAAAATTAAAGGTTTTAACAGTTCCACCCGATATAGATCCGCACAGTCTTTCGCCATCAATTGAAAGATAATCATTTGTACAAGAGCCAGATCCAACATCGAAGTGTATGAACATTAAATCCAAATGGCAAACTGAAGGGTTGGCCTTTTTGATAATAATGGAGCATTTGCTTCCAGCAAGGTATCTGAAAGAAATAAGAAAAAGAATTATTGGTCAATTAAGTTTAAATAATCAGATTAAATCGGGCAAGAATTTAATTTATTTACCTTGAAGGATAATTTATTGATTGAAGCTCAAAGAAACCTTCAGTTATCGTCTTGTCGCAAGAGCTTGGAGAGCCAAATGAATTGAATTGTTGTACAGGAGTTTGCTGTGAATCAATTTCTTCTTGGATATTTTGTTGATTGATTGGTGGTTGAGAAGATGAATTTGTTTCTCTATTATCTGAGACATTAATTGTTCCACTGAGTGGAGTAACTTGTGAGGTTTGCCTTGCTTGATGTGATGGACTTGGTGGGTAAGATCCACTTGAGCCTGATTGGGGAAGAGGTGCTGATGAAGACATAAATGAGTTACTTGATGGATAAACTATTGATGATGATGAAAAAGATTGCGATGATGTTGATGGTGAATTATTGGGGTATTTTGGTGAATACCGATTTTCATATGATGAATAAGAAGGGAAATCAGCAGAATTGGATGGATATGGTGGAGATTTATTGTGATCATAACATTCAATTTGTTGTCCACGAATGAAAAATCCTCTTCTTGAACTATAGTCACCTGAACGGAATCTCAGAGCGATTTTATAATTGTGGAAATCAAATTCCCCTAAAAAAGATAAATAAAAAACAGAATTAGTAAAATAACCAAACATTCAAATGGAAACAGGTTGGGTCAAAATGACATTTTTGTTATTGGTTGCTGTAAGTTTCCTCTTTCTTGGGTGCATAGCGAAACTTCTTTAACTGATTGCGAACCTAAATTTTGGTTCACCTGTACTGGATCTGGTCTTTTAAAAATGAAGAGTCGCAAGGAATGTTTTTGTTTTGAAATTGTTTAAGAGATCTATTTCCTTCTAAAGATTAAAACTGAGGATTCTTAGACTTGCGTCTTTTTTCCTCTTCAGTTTAATATTGAAACTGATTGATGTTACTTACTAATTGTGTTGTTTGATATGATTCCACAGATTCGTTCCCCTTCAATGTCAAGATGATCTGATTCACAATTTAGTGAAGATGCAACATCAAAGTCTACAAACTCAAGCCTTAATTTGCAGATATTGTAATTGGCACGACGGATAGAGAATAGACAATCGGCATTATTTGGATAAATATATGGATAACCAGGAGTTGAAATTTCAAATCGTGCATCAAATACAACCAAGTCACATGGAACTCGCCTAATTGATGATCCATCCACACCTATTGCCGAAGAAGAGGATATTTTGCTATTTGAATCTAAAACTGAGATTGGTGAAGAATCAGCAATTATTTGTGGAATAGGTTTATCTGGTGCATTCAGTGGCATTTGATTAACTCCAAGATTGTTACATGCTATTTGAGCATATGAAACTCTAAATCCTTGTCCGGAAATAAACTCGTTTGAATGAAATCGTAAAACTACTTCTTGAGGTTTACCATTGAAATCGAGCAATTCTGAAAGAAATGAGAAAAAATTAGAAAATTATAGTAAAATTCATTAAATAAATTGATGTAATTTAAAAATTTAAAATGAAATACTTACTCTGAGCACGACTCAATTGATTGCCACAATATCGATCTCCTTCTATTTCCAGATAGTCGTCAATACAGTGACCATTTCTCGATTCTTCGAGATCAAAAACATCAAACTTGAGATAGACCGCACAGTGACCAGGCAAAGCAGTGATTCGATAGTTACAATCTAAATTAGCCGGATAAAGATCAGGATGATCATAGCTTTTTATTTCTCCATCTCTACTGGCAAAACAAAATTCACAAATTGATGGAACTGGCTGTAAATGTGGTAATATTTGATTAATTTGTGAACCATTGGATCGATTACTCGGTGTTGTAGGTGGTTTCTCGTATGAAGCTGTTGTTACAGTTGTAGTAGTTGGATCACATTCCCGCTGAGATCCCCTAATATAAAAGCCACGTCCAGAGCTTGATCGATCAGTGTGGAAAACAATTGAAATTTCATTGTGATTTTCAAAAGCATACGTTTGAATTGCTCCAGGTTTGATTATACCACAATATCTTTTACCGCCAATCGAAAGATAATCATAATTACACTCTTTATCATCTTGCAGCTCAAAGTCGAGGAAAAACAAATCAAGGAAACAAATATTTGGATGAGATCGTTTAACTGTATAAGGACAATCTAATCCTGCCTCATATGGAGCTGGAAACAGAGGACTTTTCAATTCAAATTTGTGACCTCGCAATATTGAACCACAATATTCAAGGCGTTTTTTATCAGCTGTCTGTTGTTGCTGTTGATTGATAATTTCGGGAAGAACCGATGGAGTGGTTGGTAATTTGGAGGGACTCACACTGAATCCATCGATACACTCTCTTTGACGGATTTGAAGGAAGAAACCACGGCGAGAGGAAACAGTATCCAAGGAATCACTTTTAAATTTAATTAAAAACTCTGGACGGTTAAAAGGGAAGAGCTTAACTGTTCCGGAGGGCAATGAGCCACAAATTATCTCCTTTTCAAAATCAAGGTAATCACCTTGACAGTTGATGGTTTGATCGAGTTCAAAGTTGATTACATTCACCTCTAACTGGCAAATAGGCCCAACATCAGTACGTTTAATTATGGTATATTGACATCGGGTTGAGGAGGGGTAATTGGTTGGCCAACCAGGGCTTACAATTTCAGCAAATGCTGATGTGAAAACTTGATCACACTGGTGTGTTTGAACTCTCTGGGTGGTTGAGGCTAACGGAGTTGATGGAGGTGGAGATGTGGTTATGGTGGTTGAGGGTAAAGTTGAAGGTTGTTCACTTGCTGGTTCAATACACTCTGCTTGTTTAACTCCTAGCCGGAAACCTCTCCCAGATAAACTTGAATCTGCATGGAATCGAATGGAAAACTTGGACTCTGGGAAATAATAATTGCGGACAGAGTTTTTGTTTACAACACCACACATTCGTATACCATTGAAATCAAGATAATCAGATGAACAGTAGCCATGAGAGTTTACTCCTTGCAACTCAAAGTCATAATATGTAACTTCAAGTCGACAAATGCGAGAATCAAATTTATGTATCATGTAAACGCATTCGGATGATCGAGGGTAAGGTGAAGGATATAATGGACTAATTATTTCAAAGGTTTGATCAGTGATTACGGTATCACAAGGTATTGGTTGCTCAGCAAGTAGTGCATCAGTAGTTGGCACAATATCAGACATGTTTCGAATGATGGCGTCCCCATGACACTCTAATTGTTCAGCTCTTATCAAGAAACCTCCACGATTTGACGAGTTGTCTGAGTGAAATTTAATGACCTTTTCAACTCCTTCAAAAATGTAAGTTCGAGTGGTTTCTCTTTGAAGCGTACCACAAAGTCGTACATTGTTAATCTCTAGATAATCATATTGACACTGAGGAGAAGCTTCAACGTCAAACATGAGGAATGTTAATTCAATGTAGCAAACTTTGGAAGAATTTCGATGGACAGTTATGGTACAGTCTAAATTGTTTGGATAATTTGCTGAATAATTGTAGCTTTGAAGGAGAAAATGTTTATCGGTAAAATGTCGATCACAATAGATTGATTTTGTTGTGGTTGGTTTGTCTTTGGCTGGAAGTGGTGTAATATCTCGAGCTGGAGTAGTTGAAGATGAAGCAGTGGGTAAACCAGTTGATGAACATGGTAATTGACGATAAGATGCTGAAAATCCTCTTGCATGAGAACTGCCATCAGTTCTAAAGGTCATCTCAACCGTATTGTTGGACCCAAATTCAAGTATACGTTTACTTGCATACAATGTTGAACCACAAAACTTGGATCCACCAAAAGATAGATAGTCTTCTGTACAATCATTGGATGGAACTAAATCGAAATCATCAAATTTAAATTCAACGGCACACATATCAGAATTGGCCTTTTCCAAAGTATAAGAGCAGAGTAAATTATTTCGATAAGGATTTGGATAACCATAGCTGACCAATATTCCCGATTTTTGATCTGTACAAATGTTACAATTAGGAGGTGGTGGTAAAGATTGAGAGGGACCACATTTGCGAAGTTGTCTGACCAATAAATGGAATCCGGAACGAGGAAGTTGCTTGTCACTATGGAAAACCAGAACTTTTTGATCTTCATCAAATTTAACTTGCTTCACTGTGTGTGGTGAAACGGTTCCACAAAATCGTTGACCATCAATGGATAAATAGTCATAGGCGCAACCCTCTCCTGGCTCAAGATCAAAGTGGAGGAATTTAAATTCAAGACCACAAACTGATTGATCGGATCGTCTAATGTGATAGGTACACTCAGCATTGTTGGGATACCCGGACGGAAACTGTGGACTGGTAATATAAAACTCGGAATCAGAGTAACGCTCCTCACAAGCTCTCATTGCTTTCTTCTGTAAACAAGTTCCAGGCCTTTTCCTAACCTCCACCCAGAATCCACGACCTGAGACCCTTTCATTGGAGATAAAGTTAAAGGTAACTTCTCGCTGGTTCAATGGAAATGGTATCACTTCAGCTCGACCTCGCCAATGGTTACCACAAAATTTACGACCTGCAACCAGCAAGTAATCCTCGTTACATTCAGAGAGCATAGAGTTGGGTCCTGAGGTGACACCAGCAATGGATGAAATTGGTACATCAAAATCGTGAAATATTAAATCAAGTTCACAGTAATCAGGACTTTCATTGGCAACCTTTTGAATCCTATAAGAGCAATTAAGGTTTGATCGGTAAGGCAAAGGATAACCATAGCTAGTAAAATTGCCTTCACCTTCATAGATGCAAAAGTCACAAATCTCGTGGTTAGCTGATTGTAATCCTGAGGAAGTTATTGTCATTGAACCTGTGATTAAAAAAAGAAACGATAATGATTAGTGTAATCAATCAGTTTTAGCGTAAATTAATTCCGGGTGAAACTACTGATAGCTAAATATCAATTGCAATTTGTGTGTTCAAGTTCATTTTCTGATGTAGCTCAATGCAATGTCTATTGTTGATTGAGATCAACTTTTACTTGTCTGTAACGCTTTTAATTTAATATAATTACTATGAACTCACCAGTTCTTTTAGATTTCATTTGATTAAAGCTAAACAATTGTCTAAATCAATGATTTAATCAACACTCGAGACACTTTTTCTCAACTTAACATTATGCTAACTGTAATATAATAAAACGTATCTTTCCTTATTCTTTAACTTTCACCTTTTCAACTAATTTAACTAGCAAACAGTAGATGTTAATTTAGATTAGAAATTATGTGTTCAACAATTAATTGATCAGAACAGGTTGACTAAACTGAAGGAAAGGGAAAACAATGAGAATCTCAAGTTGAATGTTGATTCAGAAGCAACAATAAATCATAATTAATAGGCAAGTTAATCAAAAGAAGAATAGTGTTTTCTTATATTAAAAACATTACAGGATTAAGGACAAGGATTACAGTCACCAGTGAGTAATTAATTTAAGACAATTTGTCAAAATGTCCATCAAATGAAACCAAAACAAATGAAATTATGATGATGGCTTTAACGTGTAAAACTCATTCATCAAGATTGTCCACTTTCCTTGGCTTTCACAAGTAAAAAATACAATTATCTCACCAAATTATTATGATTAATATTGCTTCTAAATTACATGCAAAATGCTCGTAAAAAAACCACAAAATACAATCAAATCTATTGCTATTAAGTCAACTTTGATTTGACATTACAGGACAAGGTTAACTCAATTCAACCCTTTGTAAACAATAGACATCAAAAACGAGAAATGAAAATACAAAATATAGATGTAAATTTGAATATATATTGAAACAATTGTGATCAGAATTGTTTGTAATTCTAAGTAATACAAGGACTTTTACCTTAATTGTCTCAATAGATATTATAACTCACCTGGATGTGATCCTGATAAGGTACCAAGAGGACTTGAAGTAAACATATTGTCAGGCTCTTCTTGATAAACAGCAGCCATTGATGAGGTAAAATTGGTGATTGTTGGTCCACTTGATTCAGTTGTGCCAAGCCCATCGGTAAGGCCATCATCCTATTCAAAAATGAACAAAATTGTTGAAACAATGGAAAGTGAAATTTGAAATGATCAACAAAACAAAGATGTAACCATAAACAAACAACTGAAAAATATGAAATGATAACACTCATGATTTAAAAATGGTTAACCTTGATGACGATTCTTATCAATTTTCCCTTTTTAAATCATTCATTATCATTTGATTACATTGTATGGTCATCAAAGCTGCAAAATTAAAAACAGATCAACGAATTAACCCAAACCAAACCAGATTAGTTTGGGTTAATTCATTGGGTTATCTGGTTTGTACAGTTTATAAGAATCATTATGAATGTTGGAAGGTAAAGATGATAATGAAATTGGATATTTAGTTCAATAAGAGATCATTCATCATTGATTTTGATTACAACTTCGGTCAACCTTAATGAATTGAATTGCTTGAAAATTCATTATCTTGTTGGTGGAAATCTATTAATCATGGAAAAACTTAATCATTAATTATATGTTTATTCTAATTAATTAGACATATCTACATTGTTAAGGTAATAACATTAATTTTGCTTGGAATGATGAGAAAATTAGAGTAAAAATAATATGTACTCTTGGTTAAAACAGCACAAGACTTGTACTCTTTGCTTACACAAAGCCTTTTCATATTGTTACATAAACCAATTGTAAATTATAATTTAGTTAAACTAATTATAAAAATTGCACTATTAAATGATGTGATATTGTTTAATACAAAATTTTATCACTTCCTGTGAGAAGACAATTTGTTGATTCCTTTTGTTTCAACGTTTTACCTTGCTTGGTGTTGGCCTTAAGGCCATTTTTATTGTAAACATTTCTCAGGTTAAATTACTAGTTCAGTTCCTTAACCAACTCTGAATTAGTGGACAATTAGCTTCTCATACTGTGCTCTACTCTAGACAGTAGCAAAAAGATTAATAATAACTTCATTAAATCATGATTCAAGTTCCGGATTTATTAATTTTTAGATATTAATTGATAATAGTTAGCTGTTAGATTATTGAAATCTTTGGATTCGACCAAAAATTTGTTTTCCTCTCTCTATTCAGATTTTTCTTTAGTATCTTGTTCAACCATTGAAATTATCCTGTCGATTCTAATGATTATGAGTGCAAAGTTAAAGTTAATATAAAGATCTTTAGACGCTGAACAAATTTGGATCTTGATTTCAATTAGGTTTTGTGCGACAGATTCATGAGATTCTGTATGAGAGTTAAGTTAGATTATGCAGGGTGAATTTTTGATGTTATATTAGATAACCCTGGCTAAGATGATTACTTTTTAGATCTAGTTTTTATATGAAGACAGATTTGAATGGACATTTCATTCACATTTACATTTCACGGCTAATTGATTATAAAAATCGTATTATTTTTGTCAAAAAACTGCTAAATTTTGAAAAGATTTGAAAAGGTAAGTTTAAAAGGTTGATAGTTGAATAGTTGACACTTTAAAAGATAATCATTCAATTTCGACTGATGCAAATATTCTGGTTCATACTCACTTCACTGATATCGTCAGATCTTAACCCTGTAGATCGATAATTTGAGTCATCTGGTCTGCTAAACAAGTCAAGATCACCATGTCCAGTTGACCGCAAATCAATGGTTAATGTATTTGGTTTAGAGTAACCGGTCGAGGAGAGTCCATTGGCAGAGACAGTAAATCCTTGTCGATTGGAAGATGACAACACTTTACCAATTAAATTGTCTTTAATTGATTCCGTAGAGGTTGATGCACCAAGTGTTGTTGGAGGCGTTGAGGTGATTGTTGATGGGGCTAAAGATGACGATGGAAGAGAATCAACCTCTGATCCAATGGCGAAAATTATGGAGTAAACAGCAAAGGTGAAAAACATGGTTCTCTTTGACAGAGAAGTCAAATCGTATCTTTACCAAATCATAAAAAATAAGTGTTAACAGAGGTTAAAAAATGACTCAATGACAGGTTAATAATGATCCTGTGGGAACAGATAATAGGTTAAAATGTAAACTTGGTTAACCAGAGATAAGAAAAATCTGGAACCTGGAAAAGAAAAAGATTAACGGCGATGATTCAAAGGATAAAATTGAACTTTTACAAAGAAGCAAAAAATGGTTCAGTTGCTGGTAAATAAACTGTTGACTAAACTCATCTAACTTAACCAACTGGTTGGCTCATAGATACAAAACTGCACCACTCATCAACCTGATCATCATACCTTGAGGTTTAACAATTGAAGTTAATTTTTTTCTCATCATATTCATAACTCCTCCTTTCAAAACCATGATTTCACTGAATTATGAGACTCTTCCTTCCACCCAACCAAATGTGTCTTCCTCTCACTTTTAACATTATCATCATAAACGCTTCCCTGGACATCATTGAGATCATTGATATCATCTAACCCTTCTTTTCTTCCTCCTCCTTCTTACTCACCTTTTCTTCCTTCTTTTCACTTATAATTTTCTTCAAATTCTATGGAATAAATCAGCGATTTGCTTTAATTGTTCCAATTCTTATTGTTCACAGATCCATGGACAATTTTCATCAACTCTAACGAGACTAATATTCTTATAATTAATGGTGTTCACCCAAAGATCCAGCTTATCGTAACTATTGTGCTTCCCATTTTCTGGTCTTTTTAATTCCAACACTCAACATGACTTTGGTTTTCATCTTTTCCCTGCTTGGCCGTCGTTTTATATTTTGACAAATTGTCATTATCATTAAACCTAATCCATCTAATCACTAGACATCCACTGTTAATCAACATCCTAATCAACTCATTGGCAATTTTGGGTATTTTCACCCTTTCACTTGCTGATATTGACTCTCCGGTAAGGTCCTAGGATTGGTAACACTGGCTTCACAAGACTTTTAAATTTTTATCCAATGGAATTAACTCTGAGTTTCTTGGTGAGTTGAAGTTTTATTGACACTCTTAAATTCATTAATATTAAATTATAGTTCATCATGGACAGTCTTAAATGAAATATAAAACAAGAAAACGCGGTTAACAAAAGTAAAGGGTAAGGGTGGCTTGAGGATTAAGGAAATGAAGGTGACAAAGTGATGACTGATTACTTTATAATATCCTGGTTTTTCTGGTACAAGACTATGGCATATTGGCGGGTTAATCATTATTTTTGCAAGTGAGTAAAGCATGGTTGACTCTAATTTCTTCGCCGATCTAACTATTTTCATATCGATCTAACTAGCATAATCAACTATAATTTAATATTCATGAATTTAAGAGTGTCAATAAACTCAATTCGCCAAGAAAGCAGAGTTAATTCCATTGGATAAAAATTTAAAAGTCTTGTGAGTCAGTGTTACCAAGCATAGGACCTTACCGAATCTCCTGATAGAGGCTGGTTAAAACGGTAAGTACTCGTTCTGGATCATGTCATTTCCCTCAATGGACACTCATGTCCAGCTCTGACATGACCTTAGCTAATTTGTGTATTGCTGATTGTTTCAAAGTGAGACCCAGGAAGAAGGTGAAAACAAAAGAAAATTGAAATTGTTTCAAGATGACGTTTATTATTATGAGTGGTTTTTATAAAGATGACATTCATTGAAGATGATATTATTATATGATGATACGGGCCTGTGATTATGAAAAGAAATAGCAATAATGAGATTTAATTTTCTAAGAAAAATGTTTACTCAGCAAACAGTTAATCTAATTGTGATTAAAGATTGATAAAATGTTAAAAAGGTCAACATGAACATAGTATTTCAGATTGTAATGATGGTGGACAACAAAAAAGCTACTTGGACAATCAATTAGATTCAACTGGATGGGACAAGGACACAGTATCAACATCAATTAATTGTGGTGTCAGGGAGGATGAAATTAAATCAAGCAATCATCATTAATATTGTTGGTACAAAGAATCAGGTTTAATTAACTCCACATTTCTTCATCTTTGTTTTTTTTCTCGCTCCTCTATTCAGTTTTTAAGATTCTTTAGGACAGGTCGTTGTTGATTAACTTGAAATTTATGCGTTCATTAACTCAACAGTTAACAGTCAAAACATTTATCGTCTGATTCGTTAATGCATGTAATTACAAACCAGTTAAATTGGCAAATTAATCATTCTCGATTTGTTGTAATTACTCTTAATTTCCATTCAATTACCAAGTTTAGTTTTGATATTGTCAAATGGTCTACACATTTGAATATTGAAAAATGTCGTTGATTAGACGTTTGATTTATATTTACCACTAATTTGGGGCTAAAATTTAACAATACTACATTTAACTCAATTCAAGGTGAATATGATCAATTAAATATCAATTTAACTCGTTACAATTAACCTTTAAACCTGTCACACAAAAGAGCGACCACATTAAAAAAAGGTAAACTTGAAATGAAATGTATAGCCTGAAACGCAAGTTTGACTGATCAGATGGTAAACCTTGAACAGTAAAGCTAATTTTGTGACAACAATTATTATAGTTGACAATTAATGAAATTAAATTGTAAACTCTATCAATTTAGCAAAATATTTAATTTAAAAATGTGTAAACTAGGTTGAAATTGTTTGGATAGTTGACTGATAAGCAAATTCATTTCGAACTTGAATCTACTTTTCTAATGATGTTGTTTCATGATGATTGTGATGATAGAGCGTAAGGTGGCGATGATTATGGCGATTATGGTGATTATGATGACATTATGATACACATAATGATAAATGAATGTTGAATTAAAAAGAGTTGTTGCATTTGGATGTAAATTGAGACTTTGACTCTCACCAATTGTTCACTTGATCCTATTGCTTTCAATTGAACAATCATTTTATTTACCAGCTTACAGTTGAATTGAATAGTTGGATCATTTCATAGTTGTGTATGTTTAAAATGAAAAAGCTGTTGCCCTATGTCACAATTAATTAAATTGTGAATAGCAAAAGGTAATCATTGTTTTACCTCAATCAAAACAAAGTTGAAAAAACAAACAAAAAAACAAATAGACAAAAAAGTGAAACTAAAATGAGTCCGAGGTTGAATATGTTGATTAATTTCTTTTGTTCTGAGTGAAATGAATAGACAGATAAACCATTTCTTTGCTTTTCCAAAACATTAATATTGCTGCACAAAATGAGTTAAATAAACAGTCACAATTAAAATTCAAATCACGTTGATAAAGATGATGATAAAGAAATGACTAATGGCGACAAAAAACACTGTTGCTTATGAAGAAATGGTTGATGAAGAAGTGTCTGGAGTTGATGATAAAAATTGATCAATCAGAGGTCAATGTTAACATCAGTGGCAAAATTAACAGTCTCATGTTTTTTGCCATTGAAATGCATAGCAACAACAATCTCCATTTTTCTTGGCTCTTTCTTGGCGCTATCCCATTAAAGTTATTGGGATAGTTTAAAGAGTATATACAAGTAATTAAGGAGATTAAAACATGATCAATAACTACTGATTCAGTTTTATACGTAATTTAAATCAATTAAAAATGGGAACTGAATCATTTGATTCTAACGATTTTGACCTTTTCCTCTATCAAATGCCAGATGATGTCCTATTGGAGAATCGGTATCAAAATAATCCAGAAGATGTTTTAAACCTTCAAGAGTTAATTGAACCTTCAATCACGGAATTGACACAATCAACTTCATCATTATCACCAACATTGACAACAACTTCGACCACCGTTGTAGCGACAACTGCAACTCCAATAACTGTCACAGCAACAAATGAAGAACCAGTAATTGAGTCATCTTCCTTGGTTCATCATCACCACCAAGACTCGCCATTCCCATCAGCAGCAACTGCAACCACTTCAGTTACATCTAATTTAACGACAATCCCTCCAATTGAATCTCTTGGGTTAACCAATACGTCTTACAATCAACAGTCAAGTTACAATTATTATTATTGTCCTCAAGGTGTTTGGCCCTATTGTCTGCAATATTGCCAAGTCCATGGAATGCAGGTTTACCCCTATTTTAATCCGTATGTTAGGTGTACTAGACCAGGACAGCAGGTTTATCTTTCACCGCCTCCACCGCCTCCTCAGCCGACAGCTCCTTTGGCTCATCAACAGGCACCACCATCAGTGCCAGCAGCAGGATCTTCATCGACAGCAACATCATCTTCATCAAAGCGAAAAAAGAGAAAAGTTCAATAAACAGAAAGGACATAACAAAACTTGTTATTATTATCAACAACAGAAAACACTTTCACCTCTAAAATGTTAAACTTTCATGAAAGACATAAAAAAAGGTCAGAAGGTTATAAAAAAGAGTAAAAAAAAGTGAGACAAAGAATGAAAAATAAAACTTGATATTGTTGTTTACCGGTAAAATAAAAGTAAGATTATCTAACAAACAAGTTATTTCGACTTGAATTTCTATTTCATGATGGAAAAGTAGTGTTTCTTGACGCTCCGTCTAATTTCAAATTCACCTTTTAAACTTATACAACCTTCACTTTCACTTTTTAAAAAGGTCATTTCACGCGTCACTAAGCTAAAAGACAGAATGAGTAAAATAAGGTAGATTAAGATACACGAGTAAAGAGAGAAAAATATACACAAAACATTGGAAATTGAGGATTAATTTGAACACATTTTATCTTGAATTTTTACCAAGACATGTTGTAATTATAGAAAAGTAAAGGAAAAAAATGGATGAAAAGTGGGAGAAAGGGTGGAAGAGTAGATAAATATAAGAAGAGAATAACAAAAACAGGGAAAAAAACATTAGGGATGAACGAGAAATGATTTGTGAGAATCGTTACATTTCAAATCAGATGAATCTTGTTATTGAAGAGAAGGGGAGAGAAAGGTTTGTAATATAATGTATATAACCATTTGCGTTTTTAACAGTAGCAATAACAGTTGAAAATAACGTTTTCGTTATTGTCGCGATTTAAAAATATCCAATAATTACATTATCTATTAAAAGTCCATGTCCTCATCTTTATGGTTTTTTTGGCATTGATCAAGGTGTAAAAAAGGGAAGAGAAAAAAAGAGAAAATAAAAAATAAATTAATTTTATGAAGGTAATATATATATGTGTATGAACTTATATTTTTTAAGATACTAACCCATTCCGCCACCCAATGCTTGTTCTGTCATTCGTAGACATAATTTTTCAATGTAAGTATTGATAGAATCAGATTCCTTTCCAGACAGAACATTGTTCATTAGTTGACCAGAATTGTTGATTTGTGAAGATCGGTTAATAGGAGATCCTGGAATATTATTTAAAACCAATCCGTCGTTAGATAAATTACTAGGAATATACTTCAAGTGCTGAAAAAATAAGAAAATAAATTAGTCATTCATTGGATTAAAATAGAAATGATTTTGAAATAAAACAATAAGACTTATAGAAGACTTTAGTCTGATTTAGTTTGTATGGGCAGTTAATTATCTTAATTATGTAATTCCATACTTCGTTGAAACCTTGGTTGATAAAGGATGAATTCATGCTGCGTTCCATTCCTGGAAATCCAAGTGAATGATTGTAATTACAAATAAACCTGAAATTAGGTTGCGTCAAATTGGTTTGACCCATGGGCCGAGTCCGTCGAGAATTATTAACATTACTGTTGCTTGCATTCAATGCCGATTTATTACAGTGTAAGAAGCCAGTAACAGATGAGATGTTACCGTTTAAATAGTTGCTTTGATTATAATTCATATTGTTGCCATTGTTAAATTCATTTGGTTGCTTCGGGTTACCCCATTTTCTGTAAAGAAAAGCATAAAGAGTAGAGAAAAAGGAAAACAAGATTGAAAGTCAATCAACGTTAGTAACCAGCTTTGAGTAGACTTTAAGCAAAATAGAGTAAGTGCGATTTAAGAAAATTATCAGCTCAGCAAATCAACTCAAAAAATTACAAAATACAAATTGATAGCTAAATGAACTAATCTAATCAGGATGACCCAGGAAAATGGAGATAACAAAAATGCAAAACTTGAAAATCAAATTACAGCAATTTAAAGCGTAAAGAGTAATCTCACTGCACTTCAAGATCACGCACTTAGCCTTTCATGTCTTACTGACCCTTTAAGTTGTCTATGGCCCATTGAGCGCCGTCCTGGAAATGAGTATCGTAAAGAGTCAGTCTGCTGTTTCCAGAAACAGAGACGTTGTTTGTGAGGTCCAGAAAAAGCCTAACGAAAATGAGAAGAGAAGCAATAAAAGAGTAAGATGATGAATTAGCATAAAATTTTAAAAGCTAAGAAATGGTGTATGATTCTTTTTTCTCAATTAACAGTTTGGTTAACAAATTTGATTGCATTGCGAATTGATTTACCTCGTGTGAAAGACACTTGTCAATACAGACATTAAACATCTTAAGACATTCATCGTCTACATATTGGGTGTAAATGAAAAGGGATCCAACTAGCAAAGGAAAGAGAAGAGAATAAAATTGAATCATAAATTAATAAGTAGCAGATGTGAAAAATTATATAATTTAAAGACAAAATTGAAAAGGTAGAAATTGATGTCTTTAAATGGGTGAAAAATGCATGCAAAACTTACTCTTTTCAATAACTTTGATTATGTGGTTTATTAAAAGTTCATGTGCATCAGAACTGGATCCAAAGCAGTCACATTGATAAGATGGACTATTCTCGATGTTGTCTTCACAATCACATCTAGGTGATGAGTCAGGTGATGCAGTTGAACCAAGTGAGTTGTTGACATAGGGTTTAATAGGAGTGTTTAGGATTGTTTTAAGCTCATTAAGTGCTTGTCGAATAAAATTACATCCTTCTTCATCGAGACTTTGAATCAAAGCTTTCAAATTATTGACTCGATTTTTCAATTTGTTAATGTTCAATATTATCTTATGTCGAGCACCTTTGGTTACTCCTTGAGCTTCCAATTGTTCCTCAGTCAGCGACATCATCTGGTCATAAGTCATCCTAGAGAAGAGATCAGAATATTTATGCAATCGGAGACTTTTTAACCAAGAATGAACTTCCCAAAATTTAGCACCAGCTTGATAACCACACTGAACTTCACACATTTTTAATATTTTAAAGCTTTTAGGGATAAACAAGTTAACAAAACAGGTAACAGTTCACAATTAAATAGAAAAAGAAAAATGCAACTCAAAATGAAAAAGAATGCAGAATTGAAAAAAAAAGTTCCAATGTATTGAACAAGGTAACAACTAAAAATTGAAGTTAATTAAAAGAGGATTTTTATCATAATAACTTAACTTCAACTTTACACTTTGCGTTTTTACTTTCTCCAGAAACTGAGACGAATAAGAATCAACGCCATCTTTGGTTTTAAAAGAGCAGAACTTTTACCGTCTTATCTTCTCTTTCTTTTCTTTCTTTCCCTTTCGTCTAATTTCATTTTACTTTCAACAAAATTGGTGAAATTTTAATCAACCAAAGATTGGTCAAGCTATTTTTTTACAATCAATGTAATCATCGAGTCACTTTTATGGGCAACTCTTTCCACCCAATCACCATTTGAAATGTAACCAAACAAGATTTGAACAATGTTTATCCTTTCTCTGTCTTTCTCTGTCTTTACTTGACAATCCTCATGGGTTTTGGTTGAAATACTCAAGAGATGTTGAGATGTGGAAAAAAATTCAAGATGTTGACATGCAATGGAATGATTGGTGGACAATTGATTTGAATGTTGGTTACAATTGATCAACGGTAAATTGATTATCAATATTTTTCCTTTACTTTTAACGTCAACTTTATTCAACTTTGTTGTTGTTTAATCTGTTAGTGGATTGGTTAACAAAAGATGGCGATAGTTGCAGTTACCTAAACAGTTTGCTTGAGAAGGAAGAGATTTTAAGGTTTACCATTGGGTGTGAGCTGAACACTTTTCTAGTAAAGACATTTCATTGTGTCTATCTAACAATCTTACCAGTTTATCGCATCTCTTAATTATCATTTTTTATTCATCATCTAATTAATTTGAATTTTTATTTTGTCTTCTCTTGAATTATTATTACATCGCAAATTTTTTTTCCACTCTATCTCTCACTTCATTTTTCTTTGAGCTAAAAAATTGAAATTTTGTTGAGTTTATTACTTAAAATTTGAAGAAAAAAAACAACAAACAAAATGCGTGAAATTGTCCATATTCAAGCTGGTCAATGTGGTAATCAAATTGGTGCTAAATTTTGGGAAGTCATCTCTGATGAACATGGAATTGACCCTACTGGATCTTATCATGGTGACTCTGATTTACAGTTGGAAAGAATCTCCGTCTATTATAATGAAGCTTCCGGTGGTAAATATGTACCTCGAGCTATTCTCGTTGATTTGGAACCTGGTACCATGGACAGTGTTCGTAGCGGTCCTTTTGGTCAACTCTTTAGACCTGATAATTTTGTTTTTGGTCAATCTGGTGCCGGTAACAATTGGGCTAAGGGTCATTATACTGAGGGTAAGATGACGATGCAATCTTCATTCTTTTGTTTCCCTCTCTGCTTAACCGTCAGTTTAGTGTTTTTCTCATTTTGTTTATTGTTTCCAACTTTTGGTTTAGCCAAGTGATGACATTCAATTCCTTATTCATCTTTGATTTTTTAATTTGGAATTAGTTAGCCCTTTGGGTGTGGCATTCTCTGTATTAGCCTTTACATGTTTCTCGAATTGTCTTGATTTAGTTTTGTTTGGGTTACCTTTGGAGATGATGGCGAGACTTGCTTGAAAGGCGACTCCTTTTTACTTGTGCCTACTACTAGATTTGCTTTATAACTGCTTAGGGAGAAAAAGAGAAAAAGAAAAGCATGAAATGTAGGAAGAAAGAAAGGGGAAAAGATAGAAAGGAACAGAAAAAGACCGAGACAGCATGAAAGTGAATGAGACTGAGAACCATTCTATCGATTTTCTTTATCGACTTTCTATGTCATAATTCAGACTAACTGAAACATGTAATTTATTGATATTATTCAGCGGTAACTTCACTAATTGAAATCAGTTATGACTACTCACAATGTTTTATCATTGTTGCATTAAAATACCGGTCTAGTTTGAAATTTTGAACTGTCTCATTGGGCGTGGCTAAGTTAACGTTGTCGGTGTGTGGTTTATTTGTTTCATAATCAATAAGTCAATACGATTAATTAATTTGACCAGTTCCATTTCATACTTGATTGATTTTGGTCCAGTGAGTGAGCTTAGTCAGTTTTTTATTATGATGTCTGGTAGTTAGGGGGGTGGATAACGAGAGTATTTCTGGTTTCGTGTTGGTGATTGTTTTGTTTCTGTTGTAGATATGACTCGGTATGATTTTATATTTATCTTTCCATTATTAACTATACATTTATTTTAGATTCTTGCTAGATAATCCATTAATTCAGGGTGTTGAGACAAAGTTCTAAATCAGGGGTAACTAACCCTCTTTGCGCAGATAGCTGAAGTTGAGTTTCTTTTAGTATTCTTGCTCTAGTTTGCGCTTAAACTGGACCACCTCAAAAGACGTAAACTCTTTAAACAATGAACTGGGTGCGGTTTATCATGGCTTTATAATGTACTAATTTTTTTATTTAATCTGTCCTTTTTTAGGTGCTGAATTAGTCGATGCAGTACTTGATGTCGTTCGTAAAGAGGCTGAATCCTGTGATTGCTTACAAGGTTTCCAGTTAACCCACTCATTAGGTGGGGGAACTGGTTCTGGTATGGGTACTCTGTTGATCTCTAAAATTCGGGAAGAATACCCAGATCGTATAATGATGACATTCTCAGTTGTACCCTCACCTAAAGTGAGTGACACTGTTGTAGAGCCATACAATGCTACGCTCTCTGTTCACCAGCTGGTTGAAAACACTGATGAAACTTTTTGTATTGACAACGAAGCACTCTACGATATTTGTTTCCGTACTCTTAAATTAACTACACCAACTTATGGAGACTTAAATCATCTTGTTTCTGCCACCATGTCCGGTGTCACTACTTGCTTACGATTCCCTGGACAATTAAATGCTGATTTACGTAAATTGGCTGTAAACATGGTACCATTCCCTCGACTTCACTTCTTCATGCCTGGTTTTGCTCCTCTCACTAGTCGAGGATCACAACAATACCGAGCTCTATCTGTTGCTGAGCTTACCCAACAAATGTTTGATTCTAAAAACATGATGGCTGCTTGTGACCCAAGACACGGTCGATACTTAACTGTTGCTGCTGTTTTCCGTGGTAGAATGTCAATGAAAGAAGTTGACGAACAGATGCTTAATGTTCAAAATAAGAATTCATCATATTTCGTCGAATGGATTCCAAACAATGTCAAAACTGCAGTCTGTGACATCCCTCCACGAGGTCTTAAAATGTCTGCTACATTCGTCGGTAACTCAACCGCTATCCAAGAGCTTTTCAAGAGAATCTCCGAGCAATTCACTGCTATGTTTAGAAGAAAAGCTTTCTTGCATTGGTATACTGGTGAAGGTATGGATGAAATGGAATTCACCGAAGCTGAGTCAAACATGAACGATTTGGTATCTGAATATCAGCAATACCAGGAAGCCACCGCTGAAGACGAAGGAGAATTCGAGGAAGAAGAACAAGTAGAGCAAGCTTAAAACTCTTATTATTGAAGACAAATGAAAGCAATTTATTCTAATTCAACGACAATACAGACAGTTTTGTCATCCCGAATGAGCATCTTTTCATTTTGAAAAGTAATAAAACTAAAATGTCGCACCATTTAAATGTAGTTTATTTCATTTTGATTTTTTTCAATTACATTTGGCTTCTATATTGATTAAATATTACTATTGAATTGTAAGAGATAGTTCAGACTATGAACGTTCGTCTTTTTTTTATTTTCTTTCAAATTATGTTATGACACAATCATTCGCATACACAGTAATGCATTTACATTTCGGTCGCAATATCACTTTATTATTTTCTTCCAATACGGTGTTATAATGATTTGAAGATTTGATATTAG
Organism: Tetranychus urticae; assembly: GCF_000239435.1. Next base: position 1,614,411 of record NW_015449946.1, read on the forward strand.
TTACAATGTGCTAATCAAGATTTCACTTTATCACAATATGAAGCTCTTCATTCATTCCTGATTTGCTGAAATATAATCCATTATGTTTCCAAGCAATGTTCACATGTTAATATAGTCATCTTATCCTGTTTCACCTTGCAGGATAATTTCATCTGAAATGACTCGATATAAAAAGCAAGCTTTTTGTAAACTCAAATATGAATCGATCAAAAAAATTCTGATTGACTTCAAGAAATTAAGAAAGCATCGCCATGTTAAACTTAATTGTACATCGTTTTGAATCGATTTTTCCATGTAAAATTTTAGGCTAGAATTGCAAAAATTTAGTCAGAGAATTAAGCTGATTCAGAAGCTTTTCTCGTCATTCCATAACGTCCGAGTCTTTCATGATTTAATAATAACATTTATCTTCTCGGCTTGATTTGTCCACTTGAAAAAAGATTACAGATATAACTGTTTTTCATTCATGAGTTAAGTGTGATCTATTTTTAGACGCAGAAGAGTGACATTCAAATGTTAATACAGAAATAAAATTTAGTTAGTCACACAGTTGAATTAAATTGAATTGATATTAATTGAATTGGATTAAAGTTGAAAAAAACACCAAAAGAAAAAAACAAGAAGTTTGCTCAAAATCGATAAACTAGTGCCATCTGGATTTTGAATGCAAGCACTAACTAAACACATTGTTAGTTCTACTTTTTGTCGTCGCTCGTATTTTTCAAACTTCAGTATTTTTAGTTCTATACAGCCATAAAAATTCAACCATCCTTTACATTTGCTTCAATTTTACTCATTGGTTTATCAGTGAATCCACCTTTATTCAACTTCTTTATTTGAGTTATTTTAGATTCGTTATTGAATTAAAAGTCTATTGAAAATGCGTGAAATTGTCCATATTCAAGTTGGCCAATGTGGTAACCAAATTGGATCCAAATTTTGGGAAGTCATCTCTGAAGAACATGGAATTGACCCTACTGGAAGTTATCATGGTGACGCTCCTAATCAATTAGAAAGAATCTCCGTTTATTACAATGAAGCAGATAAATATAAATATGTACCACGAGCCATTCTCGTTGATTTGGAACCTGGTACCATGGAAAGTGTTCGCAGTGGTCCTTTCGGTCAACTCTTTAGACCTGATAATTTTGTTTTTGGTCAATCTGGTGCCGGTAACAATTGGGCTAAGGGTCATTATACAGAAGGTAAGCTACTGATGCAACCCTTTTTCTTTTGTTCTCTCTTGTTACCAGTCAGCTTGCAATTTTTATCTTTGAGTTCTGCGGGATGACATTTAGGTTCCCTAGGAGATAATGGCAAGACTTACTTTTGAGGCGTCTCCTGCTAGATTATGGCGCACAACCTGTGCTTACTAATGCTAGAAAAATTGCTCGTGGATGTGAACCATCAACCGAATATTATCGAAGATGCGAAAATATTATCGATTTTAGGAATTGCTTCAGCTATCAATTTATCAATAGTGAGACAAAAAAGCTCTTGAAAACTAGCCTGATAATTCAAGCAATGCTAGCTCTTTAAGCAAAACATATTAGCATGTTTAAGCTTGACTCGACCTTTCTTTTCAGTCATTTTTCTGCCATTTTTGGAAGAAAATGTGTTAAGATTTTCCTACGCTAGTTTTTCATGGACAAATTGTACAACTAGCGCCTATTTTTCGAATTATTTCTCCAAAAATCAGAATTTTGTTGCAATGATTATCACTTCATCTGTAAAAATCTCATGAAAATCAACAGATATGAATCGTGAAGTATTTGTTTATGAGATCGAGATAATGAAACCGCTCAAAAATTCTTTATATCATTATCGATACCGAACTAGACTGCTTACTAGAAATAGAATCCTATTTAACTTTGGTTAATACTGGTTGAAGAAAAGGCATGGTAGAAAAAAAGGGTAAAGATAGAAAGGAATAGAGAAAGACCGAGACAACATGAAAGTGAATGAGACTGTGAACCATTTTATCGATTTTTTATCGACTTTGCTTTCTTTCAGTTCTCATACATCCTTGAATGTTCGAATTTAAGCAACGATCGCCAACCTAATGTTAATATTTTTATTTTATTAAATCATTCATTATTTAACCTTCTCTATGAGGTGGTTTCTCTCTACTTTTCCATCTTTAATCACGCCTTGATTTCTGTGTTTTTTTATGTTTGATTTATCTAATGAGTAATTCTTGGTAATGTCATAGGCAGTTTTATCATTTTATTGGTAGCATTTAGTGACAATTTAACTTATTAAAACCATTCATGTTAAAAATATATAGCACAATTTTTAGTCTCAATGAATACCTGACCTAGTTTGTGATTCTGACTGCTTGGGTGTGACTGAATTAACGTTGACGGTCCACGATCCACATATATCACATTCAATCCGTTAATGTAATTAATTAACGTGATCTTATTTACTTTTACACTCAATTGAATTTGTGAGTGAACAAAGTCGATTTATATCAGCATGTCTGGAAGTTGAAAAATTGAATAGCAAAATATTTTTGTTTTTGACGTTTCAGTATTGTTTTGTTTTTAGTGAATTTACTTTTGATATTCATTATGAATAGAGAGAATAAGGACTCTTTAAATGATAAACTGGATGAAATACATTCAAAATATATTAATTTATTTTTTAATTTATCTCTTTTTAAGGTGCCGAATTGGTTGACTCAGTAATTGATGTTGTTCGTAAAGAGTCTGAATCCTGTGATTCCTTACAAGGCTTTCAGCTAACCCACTCATTAGGTGGGGGAACTGGTTCTGGTATGGGTACTCTGTTGATCTCTAAAATTCGGGAAGAATATCCTGATCGTATTATGGCTACTTACTCAGTTGTTCCCTCACCAAAAGTGAGTGAAACCGTTGTCGAGCCCTACAACGCGACTCTTTCTGTCCACCAACTGGTTGAAAACACTGATGAAACTTTTTGTATTGACAATGAAGCACTCTACGATATTTGTTTCCGTACTCTTAAATTAACTACACCAAACTATGGAGACTTAAATCATCTTGTTTCATTAACCATGTCTGGAGTCACTACGTGTTTACGATTCCCTGGACAGTTGAACGCTGATTTACGTAAATTGGCCGTAAACATGGTACCATTCCCTCGACTTCACTTCTTCATGCCTGGCTTTGCTCCTTTAACAAGTCGTGCGCTAACACAATACCGAGCTCTATCTGTTGCTGAGCTTACCCAACAAATGTTTGATTCTAAAAACATGATGGCTGCTTGTGACCCAAGACACGGTCGTTACTTAACTGTTGCTGCTATTTTCCGTGGTAGAATGTCAATGAAGGAAGTTGACGAACAGATGCTTAATGTTCAAAACAAGAATTCATCATATTTCGTAGAATGGATTCCAAACAATGTCAAAACCGCAGTCTGTGACATCCCTCCAAAAGGTCTCAGAATGTCTGCTACATTCGTCGGTAACTCAACCGCTATCCAAGAGCTTTTCAAGAGAATCTCCGAGCAATTCACTGCTATGTTTAGACGAAAAGCTTTCTTGCATTGGTATACTGGTGAAGGTATGGATGAATTAGAATTCACTGAAGCTGAATCAAACATGAACGATTTGATCTCTGAATATCAGCAATACCAGGAAGCTACTGCTGACGAAGAAGAAGAATTCGAAGAAGAAGAGCAACTAGAGCAAGCTTAAAACTCTCATAAGGAATGATCACAATTACCATTTTAAGTCGACGACACAAGTAGTTTTGTTACCCAAAAATGACCATCGTTACATTTTGAGAAGTGCAGCGAGATATCAGAGAACGGAAATATCATAGAATAGATTATTTTATCAAGATTATCTTTTTCTTGGTAACTCTTCCACTATTAATTTATTTTTCCTCATGAATAAATAAATTACCACAAAGAAATTTTGATGAAATGTTTCTATTTTATTGTTAACTATTTGAACTACACCTCTATGGAGCGTCTAAAAACTATGCCCATTTTTTGATATCTTACTGATGTAAAACTTAAATGTCACAAAAATGTAGTTTTTTTTAATTTTCTTCCGATTGCATGTAATATTTTGAAAATTCATCTTTTAATCGAGATTTCATTCAAAAAATAAAATCCCTTGTGTCACTTCAAATTTTCATGTTAAAATTTAAAAATATTGCTTAAAATGGCGAATTAAAGGTTAATGTTTTGCTTCAATCCAAACTTGTTATTTACCAATAGACCGACCTAAACACTGACATTCTAATCATGGCCTTTTAAAAAGCGGCCATCATAACATCTTTCAACGTTAGGACATTTCGGGGTTCCATCATGATTGATTAAGTCCTTGGAAAGGTTGCTTACGGCAGAAACTCCTTGTATCTGTTACTGACGATTGTGGAATAGCTATCAAGAGTATTTCATAAAGATGGTTAATTTTTCTGGCTAATTATTTGATTATCTCGATTGAATTTTTCCTAGCATATCAAAACGTAGGTTTGTAACAAAACACGGTTAGCATTACAAGATCCAGACTAGTCATTTTGATGTTTCAATGAAGAATAATCCTTGAAATGTGATGTTATTTAATTTTAATGATGTACAATTACATGTTAGTCAAAGTGTGAAAACAAAAACCATTATTGCAGTCATTTAACAACCATAAGTATTATTAGTGGCACCAAATTGCCAAAATCAATTGTTTTCAATTCTAGATGGACTTGAAATTTCCTGTAGCTCCAAACCTCTTTGTTAAAGTGTCCATCTATACTAGTAACTTAAAATGGACCACCTTGATCTGAAATCGTAATCTCCTTCTTGAACCCTCGTAGCTATCTCAGCCAATTGGCAAATTTCTTCAAATAGTTTTCTCATCTCCGATTGTTCCATTTTTGGTAAGATTAAATTTGGGAACTGTTTTACACAAAGAGCTTCCTTGCTTTAACCTTCATTTGCTCAAAAGTAGAGATGTTTATTTAAAATTTAGGTTGTGGTCAGAAACATCAAGTTCAGGTAGAACCAGAATTTCCCCCAGTGATTATTGCTAAGTTTCATTATTTAATTTAGCATTCATTAAGCTATCAATCATCATAAGAATTCACTGAATGAATCTTCTTTCAAGAGCACGTGGTGTAACTCTATACATAAACCCAATGTGTTTCTAATATTCAGTATACAGCACTAAGATAATGACAAATTCAATGAAGCTAATGCGTACACAGAGCATACAAAGTCAATGAATATATAAAATCATGTTGACTACAATTCATTAAAAATGTATACAAAATTTATTGTTGGAACAACCATAAAAAAACGTTATTATGTAACTTGTAAGCTGGTGCCATCTGGAATTTAAATACAAGCTAAGATACTGCAGCCTTGATTCTTTGTCGTCATTTTCATTCTATTCTTGATTTAAAACTTAACTTATCTTCTACACTGGTTTCTGACTTCATCTTATTTCTTAACCATCTTTTAAGTGGCTTCATTTTTATCTGTTGACTTGTCAATAAAATCTACAACACACCTTGCCTTGCTTACAGCCTGTTTTATTTAAAAACTAAATTTACTTGAGTTACTGTAATTTCGTTACTGGATTAAAAATCTATTGAAAATGCGTGAAATTGTCCATATTCAAGCTGGCCAGTGTGGTAATCAAATTGGTGCTAAATTCTGGGAAGTCATCTCTGATGAACATGGAATTGACCCTACTGGATCTTATCATGGTGACTCTGAATGCCAATTAGAGAGAATCTCGGTTTACTATAGTGAAGCCGGCGCTGGTAAATATGTACCTCGTGCTGTTTTGGTCGATTTGGAACCAGGGACAATGGACAGCGTTCGAAGTGGAGCTTTTGGTCAACTCTTTAGACCTAGCAACTTCGTATTTGGCCAATCTGGTGCTGGTAACAATTGGGCTAAGGGTCATTATACTGAGGGTAAGATACTTTAATCTTTTGTTTCCTCTGATGCATTCAGTAACAAGTCAGTTGAGTTTTACTTTCTTGGTGATAATGAAGTTAGTTTTCATCCTTTCTACTTTACTGTCTTTTTTAATAATGATTGATAATTATAACAAGCATTATGCAATCAAGTTTTTAGAGGTTTTCCAATGCAGTTTGATTTTGTTTATTGTTAACAGCAAAATTACGCCTTGGGTTGACCAAAAGATACCAAAAGATACTTGTCTGCATTATCCTAGAGCAAAATGTAGTTTTTTGAGTCAATAATAACTTGGTGCAAATTTCTCTTTTCTTTTAACTCTGGGTAGATAGTCTATTAATACAGGGTGTAGATAAAGTTCTGACTCAGGGGTAACTAAACTCATATCTGCGCAGTCTTCTAAACTGTAGCTTCTTTCAATATTCTTGATTTAAGCTGTGTGCTTAAAATAACCCACCTCAACGATGTGGACTCTACCAACAATGAAAAGGGTGCGGTTTATCATGTCTGAAAATTCTCTTTTCTTGATCCATCCACTATTCAGGTGCCGAATTGGTTGACGCTGTACTTGATGTCGTTCGCAAAGAGGCTGAATCCTGTGATTGCTTACAAGGTTTCCAGTTAACCCACTCATTGGGTGGAGGAACTGGTTCTGGTATGGGTACTCTGTTGATCTCTAAAATTCGGGAAGAATACCCAGATCGTATAATGAACACATTCTCTGTTGTTCCCTCACCAAAAGTGAGTGACACTGTTGTAGAGCCCTACAACGCGACTCTTTCTGTCCACCAACTGGTTGAAAACACTGATGAAACTTTTTGTATTGACAACGAAGCACTCTACGACATTTGTTTCCGTACTCTTAAATTAACCACACCAACTTATGGAGACTTGAACCATCTTGTTTCTGCGACCATGTCCGGTGTCACCACTTGTTTACGATTCCCTGGACAGTTGAACGCTGATTTACGTAAATTGGCCGTAAACATGGTACCATTCCCTCGACTTCACTTCTTCATGCCTGGCTTTGCTCCCCTCACTAGTCGAGGATCACAACAATACCGAGCTCTATCTGTTGCTGAGCTCACCCAACAAATGTTTGATTCTAAAAACATGATGGCTGCTTGTGACCCCAGACACGGCCGATACTTAACTGTTGCTGCTGTTTTCCGTGGCAGAGTTTCAATGAAAGAGGTTGACGAGCAGATGCTCAATGTTCAAAATAAGAATTCATCATATTTCGTAGAATGGATTCCAAACAACGTCAAAACCGCAGTCTGTGACATCCCTCCACGAGGTCTTAAAATGTCTGCTACATTCGTCGGTAACTCAACAGCTATTCAAGAGCTTTTCAAGAGAATCTCTGAGCAATTCACTGCTATGTTTAGACGAAAGGCTTTCTTGCATTGGTATACTGGTGAAGGTATGGATGAAATGGAATTCACCGAAGCTGAGTCAAACATGAACGATTTGATTTCTGAATACCAGCAATACCAGGAAGCCACAGCTGAAGACGAAGGCGAATTCGAGGAAGAAGAACAAGTGGACCAAGCTTAAATCTCTTTTATTCATGACCAATGAAAGCAATTTATACTAATTAAAGGACAATACATGTAGTTTTGTCACACCGCATGAGCATCTTTCACTCAGATAAGTAATAAAGCTGAAATGTCGCACCATTTAAATTCTTAAACAACGGTCTCTATATTTTTTTCTTCCATATTCGCGTAATATCAAAAGGAGATTTATCCCGATAGTTTACACAAATGTGTCAATACTTATTTAGCTTTAGCTGTTATTAAACTCAGGTCGTGAAAAATTTATTTATCATTCAAGACAATACTACACTAAATTGAGTGCTATTAATTTCAGTATAATTCTCATCATCTCTCGTTGATAGCTCCTAAATTGCGCGAAATGATGTGAAAATAAAATCTATGTTTGCTAATTCACAGTCTTTTATATCAATGTTTTGGACTAAGCTTTTGAAAACCATTTCTTATCCGTGGTTGTCCTGGGGTAAAATTAAAGAACGCAGTTTTAGCTTGAGTTTCAGTTTCAAGCTTAACTTGCACCTTAAACTTGCTGAACCAACATGAATTTTTTCAAGGGAAAAAATAGATATGGTGAATTATCGATCAGTGGACGTGGAGTTGAAGTTTATTAAAATTAACATTATTTAAGATGAAATTAGAGTTGGACTAGAGTTGTTGCGAGAATATCAATTTCTCGATATTTCTCGATATATTGCCAACGAGAAATTATCGATAAAAGCTTTGATTTATCGATGCACTATTGTGTCTTAAACAAGTGTTTCTCCTGGACGCTTATTTTCTAAAACTGGTCAAATTATTGCTCAAAAAGGTCAAATCAAACCAAAAAATGTTGATAACTTATGTTTCCTAGTCATTGCCAACTGTTTGCGATTAATGTATTGCAATATTTTCACGTATAAGTTTCTGTACTATGTTTTGCTAGAAAAGAAAGGGGCATTACATAACATTTACAGAGAAGGCGCTTATTTTTTATGCAACTGATACGTGAAAATACTGTATTAATATGCATCATAATTTGAATATATTTTCTCGATAATTCTCGATAAATCTTTTGATAATTCTCAATTTCTCGATTGATAATTTTTTCATTTCTCAAACAACTCTAAGTTGGACGATAACAATAAAAATATCGATAGTTATCGATAAATTAGATAAAACAATATATCGATAACTTTTTTGAGTTATCGATAAACATTAACATATGTGAATGGGCAATTAAACCTCTTAAGGCCACATCTTATGGTCAAATTTCAAGCTGATTTTATACTGGTTAAAAAATTACTTGCCGTGAAGTCAAATCAAAGTAAAATTGAAGTGAAATCAAACTAGAAAATTTTGAAATGTTGGTTTTTTTTCGAGGCCATACAAAATGTTTTTTATAAAATGCTTCAATTTTCATTATATTTTTTTCGATAACAATAACAATAAATTATCAATAATTTATCGATAAATATCGATAACAATTTATGGAATAACAATATCTATCGATATCTCGTTTTCCAGTTATCGTCCAACTCTAGTCAGAAGTCAACAACAATAATAAGAATAATTTTTCCGTATTGAAAAGACCTGCGTGAAGGGATGTGGATTGATGTAAATAGGCGCCGTCTACCAATGGGATAATCAAGCATCTAGAGTATATAATATTAGATACAATTTTAATGTTAATTTCTTTAAACAGTCTGGACCCTTTACTGTTTAATGTTTACTAATGAATCTGGGAAAATGAAGATGAAAATGAAAATGAAGATGAAAATGAAGATAAAAATGAAGATGAAAATGAAGATGAAAATAAAAATAAAAACTTAATTCCTAATTCTTAATTGTATTTGCATACTTTCATTGCTACACATAAACATTCTTCACCGAGGATTCACTGATCAGGTCAATGTAAATCATCCAGCAAACAGTATACAAAAAATCTTATTTTATTCCCCAATTTTAAGATTAATATTATGATAAACAAAAGAGTATCAAAGAGTATGTTTGTTACTTTAGACGCCAATAAAATATGGAAGATTTTCAAAATCTTTGGCAAAACAATGTCGCATGAAATCAAACTCTTTAACTATACAATCTGGATCATAGGATAAATGAGGTAGATCCAATTTCATTTGTTTTGCATTTTCATTGCAATACAAGTTAATTTTACGATTTTGCATCGCAGAAAACTTCTGGACAAAGTTGAGAGACTCAACAGTTATCCCATCACATTTTCTGAAGTCGACCAACTCTAAATTTGGCAATAATGCAACCAGTTCTTTAACATCAATATCAAAGATACTAGAGTTTCCTCGCAAAGCCAAATGTTTCAGATTTGGATATCTCACAATTAGAGTCCACAATGAGCTCCATTCTTGACTACATTCAGATCCATTCGCTCGATTCTGTGTAAAATGAGATACAGATTCATTATTTACTCTTTTTCTGTAACAAAAACAAAATTTGATACTTACACGGCCATAGATGAGCACAAGATCACGCATATTGTAATTAACAGTTGACCCAGAGACAATATGTTTATTTTATTTTATCAAAAGATAGGCACTTTCCAATCCAGGACAATAGTTCAGAAATTCAAATCCATACTTTGAGGTAAAACTCATCTCAAGAATTTTAAGCTTCATAAGTTTGGGTCCATTATACATTCCCACTGATCCTACTATTTATGGAATCAATAAAATACAATTCTTAAAATCAAAATCAAATAGAATCGTGAGGCACAAAAAGTTAAACTTACCTGAGATGTTGAGTCTCTCCAGATTGCAAAGATTTCTGGGATTATGGCTTAACTCATCAAGTGAATAACATCGAAGTTTAAGTTGCTTTATTTTACACACATATTCCTCCAGATATGGACCTAAATGCGTACCGGTAGGGGCAAGCATCTCCAGGTTTTCACATTTTTTTATTATTTCTTCAGAGAAATAACTTTCTTCTTGAATCAAACCTTTTAATTTATTAGCTTTGTTCACAAAATGTAAAATATCGTTTTCATTCAATTTTTGATCCAATTTGGCACGTAAATCTAAAACCTATTAGATTATATAATAAAATAATATATACTATACACATTTTATATACAATATACAATAATGTATAAATATAACAACATAATATAAAAATAGTAATATGATAAAAATATAACATTTTACCTCAATGTTTGGAAATAAATTGACTTGATCATTTACTTTCAATGGACCATATCCGTGAAAATAGACAGTATCCTTTGCTAGTTTTGGTTCACGATTAGAATCTGAAAAGAACAATGAAAGTAAATGAAATCAAAGAATGAAATTTGAATTTAAGTGAATTATGATTATCTATCTTGAACTTGAAATCTTTTCAGTTTCAATCTTTTCACTCTCTACAAAAAAAAAGTTGTCTAACAGTTGCTAATATTATAATATATTAACAATTTTTAAACTTACCGAAACGCATTAGATACTTGACAGATTTAAGTCGATTTTTATAAATAATCACCTTCCAACGTTCACCAACTGAAAATAGAAAGTGAAAATTTATTACAAATTTGAAAATTTACAATCATGATTACTTACTTGAACACAAGCTAATTAAACCCTGTAAATCATGAATGTGGCTGAAAATTTCAAGCAAACAATCTTCATCAAGATCAATTATGCGTTTGGGTGGAGTGGAAGTTGACATTCCCGTAGAAGAGCCTATTCTGGCTCGTTTTTGAACGCGAGTCGGTTTAATCATTTCAGGATGCTTCTCCTGAGTCCATGGGATAATTTTCATGCACTGTATTTCATCATCATCGTCATAATCACATAACACTATATCCTCCATCGAAATATTAACTTGATCAGCATCAATTTTAGCAATTTTTATACGCAATAAAATGAGATAGAGACACTAAAAGAAATTAAACAATGAGAAAAAAACAAATATATTTAAATATATGGAACAATTGATAATGAAAAAAAACTGATGAAATGAGAAATACTTTTAGATATTATAGCAAAAGTATAAATACTTACAGATGCAACAATTAATATGATGAAGGGATGGAACAAAACATGATAAATGATGCAAAACTGATGCAAAGATTGACTGGATGTAAATGATGAGAAACAAATGAGAAACAAATGAAAAGTTATAATGGAAAACGATGATAATTGATGAAAGTGTAAAGTTGAAATGGATTTCAAAGGGTCACAAGATTTAAGGAAAAAGACCTGTTTGGTCAGAAGTCAACAACAATAATAAGAATAATTTTTCCGTATTGAAAAGACCTGCGTGAAGGGATGTGGATTGGTGTAAATAGGCGCCGTCTACCAATGGGATAATCAAGCATCTAGAGTATATATTAGGCTGTCCGGCTCAATGTGTCGGGACTTTGACCGTCAATAGATGGCACAAGTTTTGACCTTAAATACACATGCGTGGTATCAAAATGACCGTTGAAGACTAGAGAACACATTTTTAAGCTAGTTTCAAAGTTTCACAAAATGGCTGCCCCACAAATTCTTTTTGATTCATTTAGTGATGAAGAAGTTAAAGTTTTTATAAAAATCGGTGTCATGATGAATCAATCCGCTGGTGTTATTCATTCCAATCTCAACAGACTATTGCCCGACAAGTGTCCTACCGATAGAACCGTTCAAAGATGGGCCAAGAGGTTCAGGGATGGAGACCCAACCATTAAAGTGGAAAAAGGTGGTTCAACACCTGATGAGACCTTACGCAATGAAAGAGTAGCCAAAATTAGAGATGCTTTGGACTATTCGAGGAACTGGTCAGTGAGGTCGTTAGCGAGCGCAACAGCAGTTCCGAAATCAACGCTACATGAATTACTCAGGCAAGAGTTTGGAATGTCTAAAAGACTCGGAAAATGGGTCCCCCATAAGTTGACGCAGGAGCAGAAAGATATGCGCTGTATCGCGTGCGCAAGTAACTTACAGACGTATAGAAAGACCAAATCTTTGCTCGAACGCACGATAACTATCGATGAGACATGGGTCCAACTTTATATGGCACCGAATAGGGACCAGTCCAGACAATGGCTATCAGCAGGTGAGCAACCAGAAAATGTCGTAGCTGCAAACATACACGGGGACAAGAGGATGCTCATCATGGCGATGGACTACAAGGGAATAGCTTTTTATCGCCTTTTGCCTCCAAAAACCACTGTAACAGGTGATGTTTACGCCAGCTTTCTCCGTGAGAAAATGTTAGCATATGTTGGTCGCCGCAACGCAGACAAGGTGTGGCTACTCCACGATAATGCGCGACCGCATAGAGCTGCTGTTGTTAGAGAGTTTCTCCAAGATAAAGAAATTTCGCTTTGGACCCACCCCCCCTATTCCCCTGACATTAGTCCGCTGGACTTCAATTGTTTTAGCCAGTTAAAGAGGGGCCTAAAAGGAACCAAACACCAAAATTGGGACGAGTTCGAAACAGCCCTTAATTCCGTTATAAGTGACCTCAATGGGCGTGGCCTAATGAATGGAATTCTGAAACTTCCGGAGCGGTGGCAACGCGTAATTGAGGCTGAGGGTGATTACATTTGATGTGTAACATTTCATTTAATTGTATTGAGAAATAAAAAAGTTATCGAAAATTAAAGTCCCGACACATTGAGCCGGACAGCCTAATAATATTAGATACAATTTTAATGTTAATTTCTTCAAACAGTCTGGACCCTTTACTGTTTAATGTTTACTAATGAATCTTGGAAAATGAAGATGAAAATGAAAATGAAGATGAAAATGAAGATAAAAATGAAGATGAAAATGAAGATGAAAATAAAAATAAAAACTTAATTCCTAATTCTTAATTGTATTTGCATACTTTCATTGCTACACATAAACATTTTTCACCGAGGATTCACTGATCAGGTCAATGTAAATCATCCAGCAAACAGTATACAAAAAATCTTATTTTATTCCCCAATTTTAAGATTAATATTATGATAAACAAAAGAGTAACAAAGAGTATGTTTGTTACTTTAGACGCCAATAAAATATGGAAGATTTTCAACACAGCTTTTAACCTTTTCCAAAAGAAAAGATCGAAATTTCGACTCGACTTCTACCATCACCTTATTTGTCAGTATTTGGTCAAGTTTAATTTAATCATTACATTTATGTCAACCCAAAATCCAGATTTGAAGCTATTACTAATTGATAATCTTGAGGAAAAGCTTGAAGCTAATTTTTTGTTTGCGTATGAATTAGTGTGATGAACGGACATTACACTGAAAAATATATATATATTAATACATCTAACTGATGATTTTTAATCACTAAACTCGGATCATTGTTTAAAACTTCAATTAATCAAAATCCTTGGAAGAGTTGAAATGATATTTTGTTGAATTTGAGATTCAATGAAAAATAGTGCATATATTCATCTCAAAGCCATACTAAAAACAGACTGACACCTGAAGATAAAGATTAAGATGATCCACACACTCAACACTCAAAACACACTCAATAGTTCATTCTTTATCTCTGGTCTAAGAAAGTGTATAAGAAATGTATAATCTGTTGGATGGATTAGCAAGCAAATGTTAAGGCTTATTGTAAAAGTATTGGGAATTGAATATTCACAAAGGATGAAGACCAAAAGAATAAGATAAACTGCCTAGTGAGAAATCTTTTTGTAAGAATCAAATATGATGTGAAATTTTATGCTGGATTCATTACTTTCATCCATTTTTCGCGATAACTTTTCGCCTTTGAGATATCACGAAAAAACGTAGAAAATGCATAAGGACGAGTATCACGGAAACCAGAGGTGAAAGCACTTTCTGAATGATTTTTTTAAATGCAAATTCAATTCTGATTTCCATGAAGCGATTCATTTTGATCTAAAATGGCGCAAAACTGGCCATTTTTTCGATAAATGCATTAGTTAGCGTTTTGATCTGAGAAATGGCCAGTTTTGCGCCATTTTAGATCAAAATCAAGATCAAATTTATATCTTGTGTGTTCTTTACAAAAAAAATCATTTTTAGGCAGTTTTTACCTTCCTCCTTAATGCTTAATGCAAAATTAAAAGATATAGTCTTAGCTGCAAAATGAACAATGTTTAAGATTCAAGTCCTTTTCTTGAGCTAATTACATCGACTTTGAAACAATATGCTTATCTTAAACTAGCGCAATCAATTCAAAATAAATTGGTTAATGCTAAAGCATCAAGTCTTTATGCTTTTATAAACGCTATCAAACAATTTCAATTACAATCAATATACTGATCTCGCTCATGTTGAAGCTAGTGTTGATATCACTTTTCATAACCGAAAATATTAATCAACATGAATTTCAAAATAGACAATTGTGTATCAATAATCAAATAGTTTTAATTTAATTTCTGTACCAGGATGATGCCTGATCCTTAAAAGGTTTTAATTCAATTGATTGTGTGAATTAAGACAAATTGTCTTACCTTTTTTTGTCTCAAAGTTGGAATAGTTAATTGTAGAAAAGGCTTTCAACTTACATTAATCTTTGCTATTGATTGAAGATTGAGTTTTTGCTTTGAAATGTTCATTTTCATTTGTAATTTAATTTAGACAATTTAAACATAGTCTTTTATGTACAATTAAATCTTTTTCTTTTGATAGCATTTTTATTGAACTGATTATACAGGCGTTTCCTTTCAGCTTTCGTCATATTGCATGGTTTTTGAATAGGAATGAAACTATCGCTATCAACCTCTATAGCATGATTATCTTCTGATCCTGGTAACAGGTATTCTTTAGCCATACCGCCATTCTCCCATGAATCTTGTGTATTATCGGTTTGAGGTTGAGTGTTAATGGCTGGTTTTGATGGCTGGACAACTGGATTGAACATCTCACGGATGGCTTGACGATTGTCACCGCATTCCATAACGTGAATTTCCGTTTCATAAGGTTTTACACGATGAAGGGAGTTAAAGTGACATTTCTTAAGTTTAGGTGAATTTGGATCTTTCGCACATTTACTCATGTGAGCCAGCATTCGTCTTGATAAAACTAGATGGTG
Source organism: Tetranychus urticae (assembly GCF_000239435.1). Next base: position 1,629,874 of record NW_015449946.1, read on the forward strand.
AGGTTGGTATGGACATTGTTGTAACTTATCTCCATCAAAGTAAAAAGTGGCCATATTTTCTTGAAGTCTAATTGTACTGAAAAATAAATGAAAAAGATGTTAAAACTGGGGAAATGATAAACTTTGAGTAGTAGCATACTTACAGATTTTAGCAATTAATATGATGATGAGTTGATGGTATAACGCGAATGTTAATTATGAAATTGACGATAAATGATGCAAAGTTGGACTGGATGTAAAATGATGGCTATGTTGGCTGATGATGCAAAATGATGAGAAACTGGTGAACCGTTTTCAGAACGAATAGACTATGGTTAGTTTTTGATGGAAACCAATTCAAAGTAAGATCGTTGTGTAAATGATAAGATTTGATCAATTATCATTACACATTAGAGAATGATATGAATTGTAATTACAAACACTAAAAGAAATCAAACAATGAGAAAAAAATACAAATATATTTAAATATATGGAACAATTGATAATGAAAAAAAAACTGATGAAATGAGAAATACTTTTAGATATTATAGCAAAAGTATAAATACTTACAGATGCAACAATTAATATGATGAAGGGATGGAACAAAACATGATAAATGATGCAAAACTGTTGCAAAGATTGACTGGATGTAAATGATGAGAAACAAATGAGAAACAAATGAAAAGTTATAATGGAAAACGATGATAATTGATGAAAGTGTAAAGTTGAAATGGATTTCAAAGGGTCACAAGTAAAGATTTAAGGAAAAAGACCTGTTTGGTCAGAAGTCGACAACAATAATAACCATAATTTTTCCGTATTGAAAAGACCTGCGTGAAGGGATGTGGATTGGTGTAAATAGGCGCCGTCTACCAATGGGATAATCAAGCATCTAGAGTATATAATATTAGATACAATTTTAATGTTAATTTCTTTAAACAGTCTGGACCCTTTACTGTTTAATGTTTACTAATGAATCTGGGTTCAAGTTACTTAACACTTTTATCTTATCTTTGAATCTTTAACCAGAAAATTTGCAACATGACAGTCTGATAGAAACTGGTCATCATTTACATCTTTAAAGTGTATTATTTCATCTTTTTACATCAGTTATTATCATCAGACTTAAATTTTTAAGTTTAATTTTTGTCAGTGATTCCCGTTGTTCCATCAAAGTGAATCCATGAAGTGTTACATCATGTTCATAACCAACATGAATATAGAGGCGAGTCTATTTCGTAGTCTCCAATACAGCTTCAATAATCAAACGAATTGTGAAATAACTTTCATGTGCGAGGGCCAAACTATTAAGTGTCACCGTCATGTGCTTGCTCTTCATTCCTCACACTGACTCAGGGATTTATTCAAAGATCAAACTAATTTTCAGAAGATAAAGATTAAGATGATGGTGTGAATGTTTTTACTTTTGCTTTCTAATCTATCCACACACTCAAAACACACTCACTAGTTCATCTTTATCTCTGGTCTAACAAGTTTTTACTTTAAAGAAAGTATAATCACAGAATATTAGTGGAGCGAAAATTAGTGAATTGATTTAAATTTAAATGGATTAAACTGACCATAACTTGCCTTAAACGCTTACAAGTGATGGCGTTGAGGAAAGTGTTATCTTAAATCATTGTTATTCGTTACATTTTAATTATCTCAAACCAATAATTTCATTTGTGTTTTTGTCCTTCTAGCTTTTTACTCCAGACACCCTTTACACTACTAAAGTGTCCATAACGGACACTCTAAGTGTTAACACATATGGAGAGAACACACAAATTAATGTAAATTTTAGTAAAACTGGGTTCAAAGAGTATTTTAATTTTAAATTAACAAATTGAATATAATTAAAAAATTAGGTTAAAATTAAAATTGAAGGTACAGTAAAACCTCGCAAAGGTTGTATGAAAGTGCCATCTTTGGGATTTAAGATTTTCCCGGGTTTTACAATGCAATTATGTTAATAATTTCAAAGAGTTATCTAAACAATATCGCTAAGCGGCAGGATCGCTAACAACCTTGTAAGGTTGCGAGGTTGCGTCCTTGCGAGGTTTTACTGTAATTGAAAAAAGTGACTTATGTGAGCGTTTCATGACTCATGACTCATGAAATTTCTGAATCAGAAGTTCTGATATATTCTATAAAAGAATAGAAATTAAACGTTATCGAAATTTTGACCAAATCTCAATATCGATATCGGAAAAAAATGAATATCATCCATCATTAGATCAGACTCTGATCATCAGAGTCATCTATGAACTTTATAATCAATTACCCTATCAATCTATATGATTTTGTCTTATTGCCGCAGATCTAAAGGGGATGAGGATATTAAATTATTCTGTTTTATCTCTTATCAAAATCAAATAATTATTATTTTTATTGTGATTGATCCTAGTAACCAAAGACTAACAACTTCGCGAGTTATGGGCGCAATAGATTCACTTTTCTCGCCTGACATTTTGCTCACATGTGAAGATGTTTATGGAAATATCGTCAAATGAAAGTATCAACTGGCAAAATGAAGGTTGGTTCCAATTTTACAATTTTTTGATTTATGTTGAATTTTGTTTGTTTGTTTTTTTTACTTATTATGACTTTATATGATAACCTTTGCATTAGAGAGAGTATAAGTTTACCTAAATGGGATCCATGTGATGGTGTCGTGGAGAATGTAAAAAGTCTTATCTTGACAACCTATTCCTACATGTATCTATGTCGTCATCAAACTCAACCATTGTGAAACAATAGAAATTGGCCTCAAATTACGCTAAAATTGAAAACATTTAACGGTGATGCGGTATACAAAGAAAGATAATAACAATTTCTCTGGAAAAATTTGCAAAGAATCCTCTTGAATCTTCAACTGTTACTAAATGGTACTTTAAAAATATCGATTAATGAGTTTAGAAATGGCAGATCACAACTCACCACTATCAGAGGCTCTTAAATTATAATTTGAAAATATTAAATTTGCTCATCTAAACCAAAGACTTCTCAAGGTTCTAGCCAGATCTGGATTCGGAAAATTATGGACTATTCAAAAAGAATCTGTTCAGCTTGGAAGAATCGGCGTTGACATGGTTCTTCACTCTTGTTTAGTCACCGATAAAACTTGTGCTTATACTTTGATCGCTTCCAACTCACTTGTGTCCAGTGATAACATTCAAGTTTTAATTGTTACCCTCACCCTCACCCGAGTGATTGCCTTGCAAGTGTCAGAGATAGTTAAAACTATTGGTACATGCATCGAAAATTTAAAAATAGTTTTAATAGTAACCGGTGGATTTAAAGTTTAAAGAGATAAGGACCACCTGAATTGGTCTGTGTCATCTATCATTAATACCGTTTTTCCAAATTTTTCTTATCAACATATAATACTTTGATTGCTTTGAACTCACTTCTGTCCAGTCCATCATCAATTGTGCCTATTCTTCGAACCCTAAGTTCACTGAAATCTCTGGAGACTGTTAAGCGGCTCTAGAGATCTTCAACCTTTAACTGGTTTTGGTACATTGTCTACATACATTGAGATGAGCCCTTTTAAAAAGATTCAATTCCTGCTTTGAACTTGATTAAAAACTATTTACAGACCAGAAACACGAGCGCAGAAGGAAATGGTCAAATAAGTGACAGTTTTTGCGTCTTTGAAAAAATTATATTTAAATTTTCGCAAAAAGATTCTCCAAACGAGACGTTGATCCATTCATCACTCATTCAACTTGACCAAATCTTTAACCACTGATCTATTATTAAAGTGAAACCTTCATTTATTTTATTTTTTTGTTATACTCAGTATTATAAGAAAACAATAGATGGCGGTACAAGAGGAGCTTCCAATTAAATTCGATAATTAATTCGAATTATTTTATTCATTTATTTATCAAGTCTTTCAAATTTGTGACTGTTTTTGCAAATTTTCAAGTTTTTCTTCAAAAAAAAGTGTTTTCTTGAAAATGTCTTCTAACATTGATGCTATGAAAAGAATCCTTTCCAAGTCACGGCTTTTAGTTTTGATGGAAAACGAAAGAATACAAAATGAAATAAATGTTATGGAAGTGCTAGTGGACGAGTTAAAACAGCTAATAAAGAGAACCAATGGTTTCATCAATCAACAAAAACTTACTCTTGTCACTCGTGAATTCCACTTAAAAACATCTGAAAATGTTCCTTTTTCGTCAGCAAATCGTATTTTTAAAAGTTTACCGGCTTTTCCTGAGAGACCGAGACAAAGACCTAAGATTTTGGATTATCGGTTAATTTTTTTCCTGTTTACAGAAGGATACATTGGAACGAATTTCGCGAACATGAATTATGCAAATTCAGAGGAGAGTTCAAACGAGGAAAATTCAAGTGAGAACGAAATTGAAGAATCTTCACGAGAAGTTCACGAGTCTTCAGAATCTCCAGATTCTTCTAGTTCTCCAGATTCTCCTGGTTCTCCAGAATCTTCTGATTCTCCAGAATCTTCTGATTCTCCAGAATCTCCTGATTCTCCTGGTTCTCCAGATTCTCCTTACTTTCAAAAAATCAAGAATCCCGGAATGTTTTTACGTTTTTACTAAATGAATTAAGCAGGGTATATTATTGTAAATTGCTCAATTTTCTGTAAGTAAAAAATTCTAATAAAAACTGAACTACTTATTTATAATACATATTGAATAATGCTCATAATGAAATTTTTATCATTTTTTACAATTGTCCAGTTTAAAATCGGTTACTAAAAGACAGATCAAGTTCGATTTTCGTTTGAATCGACATATTTCTATGACCACTATAGTTAGCGATCTGAAACTATTTATTTGCTCATAAGTATTGTTGATACAAATTGTGGTTTAAATACTTTTTTCAATTCATAAACTGTTCTCTTGTTTTTGGCCATTGTTCCTAAAACTTTAAACCTCGATATTTCGAGAATGGCTTGACCTAAAATCAGTATTCTTTTCGCAATCACATCATTTAATAATAAATAACTCAATTCAATTTAATAAATTTCTCTTAACGCACTTTGCTTATGCTTTTTGGGCTTTAAATGGACAAGCGTTAGCTTATAACAACAAAACAAACTCATATTAACCCATTTCTTGGGTAAATAAACCAATTTTCTGGTTAAACATTTCAATGTAATGCAAAGACTGCTGCCAAAGGCTCGAACATTTGAGTAAAGAGTTGAAACTTGGTGAACTCTGTTGTAAACTGCAGTCTATTGGTACTATTAAATAATTCGTCCGATAGATAGTTTTCGAGAAAATCAAGGTCAAAGTTGAAACTTTGAACGTCTTTTGTACAGTTGATAATAAAAACCTAATGTCTGTTCAAAGAATAATGATTTTAGGTTATGCCATTGTCGAAATATTGAGGTTCAAAGTTTTTAGGCCAATGGCTGAAATCAAGAGAACCAGTAATAAATCAAAAAAATGATTCAATCCATAATGTGTGCAAATTGTTTTTGTGGACCAATAATGAGTTTCAAATCTTTAACTGTTCCGGTCATAGAAATATGTCGGTTTAAATGCAAATCGAACTTATGTACTTTGCAGGAAAACAAAAGTTTTATTTAAAAAAATAAATGCATTTTCTGGTTAACCATTTAGATTTACATCAGTAAAATAAAGTCTCTTGATAAAATCTACTTCCATAAATGTAAAATCGAATTTAAAAATCAAAACCAAAATTTAACCAAAATTAAGGAGTCTCCGTCAGCATCATTAAAAGCGATTTTCAATGAAGTAAATGTTATTCATAACAATAGTAAATTTTGTAAAAATGTTGTTCCCTGGTCAATTCTTGAAAAAAAAATCTTTGAAAAACCAGTAATTGGATTAGCGTTTAAATCAAAGGTTTACAACTGTTTGCTTTAGTGGTCTAATGAGTCCAAACTTTTTGAGACACTTAAAGCGCATGAAGAAGACACCTAGAGCGCAGTTCCTTACTGAATCCATATCTTCATATTTTGTTCATTTTTTAGGAAAATTTTTTTGCATGATTTCAAATGATGAAACTGTCGCCAACAAGATCAACTTGATCCTTTGTTTAGTTAATTAGGTAGTCTTTTCAATAGCAAACTGTATTGTATTTCTGATTAATTTTACATCTGAAAAATGATTATGCTTTCACCCTTGATACATTTACCTTCACCTTGATAAGTGAAACACTTGTTTAATAATGATTAACGAACATATTGTTTTGTATAAAAAAGTTATTTTAATTTTATCACTAATTAACCTGTGATATTCAGTTTAACATCAAAAACATGAAAGTTACATGTATTATAAAGGATTTCTTTACAGTACATAATATGCCAATCCAAGTCAATAATAATAACGGGTTAGTACTTCAAAATGATGGTTAATCGGGAATATTCAGTTTCCTTGTTGTTGTTCTGGATATCATTGGATTGGATTGAGTGGACAAAATAGCGATTATTAGAGAGTGGAGAGTTGCAATGTTGTGAATATGTTGGTAGAATCATATTTATACTTTAATTTTTTCATTCGGTTTAATGGCATTTGTGGCTGGAATTGTTACCATGATATTAAACACCGTGATTGTGTATAAGGCTACCCTCTACTATCCTTATTGAAATATATTATATAACGACTAATTAAAGAGTGCTTATTCTGGATAACCTTTAATTTCTAGCATTTATTTCATCATAAAACTTTATTCATGATTTGGAGTTGCTCACAAGTTTCCAGATTAAAATAATTAGTGAAGGAAATGAAAAGTTTATTTCGATTTATGGCCAATATGATGAGATGTTTTATTGGTTAAAATCAAAACTCTGAAACTATCTTCGAATCAAGCGAGCAAGTTGTCAAGGATGGTTCAAAAGGAATAAACAAAAGGTGAAATAAGAAAAGACAAAGACGATGGATTAGAGTTTTCTTTACGATTGATTATAAAAAGTAGAGTTGGTTTGCTAAAGCATGATCAGGCTCCTGATGGATGTATCATAATTACCAATCAAAAAGGCCAATTTATATGCATAATGATATGGCACTGGAACAGAAATTTTATCCTATTCAAGAGAAATATTAAATAAAGAAATTAGAAAAGGTTGAATAAGAATGAAATTTTAAATCAACTTACAGTCAAATTATAATCAAGATTGCATAATTTATTGGCCAGTAATTGATGATGGAACGGTTTCCATCGAGTGGTATCCTTAATTATGTGAAACATTGTTGGATTGACGGTTGCAAATCGGGCTGATTGACTGATTAGATAAAAATTGCATCTCTCCTTTCGTGTTACAACTGAATCAATGACAGTACCGGCAATAGGATTCTTTACAGGGCCATTTGGATCTGATCTCGCATTAAGTTGCTTATTAACAGTTATGAATGCAATTCCAGCTTCTGTGAGATCTTCATAACCATCAAGAAGGGCTGATATTTTTTCAACTTCAGTTTTATAAATAAAGCCAATTTGTCCCTGAAAAACCATCATGATAGATAATTATATGCTTGGGAAAACGGTTGTTTTCTCGATTCCAAGCTTCCAATCCACCTTGAAAAGCCAGAGAAAAAAGTTGAAATTAAAAATATCAAAGTAATTGAGAAAAAAACTAAATGAAAATTAAAAAAATTACTTTTGAAATTGGCCGTAAAATTAGAAGACATTTCTTCAAATGTTTTGTGATAAGAAACTTGGGAAAACCATGAAGTTGCTTTTGCATTTGTACTGCAAACAAAAGCTCCAACAGTTTGGTCTCTTTTATCGGTGTCTTTACAAGTACTGAAACCAACAAACATTGTACATTCAGCCTGTTTTAAATAAAAAAAACACTTAATCAATAAACCTTTAAGGTTTAAAATTTGAAAGAGAAAAGTAAATCTTTACTTACCAGAATATGGACTGGCCAAGCTTGAGCACCCATTTTGATGGGCATTCCAGGCTTAAGTCTATTAAAAATTGAATTTCATCATTATTTAAGTCTTTGCTGGTTAGAACTTGATTTAGACAGGGTTTTTCACAGCAAAAATACTGTTTGACAGCATTGTATCGCTTTCGATTGCTGTTGGGCACAACAATAAGAACTATTTTAGCCATACTTGGAATTTTACGGAAATTCTCAATAGTAGTTGATGTTCGATCATTTTCTAGCCACAAAAATTTAGGAGCACTGAGTTTGAAGTCTGTCTCTTATGATCTAACGTTTACCAAGGAAGCAAAATACTGTTCAATTGTACCCTTTTCATGCATAGGCGCAACAATCACCCAATATTTCAAGTCAACAGGTTTAATCAGCTGTTCAGATCTTATAAGGGAATCAAAAGATCCAGATTGTTGTTCACCTGGAATTCCACGGGTTTCATCAGGCAGGAAAATCTGTTCAGGAGGCAGAACTCTTTCGTTTACTTCAGCTGGGTAAGGATCTAATGCTATGTTCCATTGTTCCATTTCAACTCGAGCCTGTTCGTTGTTGATTATTTTATCGACACTTTTTTTCATTATATTCAACCTTTCAACTGGATCTAGGCGAATGTGTTGATCCAATTCACGTTGAAATGACATGTCATTCTTCATATTCTCAGTGATGCCAGTTAATATACACAGTTCAGGTACGAGGATAATATCCTGTTTAAATCCTCCACGCTGTTGTTTCTCAGTTGGTTTAACCAAAAGGAGAGGTTGAATATCATTATTTACTTCAATTTTATATTGATCTTTATACTAATCTTTCAAAGAGATTGAGGTACCTTGTTTATCAAAGTGATAGGTGACTGGATTTTTATCGAAAATAACGTCATCAATTCGGTAAGTCTTTTTATTGAAATGAGACATAATAATTGAGCCACTTAATTCACGACGAGCATTGTTGAAGAATTGTTTGTCGTTGTGCTTAAGCCGCTTTAATATGTCAAGGGCTGAGGTTCTTCGTATAATTTTATAAAGACAGCTGATACCTCCATCATGTTCATTTATAGCAGTCAATATACCAGGCCAGACTTTATCTTGATGATCAGGAATATCTTTTTTTTCTTGATTGAAAAAATTTCATTCCAATCAACTTGAGATTATTTCGCATCTGTGTATTCAATACACTGTATTGTAAAGACTCACCATTTCTGGATGGTTCCATGAAATCTTTCCAGTGGGTTGCATATTTATTGTAACACTCTGCCTATTGTGTGGAGATACGGCTTGAAAATTCAATGGCTCTGCGATTTCTCTTAAAGCCTTTATATCTGCTTCACCGTCGTAAATGTAAGTATTATCGAATACTTCGCGATGCGAATAAATAAGATATCTTCTGATTTTAGGAGACTCTACGATTGGATCGAAATTTACGTGATATCTATGGATAATCACATTAGTAGGAGTTATCATCGAAAAATGATTTGAGCAAAGACAAACAGGAACTTCTCCTTGAAACACCTTGGTAATTGAATCTGGAGGGATTGTCCGGATTAGTGTTTCAGCAGCAAACTGACGATGTGATGATGATGCTCTGCCTCGAGCACGGACAGGAGTTGAAATGTTTGCGGACATTTCGGACGCAATAAAATGAGATAGAGACACTAAAAGAAATTAAACAATGAGAAAAAAATACGAATCCTGAGTCCATGGGATAATTTTCATGCACTGTATTTCTCATCATCGGCATAATCAAATAACACTATATCCTCCATCGAAATATTAACTTGATCAGCATCAATTTTAGCAATTTTTATACGTAATAAAATGAGATAGAGACACTAAAAGAAATCAAACAATGAGAAAAAAAATACAAATATATTTAAATATGGAACAATTGATAATGAAAAAAAACTGATGAAATGAGAAATACTTTTAGATATTATAGCAAAAGTATAAATACCTACAGATGCAACAATTAATATGATGAAGGGATGGAACAAAACATGATAAATGATGCAAAACTGTTGCAAAGATTGACTGGATGTAAATGATGAGAAACAAATGAGAAACAAATGAAAAGTTATAATGGAAAACGATGATAATTGATGAAAGTGTAAAGTTGAAATGGATTTCAAAGGGTCACAAGTAAAGATTTAAGGAAAAAGACCTGTTTGGTCAGAAGTAGAGTTGGACGATAACAATAAAAATATCGATAGTTATCGATAAATTAGATAAAACAATATATCGATAACTTTTTTGAGTTATCGATAAACATTAACATATGTGAATGGGCAATTAAACCTCTTAAGGCCACATCTTATGGTCGAATTTCAAGCTGATTTTATACTGGTTAAAAAATTACTTGCCGTGAAGTCAAATCAAAGTAAAATTGAAGTGAAATCAAACTAGAAAATTTTGAAATGTTGGTTTTTTTTCGAGGCCATACAAAATGTTTTTTATAAAATGCTTCAATTTTCATGATATTTTTTTCGATAACAATAACAATAAATTATCAATAATTTATCGATAAATATCGATAACAATTTATGGAATAACAATATCTATCGATATCTCGTTTTCCAGTTATCGTCCAACTCTAGATGAAATGAATAAATCAAAATTTTGAGCTACACCTTTTTTGTAATGCGGGAAAATATGTAATCATCGTCACTAGTAGCAAATGAAACGCGCTCAATTCAAAAAAAGAGAAACCTAAAACATATGAAACTGAATGTATGAATTTGATTGTAAACTTGATGATAAATACACACAATTTTACTAACTGTTAATAGATGTTTTGAATTCAGCAAAGGTCATCAGATTCACTGGCCAATCATTGTTTATACTGTTTACAATTGAAAACAAATGCATTTAAGGAACCATATTAATATCATTAAATATAAAAACATCATTTAAATAAAGCCTACAAGCTTGATGGTGAAAATTATTGGAAATCAAATACAATTGTTTCAACAAATTAAATTGTGTATTGAGCAGATCACTCCATGATCAATATCTCATTCCATAACCTTAATCTGTTTAATATTAATAATTGAACCCGATTCATTGTGACACCTTATTTCATTTTACGCAATTCATTATTCAAGTCTAGAAACAAATGTTACAAATAGACTCTATTTTTCAGTGCAAATGATCAAAAATATTGTTAAATTATTCTAGAAATATAATCACGATAATGATAAAGAAAATCCGGTCTAGAATCTGTATCAAAATCAATATGCAAAAGTTATTATATCAACGTCTGCTTATGCTCAGAATATATTTTATTATCAATTTAATGCAGACACAATGATCAGTTTAAAGATGTATTTTAGATACACTTATGTAGACTTATCTATTGAACATTTTATCAAAATTATTAGATTTTTCGTGATCTAATATTATGTCAGTCTTAAATTGCGATACCAAGTACATTGATAAACTGTTTCAATGAAATTGAATGAATATTCCCATGCCTTTTCACATGATAATTTCCTGTTTTGCCAATATGATTGATTGAAATTTGCATTTGTCTCAACAGTAATCAATATATTGAATATTGAACAACACATTCAAGGGTTATGTCCTAACATAGACTGCTATTTGCTCGTAACCAAGTGAATGATCAGTAAAGCAATTTGATTTATTTGAACCCAATAAAGATAATTAAAGGCATAAAAAAGGCAAAAGTCGCAATTCAATTATTCACAGCTTTCACACATTCATTTAAATAATTAAAAATGGTAACTAAATTGTCAATATTGTTGTTATTCATTGTCAAAATTGATGGGCCATCAATAAGATGAATATGATTTTAAGTTGAAACCCTTTTGGTTTTAGTCACAACGAAATTACATTTTATCGGAATAAACAAGCAAAGACTTTTATTAGTACAGTTAATTAGGTGTCAATAAATCAATAATTGAATCTAATCGGTTGAAGCAGACAATCCATCAACTAATTCAAGAAATGATGATTAATTTAATGTTAACATCAATTGGATAAACAATGGAATCAAGCATTGATTTTGCATCCAATTTTCAATTATTTCCACGAATCCATTTAATCACAATCAAATCGATAATTTGATGTTTTAACATTTTTAAGTGGCAAAAAAAGATTATCAGAATCTAATTTTGTTTGAGTGCAATGTGATAAATTGATTTTGTTTACCGTTCTGTGGGAGTTTTTTTGAGGTAAGACAATATTATCATAATCCATTCAATAAAATTTACCATAAATTGGTTGTGAATAGTGAATAGTGAATTAAAATTGTAGTGAAATGGCAGACTACGTCAATTTTAACTCACCCACAACTATCAAACGTTCAATCGCTATTGGTGCTGTTGCATTAGTGGCCACTCTAATAACAATTGGAGTTGTAGTTACAATTACAATTAAACATGAATCTTCATCAAGCAACAGCCTTAAAAATGGTAAGTTTTTTGTTTCTTATATTATTCAAATAATTAGTGATTGTTAACTGTATTTTATATCATTAGGTGGGTTTAAAATTAAATTCATCGAACCTCAATGGATACCATTTGTCGATGAAGATACATCTCTTGTGAATGCGTTTGTTGCTGGTTCTACTAGTCAGTCTAGAACAGTTTACGTGTGTCGAGTCAACTCAACTAAAGCATTGGAAATCTTACCTGGAATGCTTGGTCCTAGCAACTATTACAGGTCGTGTGAAGTTACCTGGGGCGGCAAATCTTATACTTATGATAATTTTGAAATACTCGTAGCGAAAGATCCTTCAGTGTTTGAATGGAAATCCGGCACATATGGAGATACACCCATCGGTGCTTTAAGTGGAGGCCTTTCCGAGTGGAAAGACGATCTTCAAATATCAAGAGCTGCAATTGGCTCGGGTAAATACATCGGAAAAGTTCATGGTCGACATTCAAAGGCTTATGTAGCATATGACGACAAAGAAAAGGAAGTTATAAGTTATGAAGTTCTGTGCCTACAAGATTACAGTTTAGGTTGATAGTTACAAGCTGAGAACTGTTACCAAATGTTGATGAAAATCCCAGCACTTCCAAAGACCCGACTTGTGAGGTGACTCTTAGCTTATGATCAAGGCTTCGGACAATGCCAACCGTATCAGTAATATTTCAAATGTAAATTCCCTGCTTGTGCTGAAGTTTTAAAATTTAATAATTTGTAAATTATCAAAATTCAATTGTAAAGTGTACATGACTTGATAAACGAACTAAATATGAATATTCACTGAAATCGAGTCAAATCATTTATTAATTTGGATTGAGTCTATTTGAGAACTTACGGTACAAGAATATTAATTATTTAAATGTAGTATTTACGATTTGTAAGTGATCACAGGTTTCATCTCAACTGTAGCGTTCAAGAAATGATTCCAAATCATGATACTCATCTAATCAATTTCATATTAACGTCAATTGGATTTCAATGAAATCATCATTGACTTTAATCTCACTTTCAATCATTTTCACGGTTCAATTTAATCAAAATAAATTTAAATAAATATGATTTTGTTAACCATTCTGTGGGAGTTTTTGGGCCAATAAAGAGTATTTAATCATAATTCATTTAATGAAATTTGCTACAAATTGATTGAATAGTGAATCAAAGTTGTGGTAAAATGGCTCAATCCGTCAATTTCAGCTTCTCATCAACTAAACAGCGTTCAATCGCTATTGGTGCTGTTGCATTAGTAGCCACTCTAATAACAATTGGAGTTGTAGTTACAATTACAATTAAACATGAATCTTCATCAACTAACAACCTAAAAAGTAAGTTTTTTATTTCTTGTACAAATAATTCATGATTGTTAACTGTATTCGTATTTTATATCATTAGGCGAGTTTAAAATCAAATTCATTGAGCCTCAATGGATACGATTTGTTGATAAAAATACATCTCTTGTGAATGCCTTTGTAGCTGGTAAAAATCCTTGGTACAGTTCAATTTACGTTTGTCGAGTCAATTCAACTAAAGCATTGGAAATATTACCTGGAATGTTTGATCCTAGCAACTATTACAGTTCATGTGAAGTTACCTGGGGCGGCAAATCTTATACTGATGATAATTTTGAAATACTCGTAGCAAACGATCCTTCAGTGTTTGTATGGGAATCCGATACATATAAAGATACACCCATCGGTGCTTTAAGTGGAGGCATTTCCGAGTGGAAAGATGATCTTCAAATATCAAGAGCTGAAATTGGTGCAGGTCAATACATTGGTAAAGTTCATGGACGACATTCAAAGGCTTATGTAGCATACGATCGCTTAGAAAAGACCGTCGCAAGTTATCAAGTGTTGTGCCTACAAGATTACAGTTTAGGTTAACAAATTGTTACCAAATGTTGATAAAATCGCATCACTCCCAAAAACCCACATTGTGATGTGACTCTTAGCTTCTGGTCTAGGCTTTCGATCATTGGCACCTTGGTACTGTACATTGGTACTATTTCAAACTTAAATTTCCTGCTTAGTCGAGTTTATTAAATTTAAATATCTGTGATGATCAAAGATCAAATTGTAAAATGTAAAATTAGATATAAAAATTCACTGAAGTCAAGTTAAATCATTCAATTAATAATGATTTTTGAATTGTTGCTATTTCGGTTTATTTCAATTTTTCAATTCGACTGCTAATTAAGACCAGCTTATCTTGTGTTCATATTTCATGTCTATCTTGCACAGTTTTAAGCCATTTCGCGTTAGCTTTTCAAAACTTTAGAAGTGGATCTAATACCATTCTTATAAGTGGATAGAAATATTAGTAACGATGGATTGTTACTAATAAGACAAAATTGTCACATTTGGCTCGTAGGAGCATGAAAACTGAGTCCATTAGACTGTTAAAAGTTAGGTATCGATCGGTAGATGACTACCGTTCGCAAGTACCCTAAAAAGCAGTTCAAATCCAAAACTTGCATCGCTTTCATAACAATCATCGAAGCAGACTTTTAGTTGTTACTAAAAAGGCTTATAAACACAATTGTTACATTTATGCACAAACTGACACAAATACAGAAAACAAATGGTCAAAAACGGGTAAAAATGATTTTCTTTCAAGTTTAGACTCTGTTCGCTTGTGGAGACATAAAAACTGAGTCCTTTTATCTGATTAAAAACTTTCTCTGATGCATAGTTTTCGAGAAGATCGAGTGCAAAGTTGAAACCTCGATCGCCTTTTGTTCAATTGTGGAAGCAGATTTTTACTCAAACTCATTACTACCGGTGTAAATTTTGATGCTCAACCAGAAAATGTACTTATTTTTAGGAATAAAATTTTCTGTTTCTAGTAAAACAGATCACTTCGATTTTCATTTAAACCGACCCCTTTCTATTACCGTAATAGTTAGAGATCTGAAACTTGGTATTCGTCGATAAAAATCGTTTGTTCACATTATGGACCAAATACTTCTTTGATTATATCAACAGTTCTCTTGATTTCGGCCATTGACCTAAAAACTTTATAGCTCAATATTTCGAGAATGACATCACCTACAACCATCATTTTTTGACCAAACACTAAATTTTATTATGGGCTATTACATAATGTGACTAAATATCGAAAAAATCTGAGCTAACTCATCTAATAATGAATAATCTTTCAACACAGCATAAGTAGTCATTTACCTTTGTTAATCGAGTATCAAATCTGACCCCCTAAATAATACAGCGTTATATCTTTTTTCATAGCCTCTTTAATTATCCAAAATTTGAATACAGCCTAGCCCATAATAAAATCTAATGTTTGGTCAAAGAATGCTCATTCTAGGTACTGTCACTCTCGAAATATTGAGCTATAAAAATTTTAGATCAATGGCCAAGATTAAGAGAACTGTTGATATAATGAAAAAAGTATTCAATCCATTATGTGGCTAAACGATTTTTATCCGGGAATAACAAGTTCCAGATCTCTAACTATTACAGTCGTAGAAAGAGGCCGGTTGAACCTAAAATCGAAGTGATCTGTTTTACAAGAAATGAAAATTTTATTTCTCGAAATAAATGCATTTTCTGGTTGAGCATTAAAATTTACACCAGCCAAATGAGTTTTACGAAAAAATCTGCTGCCATAATTGTACAAAAGGCGATCGAAGTTTCAAATTCGACTTCGATTTTCTCGATGATTGGCGACCAGAGAAATTTTTGATAGCACTAATGGATTCAGTTTTCATGCTCATACAAACCCATAGAGTCTAAATTTGAAAGAAGTCTATTTTTATTCTTTTTTGCCCATTAGTTTCGATTGTGGTGTTGTGTCTTTCAATAAAAGTAATTTAAAAGAAAAGTTTTTCATAAAAGTCATTTTGCTGGTAAAAATCAATTTCTTTTAATTTAGACTTTGTGGGTTTGTTGAAGAAAACTGAAAACTGAAATCATTGGTACTATTGAAAAATTTCTCCGATCACCTGAAACCTTTTTCCTGAAACTCATTTGGCTGGTGTAAATTTTGATGCTCAACCAGAAAATGAACTTATTTTTAGGAATGAAATTACCTCTTTCTTGTAAAACAGATCACTTCGATTTTAGGTTAAACCTGGCAATTCGAGTGACCCTAAGAGTTAGCGAGCTCAAACTTATTATTTGCCCACAAATATTGTTGCTTTACATCATGAATCTAAAACTTTTATCAATTTAACAACACTTCACTGGATTTTGACCATTGGTCTTAAAACTTTCTGATTCAATATTTCGATAATGTTAACACTTACAACCGCCATTCTTTGAACAAACGATAGATTTTATTATGGGTAATAACATGATGAAATTGAAGATCCTACAAGAAAAGTTCTAGCATTGTATTACCTCCATGATTTACTTGCATTAATGTCAGACTTACTTTATAAAGTTAAATGATACACAAACACAAATCTTATGATGTGTTAAAAGGATATTCATTATTAAATAAATCTGGATTACTTACAAGATTACAGTTTAGGTTGATAGTTACAGGCTGGGAATTGTTACCAAATGTTGATAAAAATCGCATTACTTCCAAAGACCCGACTTGTGATGTGACTCTTAGCTTCTGATCGAGGCTTAGAACAAAAGCCAACCAGTTCCACCAATGCCACTATGATAGTAATATTTCAAATGTGAATTCAACGATCGTGCTGAGTTTTAAAATTTAAAAATCTGTAATTATCTAGATTCAATTGTAAAGTTTACATGAGTTTACTCATGTTCATATGAACATGAGAAACTAACATATCAAATATTTGATATGTTAGATAAAAGTGAGTCTATTTGATGACTTAAGGTACAAGAATATAAATCATTTAAAAGGAGTATTCACGATTTGTAAGTGATCACAGGATTCATCAAATCAACTGTAGTTTTCAAGAAATGATTCCAAATCATCTAATCAATTTCATATTAACGTCAATTGGATTTCAATGGAATCATCATTGACTTTTATCTTACTTTCAATCATTTTCACGGTTCCATGTAATAAAATAAATAAAATCAATAGGATTTCGTTAACCATTCTGTGGGAGTTTTTGGTTCGAAAAAAAAATTCAACATAATTCATTCAATGAAATTTGCTATAAATTGATTGAATAGTGAATTAAAGTTGTTGTAAAATGGCTTCATACGTCAATTTCAGCTTCTCTTCAACTAAACAGCGTTCAATCGCTATTGGTGCTGTTGCCCTAGTAGCCACTCTAATAACAATTGGAATTGTAGTTACAATTACAATTAAACATGGATCTTCATCAACTAACAACCTATTAATAAAAAGTAAGTTTCTTTTGTTTCTTTTGCAAATAATGAATAATTGTTAACTCTATTCGTATTTTATACTCTTAGGTGAGTTTAAAGTTAAATTCGATGAACCTCAATGGGTACGATTTGTTGATAAAGATACATCTCTTGTGAATGCCTTTGTTGGTGGAACTAATGCTCGGTCCAGTTCAATTTATGTTTGTCGAGTCAATTCAACTAAATCGAGAGCATTGGAATTATTACCTGGAATGTTTGATCCTGACTCCGGTATCAGTGCATGTGAAGTTACTTGGGGAGATGACTCTTATAGATATTATGATTTTGACATACTCGTAGCAAAAGATCCTTCAGTTCTAGTATGGGAATCCGATACTTATGGAGATGCACCCATCGGTGCTCTAAGTGGAGGCATTTCCGAGATGAATGATGAACTTCAAATATCAAGAGCTGATATTAATTCGGGTCAATATATTGGTAAAGTTCATGGGCGACATTCAAGGGCCTATGTAGCATATGGCAGCAGAGAAAGGACCGTTCGAACTTATCAAGTTTTGTGTCTACAAGATTACAGTTTAGGTTGACAAACTGTTACCAAGTGTTGATAAAATCGCATTACTCCCAAAGACCCACAGTGTAATGTGACTCTTAGCTTCTGGTCTAGGCGCACGATCGCAACCGTATTACTACTGTATTTCAAATGTAACTTCCCTGGTTTAGTTGAGTTTATAAAGTTTAAATATCTGTAATGAGCAAAGAGCAAATTGTAAAGGGTACATGATGAATCGTGTTTAATAAATAAAATTAGATATAAATATCTACTGAAGTTAAGTGAAATATTCATTTAAGAATGAAACTTCGATTCTTTGAATCAAGTAAAACAATACTTGGTAGGTTTAATTTTGCAATGATTATTGTAAATTGTTGGATTCGATTCAAGTCCATATTTCTTGGCGATATTTTACAGTTAAGCCATTTGGCGTTAGCTTTTCAAAACTTTAGAAGTGGATCTAATTCCATTCTTTTATAAGTTGATAACAAATGTTAGAAACGAAATGGATTGTTACTAATAAGACAAAATTGTCACATTTGGTTCGTAGGAGCATGAAAATTGAGGCCATTAGACTATTAAAAGTTTGTCCAATCGGTAGTCATCGAGAAAAAGCAGTTCAAATCCAAAACTTGCATCGCTTTTACTACAATCATCGAAGATGACTTTTAGTTGTTACTAAAAAGGCTTATAAACACAATTGTTACATTTATGCACAAACTGACACAAACACAGAAAACAAATGGTCAAAAACAGGGTAAAAATGATTTTCTTTCAAGTTTAGACTCTGTTTGCTTGTGGAGAATTATAAACTGAGTCCATTTATTTGATTAAAAACTTTCTCTGATGCATAGTTTTTGAGAGAATCGAGTTCAAAGTTGAGACTTCGATCGTCTTTTGTACAGTTATTGAAGCAGATTTTTTCATGTAACTTATTTGGCTGGTGTAAATTTTGATGCTCAACCAGAAAACTCACTTATTTTTAGGAATAAAATTTTCTATTTCTTGTAAAACAGATCACTTCGATTTTAGGTTAAAACGACCTCTTTTCATGACCGAAATAGTTAGAGATCTGAAACTTGTTATTCGTCGATAAAAATTGTTTGTTCGCATTATGGATTGAATACTTTTTTCATTAAATAAACAGTTCTCTTACGTTTGGCCATTGACCTAAAAACTTTATACCTCAATATTTCGAGAATGACATCACCTACAAGCATCATTCTTTGACCAGACACTAAATTTCAATATGAACTATAACATAATGTGACCGAATATTGTCGAAATCTGAGCTAAATCATCTAATAATGAATATGCTCAACACAGCACAAGTAATCATTAGCCTTTATTAGTCAAGGATTCAATTTCACCCCCTAAATAATACAGCGTTATATCTTTTTTCGTAGCTTCTTGAATTGTCTAAAATTTGAATACACCATAGGCCATAACGAAATTTAATGTTTGGTCAAAGAATGATGATTCTAAGTAATGTCGTTCTCGAAATATTGAACTATAAAGTTTTGCGGTCAATGGCCAAAATCAAGAGAACTGTTGATATAATGAAAAAAATATTCAATCCAATATATGGGCAAACGCTTTTTATCGAAGAATAACAAGTTTCAGATCTTTAACTATTTCGGTCACAGAAAGAGTTCGGTTGAACCTAAAATCGAAGTGATCTGTTTTACAAGAAATATAAAATTTTATTCTCAAAAATAAGTGGGTTTTCTGGTTGAGCATCAAAATTTACATCGTTCAAATAAGTTTCATGAGAAAATCTGCTTCCACAATTGCACAAAAGGCGATTGAAGTTAAAACTTTCTGCCTCAATATTTCGATAATGTTAACACTTACAACCGCCATTCTTTGAACAAACGATAGATTTTATTATGGGTGATAGCATGATGAAATTCAAAATTCTACAAAAAAGTTCTAGCATTGTATTACCTCCATGATTTACTTGTATTAATGTCAGACTTGCTTTATAAAGTTGATGATACACAAACACAAATCTTATGATATGTTAAAAGGATATTCATTATTGAATAAATTTGGACCATCTTTCATCGTTATTCAGTCATATTATATTATCGCCCATAATGAATCTAATGTTTGTTAAACAAATTTAACAGAAGCAAATTTCGTTCACGTGCAATAATGTGATAAATTGATTCTTGCACCAATCTGTGGGAGTATTTGGGGACAAAAAAGACAATTTAATCATAATTAGCTAGCGGTGTTATTGCATTAGTAGCCATTCTAATAACAATTAGAGTTGCAGTTACATTTAACATGTTTTGAGTACAAAAAAGATTATCAGAATCAAATTTTGTTCAAGTTAGATGTGATAAATCGCTTTTGTCTATCGTTCTGTGGGAGTTTCTTGAGCTAAGACAATTAAATCATAATCTATTCAATATAATTTGCTATAAATTGATTGTGAATGGTGGATAGTGAATTAAAATTGTGGTAAAATGGCTTCATACATCAATTTCAGCTCATCTTCAACTACCAAACGTTCAATCGCTATTGGTGCTGTTGCATTAGTAGCCACTCTAATAACAATTGGAGTTGTAGTTACAATTACAATTAAACATGAATCTCCAACAACTAACAACCTAAAAATTGGTAAGTTTTTTCGTTTCTTATGCAAATAATTCATGCTCGTTAACTCTATTCGTATTTTATATTCTTAGGTGAGTTTAAAGTTAAATTCAATGAACCTCAATGGATACCATTTGTTAATAAAGATACATCTCTTGTGAATGCCTTTGTTGGTGGAACTAATGGGAATGGTAGATCAATTTATGTTTGTCGAGCCAACACAACTAAATCGAGAGCATTGGAATTATTACCTGGAATGTTTGATCCTGACTCCGGTTCCAGTGCATGTGAAGTTACTTGGAGAGGCGACGGTTATAGATATGAAAGTTTTGAAATACTCGTAGCGAAAGATCCTTCAGTGTTAGTATGGGAATCCGATCATTATGGACATGCACCTATTGGCGCTCTAAGTGGAGGCCTTTCCGAGACGGATGACGAACTTCAAATGTCAAGGGCTGACAGGATTTCTGGTCAATACATTGGTAAAGTTCATGGACGATATTCAAAGGCTTATATAGCAGAAGACGGTAAAGAAATGACTGTTCTAAGTTATAAGGTTTTGTGTCTACAAGATTACAGTTTAGGTTAAAAAACTCTAGCGATTTCTGAATTTAAAAATCTGTAATATGACTTGATGAATCGTGTTTAAATGCAATTTAATATGCATATTCTTTGTGTATATTCTTTATAATATGAATTGCTTTTCCGTGTATTTTTTCGGTCAGACTTGGGATTTATATCAAAGTCCAATTATTAGTCCAATACTTTTTTCATTATATCAGCTGCTCTCTTGGATTTGGCAATTGACCTAAAAACTTTATACCTCAATACTTCGAGAATGACATCACCTAAAATCATCATTCTTTGACCAAACATTAACTTTAATAATAGCCTACAACATAATATGACTGAATATTGAAGAAATCTGAGCTAATTCATTTAAATTTTTCTAAAGCATAAGATTTGTGTTTAGTAAACATTCAACTTTATAAAAGTATCAAATCTGATCCCCCAAATAATACCTGTTTTTGTAGCCTCTTGAATTATCTAAAATTTGAATACCTCAAAGGCTATGATAAAATTCAATATTTTGCTCAAAGAATGATGATTGTAGGTAATGCCATTCTCGAAATATTGAGGCTCAAAGTTTTAAGACCAATGGCCGAAATCAAGAGAACTGTTGATATAATCAAAAAAGTATTCAATCCATAATGTGAACAAACGATTTTTATTGAAGAATAACAAGTTTCAGATCTCTAACTATTACAGTCGTAGAAAGAGGTCGGTTTAATCTAAAATCGAAGTGATCTGTTTTACAAGAAATAGAAAATTTTATTCTTAAAAATAAGTGAATTTTCTGGTTGATCATTAAAATTTACACTAGCCAAATGAGTTTTATGAAAAAATCTGCTTCCATAGCTGTACAAAAGGCGTTCGAATTTACAGCTTTGACCTCGATTTTCTCGAAAACTGTCTATTGAACCAATTATTTAATTGCACCAATGGACACAGTTTACATGAACATACAAGCCCCACAAGTCTCAACTCTTTACTCAAATGTTCGAGCCTTTAGCAGTACTTTTTGTTCAACCAGAAAATTGCTTTATTTACCAAGAAATGGGTTTACATGAGTTTGTTTTGTTGAATAAGTTGTTCCTTGTACATTTACAACCCAAAAACCATAACAAAATGTGGTTAATGGAAATTTGTTACATTGAATTGAGTTATTGATTAGACAAGAGTTGAATTGGTGAAGGAATAATAAGTGTAGGTGATGCCATTCTCGAAATACTGAGGCTGAAAGTTTTAAGACCAATGGTCGAAATCCAGCGAACTGTTATTGAATTGATAAAAGTATTAGATCCATGATGTAAAGCAACAATTCTAATGGACAAATAATAAGTTTGAACTCGCTAAATCTTACGGTCACAAAATGCGGTCGGTTTGATTAAAAATCGAACTTATCCGTTTTACAGAAAAAGAAAAGTTTTATTTTTGAAAGTAAGGGCATTTTTGCGTTAGCCATCAAAAGTTACACCAGGAAAATGGTTTGATGAAAAAATCTGGTCGTACAGTTGTACAAAAGGCGATCCAAGTTTCAAATTTGACCTCCATTTTCTCGATGACCGGTGATCAGAGAAATTTTCAAATCGCACAAATGGATTCAGTTTTCATGCTCCTACAATTCAACAGAGTAAATTTGAAGAAATCAATTTTTAATCGTTATAACAAACGTAACATTACAATATGTTTTAAGCATGTTTTGTGGGAGTTTTTTTCTGAGAAGACAATTTAGCAATTTTTATTATAAATTGATTGAATAGTGAATTAAAGTTGTGGTAAATTGGCTCAATACATCAATCTTAAATCATCTCCACTAAACAAAGTTTAACCACTTTTGGCTCTATTGCACTAGTAACCACTCTAATAGCAATTTGGGTTATATTAAATTATTATATTAATATAATACTTACAATCACAATTACACATCAGATCACCGTATCATTAAAGTTTTTAGAGAAGCATAATGAGTAATGATAATTTCATATTTGAAATAAAAACGCAAGAAAAATGGAGTGAAAATACTCTAATCTTGAAAAGACTAGATGGATTCTTTATTTTTTGGGTCAGTATAAAATATCACATTAGAAAAATTATCTTCACCAGTTTTTCTTATGCATTTTAGTCCTCCTTACAATTTACATTAATGTTCATTTTTCAAAAATTTTTTAATCAAAGCTAAAGATGCAACAGGTCGCCATTCAGGCACAAAGTGTCCTGAACCTCGGATGGTTACAAAGGCAAAACCTCGAAAATGTTTTACAAAACCAGCAACTTGTCCGTTAACATACCAAGCTTTATATTCACCAATTTGTTGGAAACCAAGGGAATCTGAAAACCATTCATCGCCCAGAAAGTCACAGACCAAATCTGTGTCGCCATTGTAAATTAACACTCGTTTGCCAGCTTTGATTGTTTTGGTAACTTGATCCCTTAAGGTTGGGTATTGCTTGATATAGTGAGTGTTGACAAATTCTGAGCAATCACTCCAATCGGGAAGGAATGTTGGAATATTTAGAGTCTCTCTAACATCATTCCGAGATAAATAGTTAATCAATGCAGTTGCATCTGTGCAAGGAAGCACTTTACTTCTAACAGATAATCGATTTTTTATTGTTTGATTCAAAGAGTCGCCTATCAATGACCAACCAATTCGCTCTCTGACACCTCGTCGGGATGTAAATGCTTTATTATCTAGATAGCGGCCAGTCTGATCGTCACAATTTTCATAAAGACCATATGGATTTATACGTATGTTACTGATAAAGTCAAGACCATCTTTAACAGCTTTAGTACATTTAGAACTGGCATTTGTTACGAAGTCACAATTTTCAGGAGATTCATCTTCACCTTTACAACAGGAGGAAACAATCTTGTACCACATTGAAGTGTCGATTAGACCATGATGATAGGCAAATCTAATTTTAGAGTTACCAAGCAAAACTTTATCCAGATAACCATTTCCAATGGCAAAGCCTTTGTAGTTGATGGTTGGTTCATCAAGAAGACGAACCGATAAAGTAGGAATGTAAACACCAGCATAGGATTCACCAGTCAAGTAAAAGTCATTGTCCTTGTACTGAGGAAATTTATTGAACCATGATTTCAATGCAAGTAAATTGTTGGTCGATGTTTTATCGTCATTATGAATGTAAACCTGGTCATCTGAGTATGAATAACCAACACCAGCGGGTGACTCTAAAAATATTATGTTGGCAACTTGGTTCCAAGCGTATGGATTCACAACCAATTCACTTTCATTCATTCGGAATGGTCCTAGTTCAGTGAATAATCCAAGTAATGAACTACAACCAGGTCCACCATTGAGCCAAAGAAGCAATGGATCATTGGCTGGATCATTTTCACTCTCCACAAAAATATAATGTAAATGGGTTCCTGGAGTTGCATCGAGATAACCAGAAAAAGTACCAAATTTAAGTTGACCACTCAAACCTGGTAAACTGGATACACGGTCAGGTTCATAAGCTTCACTTGAAAATAAAAGGCAAGCTGTGAAAATAAAGTTAAACAGTAACATGATTGAAATTGAAAATAAATATCTCGATCTGGAAAACACAATTTTAATTATGAAAAACAATACGATATCTCATGACAATTGTCACACGATTAAACTGGTAAAAATTTTAAATCAATTATCAAAGTAAAATATTGATTGACATTTATAAACTCTTGCAGTTTAATAAATTACTAACAATATTAAACCTTTAGTGTCTCAATGAGATAACAATCCTAGATCTTATCCTAGGTCAATCCGATTGGCGCTAATTTTGATTTAACGTCTTATTGAATAAATAGATTGATAATAGTTATGAATAACAGTTAGTCTTGATCGGTTTGTTACCTAAATTGGTTATCTTTCATGAATTTAATTAGAGGTGTTACACGAAAGATTTGACATTTGATAGAGATTGTGATAGAGTACAATTTAATTTTCCAATTTTTAACTGATCATTAGCAATCGATGAGATAAAAGTGGTGAAATGTTAATAGGAACTGCATGAAAATTGAATAATTTTTATTCATTCATTAGGCGATGGAATATCTTTCATGAAAAAATGCATTAAAGACCTAAGCATTGAAAATTTCAAGATTGAATCAATAATTCATTGTGAGTCATTCGTTATCAACATTAGTTGCAAATCAATATTGAATCAATATACACTTCATGTTAAACCATACAAACAATAGCATAATGTTTTGAACAAATATTAGTTATTGATGAAGTCAGTGACGTGATGATTTGCTAAAAGATATTAAATATGCAAAATTATTCAGAAAATCAATTTTGATTTGAAACACGCCAATTTGATTGTATTAAGAGCTTAAAGTACAACTAAAAATTGATAATTCACTCGAGTTGACTCGATTTCAATGGATGTTTATATTTAATTTCATTTATTAGACAAGCTATTTAGTTCATTTATCAAGTCATGTACACTTTACAATTGAATTTTGATAATTTACAAATTATTAAATGTTAAAAACTCAGCACAATCAGTGAATTTACATTTGAAATATTACTGATACGGTTGGCATTGTCTGAAGTCATGATCAGAGTCACATCATAAGTGGGTCTTTGGGAGTAATGCAATGTTTTTATCAAAATTTGGTAATAGTTTGTCAACCTAAACTGTAATCTTGTAGGCACAAAACTTGATAACTTTGAACGGTCTTTTCTCTGCCGTTATATGCTACATAGGCCTTTGAATGTCGCCCATGAACTTTACCAATGTATTGACCAGAACCGATTTCAGCCCTTGATATTTGAAGTTCATCTTTCATCTCGGAAAGGCCTCCACTTAAAGCACCGATGGGTGCATGTCCATAAGTATCGGATTCCCATACAAACACTGAAGGATCTTTTGCCATGAGTATTTCAAAATCATAATATTTATAAGATTTGTCTCCCCAAGTAACTTCACATGCACTTGCGGAATCAGGGTCAAACATTCCAGGTAATATTTCCACTGCTTTGGTTGAATTGACTCGACAAACATAAAGTGATCTACCATTCATATTATTGCCACCAACAAAGGCATTTTCAAGAGGTGTATCTTTATTAATAAATGGTATCCATTGAGGTCTAGTGAATTTAATTTTGAACTCATCTAAGAGTATAAAATACGAATAGAGTTAACCATTATTCATTATTTGTATAAGAAACTAAATAAACTTACTTTTCAGGTTGTTAGTTGATGAAGATTCATGTTTAATTGTAATTGTAACTACAACTCCAATTGTTATTACAGTGGCTACTAATGCAACAGCACCAATAGCGATTGAACGCTGTTTAGTTGAAGATGAGCTGAAATTGACGTATGAAGCCATTTTACCACAATTTAAATTCACTATTCAATCTTCAATATTCAATCAATTCAATTTATATAGCAAATTTATTGAATGAATTATGATTAAATTGTTTTCTTTTGACCCCAAAATACTCCCACAGAGTGGTTAATAAATCAATTTATCAGATTATCACACTTGAACAAAAATTAAAATAACAAAAAAATTATTATTCATGTAAATAAACATGTAAATATTAAATTATTGATTTGAATTCATTTTGATTAAATGGATCCGTGAAAATGATTGAAAGTAAGATAAAAGTCAATGATGATTTCATTGAAATCCAATTGACATTAACATTCAACTGATTAGTTGAGTAGCATGATTTGGAATCATTTCTTGAACAATTTAGTTGATAGTTCATTTGATGTAACCTGATTCGATTTTGATAAACAGTGTATAAAGACGTTGCTGAACCGAAATAAGCATTTTAATGCGTAACTTTAGCCAATAAACAATGGAAATCGGCGGAAAAATCAGTCCATAATGATGCTTTATCAAACAATCATTCAAAGTTCAACTCCACCAAGTTTGATTTGAATTCAGGTTTTTAACTTAAAATGTTATTGTAAGCTATTTTTTGAGCTTTAAGCTTGATATCAATCGAAAGATGATTGAATCAAGTCAATTAATGAAAATATTAAAGAAATTAAATTGAATTTTGATTTTAAATCACAATTCCTCATCAATTAGGGACCGTTGAAAAATTGATTCTCATTACCACACTGCATTGAGCTATAAGTTGAGTAATGGTGACGACAACACTGTCAGGTTTGGTAAAAACTACAGCTGGAAAAAATAGAAAGAGAAAGATGCCTTGAAAGAGTGTGAGTGTAAGCTATCATTGAGTTTAATAAAGTCACACTTTTCACGTTGTTGTGATTAACAGTTAATATTAATCAACACTTGTCTGTTAACCCACTATAATTCAGTCAATCGATAAATTCTGGGAATTAACTGTAAGTATAGATGATATTTATTCTATCACGCTGTTTTTATACAACTGTCTACATTTGTTTTGGTTTCTCATCATTGTTTATACTTGTTATTTTCTTTGTTTAGAGTTGTTTATCGTCGTGTTTTTTTCTTATTCTAGATTTTTTAGACTTCTTTAGATTCTCTTATTTTGATTACATGCCTGTTAACATCTATTAATAATTAACCATGGGCAAAGGACAAAGAACAAAAGGCAACACAAGGGTAAGAGAGTTTACTCAGCTGTTGGATATGTTTATTCACTTTTTTATATCTCAATTTACAGCCTGCCAACTCTTTAAGATCTGCACAGTTGTTGTCATCTACTCTTGGAAGTGCACCAATCAATACCTTCATTGGATTTGATGCTTTGAAAGAACCAAGTGATGGAGCAATTGGCAATTCCAGTATTGGTTCTCTCGTTGAGGAGGAAGAAGTTGACGCTGATTTCAAGCTGATAATCAAACAAATGTATAAGAAGGATTCAATCACCAAGATAAAGTCCTTGCAGAAATTTGCTGAATACTGCAATGAAAAAGATTATAATTCCGTTAAGACTGTCCTTTCCATGTGGCCAAGAATTTTTAATAAACTAGCAATTGTAAGTTTTTACATGGACTAACCTTTGATGGACTTATCAGCTGTTCAACCTTCTTTTCTTTAAATTTCATAGGACAATGATTTTAGAGTGAGAGAAACAACCTTTCAAGCACAGGAAGCTCTGGTCAAAAAATTAGGCAAAAATATTGCACCAATCCTCAAGCAAATAATCGCAATTTGGGTCGTTTCACTTCACGATACTTATGCTGTTTCAGCTAGTGCTGCTAAAGCATCTTTTTCAGTATCTTTTTCGCCTTCAAAGCAAACAGAGGTTCTACAGTTTTGCAAGGAAGAAATTATAAATGTAAGATGACAGTCATTTAGGTTCACTTATCATCAATTGACTCCATTTTTTCTTATTCTTTCTTTTAGTACTGCAAAGATGTACTTTTAATTCAGACCATTGCAACTATAGATGATCCAAGGTAAGGAATTATATTGATTTTTTAGATCTTAATTTAGTCTAAAATATTTTTCTTTCTTTCTAGTACTGTGTCTACAATCGATCGTGAAGCCAAATATAATCGTCTTGTCAGTGCAAGTCTACAGACCATAACTCTTCTAATCACCTCGATCAGTCAACTTGAGAGTATTAAAGATCACTTGGATAGTTTGATCAATCATGATAATTTTTGGAAACTGGCAAAATTTGAAGATGTCACTGTAATTTTTTTGCCCCTCACATGCATAATGTTTTTCTGACATTTCATATTTCTACTTTTAGGTTAAAGTTAACTGGTATCGCCTCAAATCAATCATTTGTGAAAAACTTCCATCAATTATTGTTAAAAATGAAGCAAAATTTACATCGACAACATTGCTCTTCATCGCTGAAAAAGATCTGCTGCTATCAGCTGCTATTTGGGACAATGTCTTATGGATTCTCGTCACAATAGATGTTAGTTAATTTTGAAAAATTTTCAAAAAGAATACTAAAGTTGAACTTTTTCCTTGTTTTCACAGGAGTGGTGGAAACATGTCAATTTAACAAAAGGGTTTCTTCCTCATCTAAGGAAATTTATCAGAGATGGTGGCTATGGAAATGCTTCTACAGTTTTCCCGAACCTACTACCGATGCTCAGCAAATTTCCTTTCAATGTGCTTGAAAATCGTACTAAATTTTGTTATGATTTCATCGAATCTTTTGAGTTTTGGTAACTATGAATCTATATATTATCGCAAATAATAATCCATTAATAACTTGAATTTCATCATTTCACAGCATTCTTAATTCCAATCATTCTACTAAGGAATATACCGGTATAGTCAAGGCTTATTTTGAATGTATGCAATATTTACTGGCAAAAATAAACTCTGATAAAGTAGAGGAGGAACTTAATTCCACTGTTTGTGAACGAGTAAGCTCTAAAATCTATCAATTGCTATTCCAACTTTTATTTCATGATTTACTCATCATTATCTTTCTATTTCTTATAGATTTTAGCTTGTGTGGATCAAATGCTATTGAATTGGAATGATATTTATTGCTTGTATCTGAGTGAACTTACTTCATTTATTTCCTTATCAAAGGATCCTGAATTATCAAATAATTTAACAAATCAAATTGAGACCAGATTATTAAAAATTGTTGAAGATTCTGTTGATGAGGCAGAAAAACTTGATTTAGTTTTAAAATTACTTTCATCAATTCTACGAATTAACCAAGAAAGATTACCTAGACGAGTTAAATTTGAAGAGGATATTGAGGATGACCAAGCCACTTCGGAAGAAAAGACGACCATGAAAACAATCATTTTTAAAGGTTCTCTGTTTAAAGTATGGCAAAGATTACTGGAAATGACTTTAACCAGAGAGATTCAATCTCATTGGCTTAACTCTCTTAAAATGGTTCAAGAGTTATGCATATCCGTTTTCAAGGAAGCTGGAGACGTATTCCCAGCTTGTGATTATCTTGGCGAATTTAAAGATTTGTTGAATCGACAAGCTAATTTCACCTCAATATCTACCCGAAGTGTCAACTATAAACATATCATCAACTTGATGTTGAATTGCTGCACAGACTATTCCAGCATTAGTGAAATACTTTCCTACTTGTGTTCCAATGGCGATGAAATCATGATAAACTTACTCGAAACTTTGCCTAATCGAATTGAAAAAGACCAATTTCTACAAGAGTGGTTCAAATCACCTGAAATATCACTGCTATTAACTCAAACTTTGCAAAGTACACTGGATGATCTCGATGATAAAGTGAATAACAATTTATATTTAGAATTCGTCAGTTTTGCTTTTCAAGTTGACGACATTCACTATCCAACGATCAATACAATTTCTAAGATGTTATTCGATGCCTTAAAAAATTCTTCATCTGACGACCATTCTCGCCATATTGTGCTGTTAGTTAAAACACTTTTAGATCGATACCCATTTTCTGCCCAGCTTGATTCAACTACTGAATTAATTTTAAAGATTTCACAAATGAGTCTTAATACATGCAACTCTGAAAAAATACCTCAACTTTACTCATCAACATTATTGAATGGATTGAAAGCAGTTCTTGAATACAACGATGAAGAACAAGTTTCTTTGTTATTTAATGGCCTATCTGATTTAATCAAAGAAGCTGTATCTGCCGAAGATATTGACTGGGAAAAGTGAGTGCTCATTCCTTTTTTGGAACATCTTTAAACTCTAATTTTATTAAACCTTTAAATTTTTTGTTTTAGATCTGAGCGTATCTTAGAAATTGTTAACCTTGTTCTACTATCCGTCCAAAAAGACCGTCAAACCTCAAGACAACCCACATATTTGGATAAATTTTGGAATAATATGCTTCCTGAGTCAGATTATTTGGTTCAGAGAGTTTCATCTATTGGAGTCAAAGTTTACTTTCCTCTGTGGGTTCGTGGTAAAGTTTTAATTCACCCTGGATTGAACTTTGCAACGGATAGCTGTTACTTTGATTATTCATTCACCTGCACTATTATGTCGATCACAAAGATTTTAAAAATTATGCCCTGTTCGACTGAATCGTTCAATAGACTGTTACCGTTTGCCTGTTTCACTTTGTCAGCAATGGAATTGAATTCTAAAAATTTAAACATCTCTCATAAGAATGAAATCTTTGAGCATTTGACTGATTTCGTATCAAATCGTGTTGAACATCTTAATAGAGATGAAATGATCAGTATGCTAAAAGTCTTAACTAAAACGTAAGAATAATTTTGATAAGATAAGGAAATACTTAAATAGGGAATTCATAATAAACCAATTCTCTTTTTTATTCGATTTACAGAGATCCTGAAGGAGCAATTGCATTAGCTATAGGACTTGGACCAGCTTTGCGTTTATCTTCAAAACTGAGCTCTGTCAATTCAGTATGGAATCTCACAGAGTTAGTAGCTTTTCCACTCGGAACGATCAAATTATCTTTTATAATAATTTCTAATTTATCTAACCAATTTTTTTATTTTAGATTTGATGTATCATCAATCACCATATTTCAATTGCTGGGCCGATATTTTGATCCCGATGAGATAATTAGTTTATCGCAAACAACTTTGAAATTTGTGCTTTGCCAGGATGATCCTGATAAATTACATCAATTTTATGGTCAACTATCTGTTTTGAATACATGCCTCAATTTAGTTGAAGTACCTCCCAATGATTTAGTCTGCCCAATTCTTGACCATCTATCAACGTTGAAAGATAAAAAAGAAGGAGCTTTATTACTCGAATGGTTAGTTTGAAATTTTATCAATACTTTGTTTTACAATTTTATTTTCAGTTCATGTAACTAATTGTTTTCTTTTTCCATCAGTTCTCTAGATGATAAATCCGAACAAGCTATCCTCTTCACTATCGAACTAATGAAATTGTATAATACGATTATCAAGAAGTATCGTAATAACCTTACTCTTGAACAAAAGGATTTAATTATCATTTCAGTTACTGCTTGGTCAATAACGTTAGTCAGTAGTGATCTAAAATCATTTCACAATCCAGCAAAGATGATATTGTTCTGCTCCTTTTGCGATCTCTTCCTGTCCATTCAGAATGCAATCGAGAGTCAAGGAGATTCATTTAGTTCAGTTCGTGAGTGGACCGATTTTCATCTGATTAGAATTGCAAGATCTTTAGTCCCTTTACTATTCCGACTCAGCGAACTCGACTTTTCCGGTTATCAGTTGAATTTTATCTCTTTACTTGGTAAAACAATATCATCAATCTGTATATTTGATGTTGCTGGACTGGAAAGGGAACTTCAACAATTCAACTATGATGAGAAGACTTTTTCAAATCTCGAGAAAGCAGTTATCTGTCCTTTGCCAAAAGAATACGAATCACTTTTTTTCAAGTTGAATCATCTTTATGTCAAAAAATATCCGGCCTTCTATTTGTGTGCTCACTATTTTAGTCAAAGGTATAAAATATGACAACATTAATTTAAATTAATTACTTACAAATATATTCCATTTAATTCATTCAGATTAATTCCTATGCTGGCATCGTCTTGTTCTGACTTTGATAACACTTTTGATTCCTTGTAAGTAATTTATTGAATTTACATTTTATAGATTTAGATTTTTTTACTAAAAATTTTATTTTGTTTCAGAGCCCCACCGAAGCCCTTTTTATCCAAATTACAAGAAACTGACCTGATTGTTGATACTTTGCTTTCTGACTATTCTCTTGGAATAACCTGTTGTCTCATAAAACCTAGAACAGATTCGTTCTGTTACACTGTTGCCTATCTCTTGAATTGGTTACAAATATTAACATCCTTTAGTCAATTGAATGATGAAAATCGATCATCCTTAGCTGGATTCTTGACGGATTCTGGTTACATTTCAAATTTACTTAATAACCTTTTCAAGTTGATGCCTATTGCACCTGATGACCAAGTTTCAGATGAGGCGAACTTCATTCGAAATGTGTTGACAGTTACTCGCCTTGATGAACTGGATGAAGATAGTCATATCCAAGCAATCTCGTGTTTAGTTTATTTTCATATTTTACGGAAAATGCCTGCTTGTGTCAGAATGTGGCTCAGCAAATTAGATAAAAAAACTTCTGAAACCGTTAATAGGTAAGTGATTTTTTTACTTGAAATAATCTCTTAAACTTACTCTTACACTAATCATTGATTTTACAATATTTATTAGGTTTACAACATCAACTATGAGTGATTTAATCTGTGCTGAAGAGTTTCATGCGATTCAAAATGCTAATGCAGATAAATTTAAAAATATTAAGGTGAAGGCTCGTCATTCAGCGAAAGAAGTAGTTGCCATTTATGAAATTGAAGATATGTCTATCGAATTAACTATTAAATTTGCCGATAATCATCCTTTAACTCCTGTTACTATTGACGGAGGTAAAAGAGTTGGTGTTAGTGTTCCTGAATGGAGAAACTGGCTTCTTCAAGTAACTTCATTCTTAACTCATCAGGTAAATATATTTCTTATCAAATAATCTTAATTAAGTCTATAAGCTACAAATCTAACTTATCTAAATGTGAATATTTTTTTTGTAGAATGGAACTGTTCTAGATGGTCTGATTCTATGGAATAGAAACATGTGTAAAAGATTCGAAGGACTAGAGGAATGTGTAATTTGTTATTTCATTTTACATGGTTCTAATTGTCAACTGCCTAAATTAACTTGTAGAAGTTGTAAAAAGAAATTCCATTCAGCTTGTCTGGTAATTATATTTATTTGTAACTTTATTTCTTCATCATTAATATTAAAACTATGATTTTACTTTTTTTTACAGTACAAATGGTTTGAAAAAAGTAATCAATCATCGTGTCCACTTTGTAGGAATCCATTTGTTTTCAACAAACCCAGTAATCAAGCTGGCCCTTCTAATCAACAACAACAGCAGCAGCAACAGCAACAATTGCAAAATTTTAATTAACTTACACATGTTATTAATATTGTTGAGCTATTTACTTATTGTAAAGAAATAAATTTTTTATCACACGAAAAACGAGTCCATACTCATACGAAATTTAATCGATACGATGGTAATAATTCAAATCATTGATCAGAAGCTAAGAAACTCACCGAAAGATGAAATTTCCAGACACAGTTTACTAACCTAAACTGTAATCTTTTACACTGACTGCAATAGGTAAGTTGAATCTATTACAGTCCATTTTGATAACAATGATATACAAAGATGAATTAAAAAAGAAAAAAGATAATTGCTGATTATTAATAGTGGAATTAGGTTTATTGCAAAAATAATTCAATGTTAAAATATTAAATTAAAATGTATCAATGACAAAAGTCTGCTACATCAACGACAATTTTAACAAATTCAGCAACATTATCTTGCAATGTTTTTTCGGGACTAAAGCCTGGTAAACGTGTTTGCTCAAAGATGTTTTTAAGTGCAGGTGGGACGATATCCTCTGGTCGTGAAACTGAATTTGACCATGAAAAAGAAATGTATAAATTAATTGAATAGCTCATTCAAATGAAATAAATACATAGCTTTGAGATCAGAGGGACTTGCAAGCCAATTTTCAATTCCATACTCAAGAGTCTCTTTGAAGTTTTAATCAAATGAGAAAAATAAAATAAAATTTCAAATTAATTGTTTAGAGTTGAGTTGATATCAGCAGCTTGAAATAATATTTACCGATCTTTATCCTTTTTTGATTAATTCCTTAATTGTTCTGATTAGTCTGGCTTCAATTCGACTTTCTGGGAAATTCCTGATCATTTTAAAAAGTTAAATTATCATTATCCTTAAATCGAGGGCAAATTTAAATTAACCATCAAATGCTCACTAACAACGGGAAATATATCAATGAGTTTGTCAATGACCAACTTGATATTCTCAGTTATAGTTGCATTTTTATCTGGATGCAAAGTTTAATAAAAATGTTTTCAATTATAAAACGTTATTCAGATTTCACTCTATTCAGTCTATTTACCTTCCAACTTATTTGTTTATCTTTATGAATCGATAGAAATTCCAAGAAATTGCTTGTACTGAATGATCTGGTAATCCATTAACTACCTGATATTAAATTGAAATCATATAGGTTAGTTTAGATCAACAGTTAAAGTTAATAAAAACTGAATAACTGGCTTTTCTTTACCTTATTTAATTGATATAAATCAGCTTTAATCATCACGACATTGCATTTTGTAGATTTTTTTCCATCACTATTTGCTTCGATGTTTTCAATAATCATGAAAATACTCAACACACAGAATTAGTGACGAATCATTTTAAGTCCAAAGTATTAAACTCAAAAGATCGAAATACTGACGTTATGATCATGCTTAAATCATTTTTGAAGTCAAATTTTGAATTTACAAATTAGACAGCCAATTAAGATCATTACGTCTTTTCTCGAAGTTTTATGGTCATCTTCGCATATCAATTAACTGTATATAATTAATTTCACTACAGTACAGTTTTTTTCTGCCAACATGCCAAACATCTTTACAAATGCAAATCGTCAAACAAATATCTCTAATTCATTCCTTATTGTTATGAAAACGAATACAATTCTCGACGAAAAGGTCATTGGTAATAAACGATGTACCTTTTATTACAAAACAAATTTTGAATAGTCAGTTTTAATCACAGAAAATACCTATTACATTTAGTCCAAATTAGAAATACGATAATACAAATTACCATTAAATGTTAATGAGAGATTGAAACAGCAGATTTTATACTACAATTAAATTAAGCCAGTTAAACCATCTAATTTAATAGTATGCAGAAATCCAATTGTTTACCAAATGTTTTTGGCTCATTTTGGTTTTCAACGAACTGACTAGATTTTAATTGTTGACAAACAACTGAAAAAAAATCAATCAGCCAGTCGATTTGATGCTTTAAATGCTCAATATAAAGCTAAGACGAGAATTTTTAGATACTCTTTAAGCCTTTTTCGGTGGGTTTGGTGAAGATTCATCCAATTTTTCGCTTTTCTTACTAGAGTCTTCGCTTTCTTTGTTTTTATCCTTTTCTTTTGATTCCTTATTTTCAGATTGACTTTGTTTTCTTGGTTCTTCCTGTATAACTTTAATCAGTTCATCTTTGCTTCCAGCCTTGTTCGGTTCATTTACATTGTTGGAAGCCTTGACTAATTTTGTAGAACCATCTTGTTGTTTTTCGACATCATTTTTTATTTTCTCCTCGCCATCTGGTTTGTCCTTCTCCCTGGATTTATCTTCTTTCTCTCTCTTCTTTACTTCAACATCATTTGTACTCGTTGTTTTTTCTTCCTTTTCCACTTTTTTGTTAGCCTCTTCAGGAATTTCACTCTTGGTTTGTGGTTTATGATACTCTTCAATGCATAAATGACAACTCCATGAACCTTCAGGTGGTTCTGATAAAGGAGGATTGAGGCAAAACATGTGATATCCGCGATCACAGTCATCACAGAAAAGAAGCTGTTCCTGTTATTAGAAAATTTATTAGAATAATGATTTAGAAATTAGATCAACTCAATTAATATTGCGGTGCAGTTGTCGAAACTTACGTCATTGTCAGAAGTTCCACATAATCCACATGATTTACATTCAATGCACTGCCATCGATATTTTTGCACAGAAAGAATCATTTGTGGAGTAAACTGAAGGCATGTTGGATGAGCAGATCTTCCACAGTCAGAACAGGATACCATTTTTTCGCGTGATCTGCTCTTTTTATTTTCTTCAGAGTCACCAAGACAGAAATCACAGTAAGGGCTCGGAGCAGCAGCTGAGTTTTTTCCTTTAGCTGATGAGAGAATCAAATTTATAATAGTTAGTATAAGTAAATAGTCGATAAAATACAAGCAAAATTTGCAAAAATTAAATGCTTACCGGTGGATGAAGATTGCTCTTGAGTATCATTTGCAGATCCTTGATTTGAATTGTTACCAGAATGATTATGTGTACCAGGCATAGATCTTGAATTTTCTTCATCGTCGATAATTGATACAGGAGTTGAACTTTTAGATGGTTTGTCTCCATCAGTTGAGTTTACATGACTATGAGCATAATGGTAAGTTAACCCAGGTCGCGTTTTGTACCGAGCATCACAGAGATCACAAGCATATGGTTTATCAGCATCTTGAAGATCAGACTGCCCTCTTCGGCGCCTAGTCGTTTCTTTTCTTCTTCTTCTTCGCTTTACAGTAAACTCGTCGTAATCATCTCCGTCCGAATTAGGATCTTCAAAATCTCCTTCAATCAAATCAATGCTGTCCTCATAGTCGGCGTAAACCCAAGCATCTTTAGAGTTATCCACAAATTTGTCAGAACTATTCTCAGATTGTTCAGGTCTTGATTGAGAAGCGTCAGTTCCATTGGCAAAAGACTCTTTCTTATCAGAAAATTCATTGGTTCGATCACGGCACATGTAGGGTTGATTTAGTAAATAGCCACGTCGTTTTTTCTTCCAACTGTTGGACGGATAAGTATACAATTGTCCATAATTTGTGCCAGGCATTCTTTGCCATTTCTTCATCCAAAGGTAACAGTCTTTTTGAGCAACACCAGTTTGAGCATCAATAAAAGGTAAGCGTGTTTTCCGATCGCCAACCAACTGATTATTATACTTTGAAGAGTTTTCAATGGCATCTCGGTATGACATTTCATTGAGCGCTCTTTTCAAAATAGATTAAAACAATTGAAAACATGAAACATAATGATAAAGACATGGGTACTTAAATTAATGGGAATATTGGATGATAACATGGATGAAATGTGTTGGAATAATACTTCAAGTTAATTCAATCAATTTTTAAAAATCTAAACTGATAGAGAAAAAAAACAACAGATATTCATCACTTACTTTTCAATCTTTTGAAGGATTTTTGGCCTTAAATTAGACATATTTAATGACAGATAGTTGCCAGTAATTAAACAGGTGCTTATTAATAACAACTAAGTAACAATTAAACAATAATCAGAAGCAAATAAATGACAATAAGAATATACAATTTTTAGTAAAGACAGAGTTGGCGACGCCGGTAAGATAGAAGAACAAAGGAAAAAGCAAGCCAAACAAAAACACACTTTTGGGTTAACAAGATTGAATCCTGGAAATACACATTTACAGAAGTTTCAAGACAAATTAATAAACAATAAATTTATTAATTACATGACGATGATTAAATAATTCAATTTAAATTGAATAATCAAACACAAAAACAAGCATTTCTTTAGAAAAATGGAGAAAGAAGTGAATACATTTTGACCAGTGTTTACCGGTGAAACAAGACTGCTTCTGGATCAGGACTTGCTACCTCAGTCTATCCCAATCTTCCCTCAAGGCAATCTAAATCAAGATTGATTGATTTAGTTAACTTCATTTCTTCCATAATTTATTTTAACTCGCTTAACTTTGAGTTTCTTTCGTTAACCATCACTATTGATGTACCATGTAAAGTAGACGGCAAATGATACTCAATTTGTATGATAGACAATTGATTTTTTGTTTTTACAGATCTGACAAGAGATATCGATTCAATGCCAAACGTTTCTCGTGAATTAGATTTAAACAGATTAATAAATAACCTTAAAATATTTTCAAGGTATTAGGCTATTGTAGCTATCAAGATTTTCAGGTTTATTCAGGCTCAAAATTCAACATCATGGCTCAAAATTACCATGTTAATAATGTGAATTCAATAAGATTAGGGGAAAAATCTTATTCAACCTAAAACTCCAATCTCGTTGAATACAAGTTTCATGTTTGTACGAATTGTAATCAGTTTAATCTTTTGATGAAATATTCACCAGATTAATAGTTTACTTTAGTTGATCAATTGAAATAAAGAAATAAAAAACATCAGGAACCATTGAAATAGCACTTTTGATAAACTCAAATTTTTTACTTGGTCTACTAATTCAACTTGATACCTGAGTTGGCGATGGTAAGAGTGATGAAAATATTTAGAAGTAACTAGCCAAAATGGCCTGATTGCTGGACACCAGTTAGACCAGTAATGGAGCAACAAAAAGTTCACATCAAAAGCCAAAAATAAACCGGTTAAGATGATGATAACAAAGAATCAACTTTGAACGTTCATTGTGATCAAAATTTGTGAACAACTGACCAACCCAAAAGCCTTTCTTTTAACAATTGAGTTCATTCACATTACGTAATCAGCGCCATCCTTTGGTTTTTCATACTTTTTTAGTTTTCTCTCTCTTTCTCTCTCTATTTGTCTCTCTCTCTCTCCCTATTTTCATGAACTGTGAATGTGTTATATATTTTTGTTTTTTGTTATCTCTTCAACTCTGTTGCATATTAACTTTATTTTTGGTTAATTTTAGTTTACAAGTGTTTTTTTCCTCTGTTTTTTTATTTTGTAAATGTAATTATCTATATTGAGACAGGATGGTTCTCGATTTGTTTGATTCCCTTCGTAGTATATTGAAGATAGATCAAGTTCGTATCGATAATAACGCATTCCGTCTTCACTACAAAGCTACCGTCATCCTTTTGGTTGCATCAAGTATTCTGGTTACAGGAAGACAATATTTTGGTGATCCCATAGACTGTATACAACGAGATGATATACCGCAAAATGTTATGGACACCTTTTGTTGGATACATTCAACCTTTACCTTACCCAATGCTTTGGATAAACAGGTTGGTGTCGATGTTGTGGCTCCAGGAGTAGATAATTACAAGCCAGGAGAGAAAAAAGTTTACCATAAATATTACCAATGGGTTTGCTTTGTTCTTTTCATTCAAGCCATATTTTTCTACATTCCTCGATATTTATGGAAAATTTGGGAAGGTGGAAGACTACGAAGTTTGGTTTTAGGGTTAAACAATCCCATCATTGGTGCTGAAGAACGAACCGAAAATATTGGTTTGCTTACACATTATTTAAAGACCAACTTGGGTTACCATAACTCGTATTTTTATTGTTTTGTATTTTGTGAGATACTCAACTTTTTAAATGTTATCTTACAAATGTATCTTGTCGATGCTTTCCTGGGTGGTGCCTTTTCAACTTATGGCCTTGAAGTTCTTCGTTACAGTGAAATGAATCCAGAAGAAAGAGTTGATCCAATGGTTAAGGTTTTTCCTCGTGTCACCAAGTGTACCTTTCACAGATATGGTTCTTCTGGAGATGTTCAGAAGCACGATTCTCTTTGTATCCTTCCATTGAATATTATTAACGAGAAAATTTATATCTTCCTCTGGTTCTGGTTTGTTGTTTTAGCTGTTGTTTCTGGATGGGTTATCATTGAGAGGATGTTCATCATATGTTTCCCTCATTTCCGTTATCTCTACCTCAGATCAGCTGCACGTCTAGCTGATCGTAATCATCTTCGAGATGTTTTGGACTCTGCCAGAATTGGAGATTGGTTTATGCTCCATTTACTGGCCAAAAATCTAGACTCTCTTAACTTTCGAGAGCTTATCAAGGAACTAAGAGCTTCGCTTAGTAAAGAAGGAGAAAAGTTCAAACCTAGTGACGTAAGTTTGCTCAGAGTTCTTCTCTTTTAATTTTCTTCCTTCTGATAAAAACTTTTAAGCCCAAAACCTCACAAAAACCATGTACTGATCTACCTTTCTTTCAATTTACAGCACCTCATGTGAGCCCATGAACACGGACAGCTATCTATAGACCTTAGTCATGACTATTTGTCCAAGATTTTTTGACTTTCCAAGTAATCAACTACTCATCTTATCGTTAAACAACCTACCTTCATCTTTGAAAATATTGTTTTTTTTCACCCACTTTTTGTGTTCGCATGAAACTAAAACCCCTTTCAATATTTACTTTTTTTTCAAATCATCAAAATATAAGCGAAACAATCAACTCAACGCATATACTCGACATTCAATCAAATTATCAAAAATCCAAAGAGACCTTACCAAATATTCTTGTTACTGCTTTTTCATAAATTTATTCATTATTTTTCAATCAAATATGAATGATGCAATAGCTATAATTTATCAAACAAAATTTTGTAAGGAAATATTGGAATACAAAATGTCATATTAACTGCAACTCATTGATAATGATTTTGTCTATTAAAATGTGTCTACTGTTATTTAAAACCAAACTCTAATGATTAGTGAAAAAAGATGGATTTTCAGACGCAAATGAATGAAAGAAACATTGTAAACAAACAGTTTAACATCAATCAACAAATGACAAATATTTTGTCTAACTATACCAAAAAGTGACGATTGAGTTATACGAGACGTAAGCCACCAACAAAAAAACTGTAACACATAAGAAGGGGACTAATAATCAATCAATCTCATGCGACAGTTGACATCAATTGACACGTTAAATGAATCGACAATGAAAAATCATACAATCAGCACATGGTATCTTAATTAAGGTCGTTTGATTTCATAGAATTGAGATGAAAGTGTATTTCCATTGATGAACAAGAAGAGGCAGAAAGACAACAACAAAGAGTATTGATTCAGTATTTTACCATTGAATTGGGAACGAAAGAGCTCAATAAGTACCTCTTTTGTATTATCAAATAAACAGATCTCAATTAAATCAAGAGTTATGATGATCAGGAGGAAGGGTTTCAAATTGATGAGGAAAACAAACAAAGCTCATAATCTTAACACTCATTTTTTACCCATAGAAAAAACTGAATCACCATTAATAACTCAAAGTCAAGTCTGTTGTATTCCTGATCACTAATCACTTATCCAAATCGTCTTATCCCTGGATAAGTATGAAGATGGCAAAGATACTTGAGAAGGAATGAGAATGAAGACATAAGACCAAGATATGATTTTAAAATATTAATAAATCGATTGATTATCATGAGTACTTGATGAGTTTCCACCTGTGAATTGATTAGAGCCCAACTGGTGTATATAAGGTCCAATAATTTTGCCAGACTTGTTCAATCCGAATCATCGATCATCACCTCAACTTGACTAATTAGTATTCAATACACAATTGTATTCACTTTTCTTGTTCCTTTTGACTTTCTCTTGTGTCTTTCCACTGTATTGGTTATTTCATTATTTGAAACCTTTCATAGATTTATATTAATTTTTTCATTATATTTTCTTGAATTCAACATCCAAACCTTATGTACTTATGCTGAAAAATCATTCGGAGAGTTTGAAATCCTTGGTTGACCTTTTCAGTCAAATCGATAGTCTTCGAGGAAACTCTGGTAACGTCTTAGAGCTCCGTGTTTTAACCCAAATTCACCATATTCCTTGAACACTTCAGGTATGCTTGCTTTTTGTTTCATCTGTTTACACCAGAAAAAAGAAGAGAGTTAATTTTAATTTTGTCATTAAACATTAGTCACTGGTGTCTCTTCACCATAATCAACTGAGTTAACAATTTCCAATGGAAGCTAATTAGTATAATTTACGTGCAACTAGCCTACCTTACCTTGCCTCTTCAAGGAAGAGAAACCCTCATTCATTGAAGGCCATGTTTTCCTTATTTTTTTGATCAAAATGAGGGATTTCTCTTACACTTCACTCCATTGCTTTTTTCCCATTTTCCAGAATTATGTTAATCATGTTGATGATGCAGATAGTGACAATGTTGATGGTCAAGTTAAAATATTCCTTCCTAATCAATATAAATACAAACTAAAATGTTTATTAGAAACAAAAACACCGGACTTACCTTTTCATCTAACGTTTGGTAATAAACAACAATCTTTTGCTTCTTTGTCCTTTCTTTATTCCAGTCTTGCGGTGGACAGTTGTTTTTACACAATCTAGTTGATCGTCTTAAACGTTGCTAACTCTTCTTCAAATTAATCAAAAATTTGTAAAACAACCCAAAAAACTTCTAGTTAGTCAAAAGTATAACAAGTTGGAAGAAGCTGTCTTTGTTTCCTCGATCTTTCTCAGTCTCTCTTTCTTTGGTGTAATAACCTTAGTGACTAACGGTGTAAAAGTAAGAGTCTCTCCTTTCACCCAACAACTGGCAGCCATATTTGATCGCATTTAAAGATTCTTCCATTAAATTGTAACAAAATTATTGATATTCATTTGTGAACTTGGACCACACCTTGAACAATCAACCATGCCAATCTGTAAAGATCAAGTTTTAATTTTAAACAACTATGACCACAGGTGAGTCTTTACAATATCTTACATTTTTATCTTATTCTTTAATTTTTTTACTTTCTTTATGCATATCCTTCTGTGTCTTTGTTTACATGTTTCACTTTTCTTTTGCGTTTCTATTCTCATCTCGCTTTCTTAATTTCTTATCATCATTTCCAGTCGAGAGCCCACACTTGAAGAGACAAAGTGTCCCAAATTTACAGCCTTGGATAACTATTCAACAAGACCCACAATTACACCCTGGAGTCAAGCAAAGACCCAAAACAACCAAACCAGTATAAATGAGTCTGCCAACCCATGGGGTCCAATGTTTAAAGATCGAAGTGATTTCATTGATGCCCATTTTGCCTAAAATCACAACCAAATCAACATATTTTCAATCTCGTTTAAACGTTATATTCAAATGTACCTCTCCATAATGGGATGCAAAAAAGTTCAATTTTACACTAGAGATTTAAACGGGTCTATAAACATTTATATCCATATGTTGATTCAATTTTTTAGATTGGATAAAGTAAATTTATTTTAACGGACTGACCATTCCGATTTATGTTAGTTTCTAACCAACTATATGAATTATCGACAAAATAGATTAAATTTATCGTATACTTATTCACCCATTTCCCACTTATTCAACCAAAATTGAAAATGTTATCCTTATATTAGTTTCCCTTTACCTTTCCCTAAATGCAATGA
Organism: Tetranychus urticae; assembly: GCF_000239435.1. The sequence goes on from NW_015449946.1 coordinate 1,673,837, forward strand.
CTATGCTAATAACGATCTGTCAACAGACTTGCTGGTAAAAAAATTATTTGATTGCTTAGCAGAGTTTAAATGAATTAAAGATCACCACTAATTGCTGTGTTCAATTGTTCAATTGCCACTTTATTACAATACACATACACTCAATTAGTAATCAAAATTTTCCATTTACAACAAACAATGTTTAAAACAATGGAAATTAATTGATATAAAACTGTTTAATCAACTGATGACCAACAAAAGAAGGTATATCAACCTTTCTTTGACTCACCTGTAGCCAAATTAATGACGCAAATGAACCAAACCTCAAGTTGACTTCACCATGACCATTTTATAACAATCAAGTCAACCATTTGCCAAACTAACCATCATTTGTTTGCCAATTAAATCAACCGATACGTTTACTGGTCAACAGCCAACTCAGTTGGATTCAAACAAATTCAAGTATTTGAATAAACCATGATTAGCTTAAACTCACCACGCTAGAGTCAAATAAACCCAAATATTGAGTGTAAAAAATATAAACACAAACAGCTAAAACAATGAAAAGTAACCTCTCAATGATGAATCAATCATTTCATTTTCAAATCCAAGACCTTTTCAATTTTGACCTTTCGTTGGCTCTGTGAACTGATTTGAGGTCAACATAATACATCATTTTATAACGATATTAAGTTTTAAAAGCATAATGATTAAGATCAAGAAGATAATTACTTAAAACATGATTAACATAGAAACATCAAACCAGAATGAAAAAGCCTCTAAAATTGCCCTTTTTTAGCTCTTTTCATAATTTAAACACGTTTTAAGCCTTACTTTTATCATTAATAATTACTCTAATTATCTTTTTAATTGTTGAATATCTTAAATTTTCCGGTGACTTCTTCCTGGCCTTAACATTCAGCAATTTTATCTTCAATGAATTTTAATTGTGACTTTCTTTAAATTACACCGAATGATTGTCAAAATCATTAGCTTTCTCTTTCATAAAACACCGTCAAAATACTATTAATAAGTTAATTGCGTCTTCATTAATCTAAATTGTGATGTGCATCTTGTAAATTGTGAACAAAAGCAATATCTTGACTCAATATCTCAAGTGTACAACTCTAAGAAATATACTTGAGAATTAACATGATCTATTTAATCAAGAGAGTCTGAACAAGATTAACTTGGTTTGCAATAAAAGGTTGATTCTAAACAACGGAAAAATATATGTTTAATTGCTGGAAGAAATCATATGATTTGGAATCAATTGAAATATTGAAGCATTTCAATGTAAAGTAAATCTCAACATCTCTTTACCTTTGATCACACAGGACTGATTTAGATGAAATTAAATCCGTTAATACAGATAGATATATGTATACATTGAATCAAATTGAAAACAAATGATCAATCAAAATCAAATTTAACCAGCTTTGGTCGGTTTCACCAGTAAACCAGTCAATAACCGGTTAATGTTGATTATATCAATATTTACCCAGACTGGTATCAAAATGAACAGATTAATATTTATCCAGCATTGACTGGATTTAAACAAATGATCAATACTATTTGTGTTTATCATTATCATTAGATTCACTAATATATGTACACTTGGGCCAATGACCTAAACCATTTTAAAGGCAAATTCAACCTAAACTTGTAAATAGCAACCTAGGCCTTCATTGTAAACGCATCACCATCTTACCTGTTGAATGTCAAAAAAATGTAAAAAAAAATGTGAGTTAAATGTAGTCATTTTGTAAAGGTGAAAGTGATGAAGTCGACTTATGACCGGTTTTGTTGTGTAAAAAGCGTCTCGATGTGCTGATTGTAGCGTGACCTGAAAAAAGAGGAGGTAAGAGGAAAAAAAATGTGAAAATAAAGGCTAAGGTACAAAAATATGCACATCAGTGACTATGAGATTAGAATGATGATGATAATGATGTTGGTGTTGGTATTGTTGATCAACAATTTACTTGTTCTGGGAATATTTACAGACAAAATTCACTATTAGCTTTGAATTTGCTATTGTTAATACATAGTTATGATTTGCACGGATGATCAATACAACCGAGAAAAAATTGTTTCTCTTGCTGGTTTTCGGGTTACAACCAGATTCGTCAAATTGTCTCTTGTTGACAGTCAATAGCCTTAGGATTTGAAGGTGAGATGAAGATGCCATTTCACAGGGAAATCACTTTTGTCTGCTAATCATGAAACCAAAAAGTAATCACCATTATGATTAGCAATCATGAATATAAATGTGAACAATGTTTCCATTTGTTTTCATTATTGATACCAAACTTGAGACTACATTTGGCCATATCAACGCTAAGGCTTGTAAATTTCACTTGTTGTGCTTTGAATGTAAATATTACATGATACATGATAGTAATATGTACAAAATGAAAAATAGAATGGATTATAAGCTTGGAATTCAAGGATATTTGAATGTTTGGAAGATTTGGCTTGAAATTTGATTGAAAAAATAGGCCTCCATTACATATTGACTAATGATTAATCTTGTCAGAATATTGGACGGTTGGATGGATGACAGGCCAATGGTGAAAGTGTCTTGAGATGATTGTAATCAATTGGAATATTAATCATCAAGATCGGAAAGTCTAATTACACAGAAAAGTGAAAGTGCAAAAATGAGGCAAAGAAACTCAATGATTACAGTGAATGCATTCAATCCAAGTGCAAGTCCTCCTCTTAAATCATAAAATCGTCCCAAAACACGACCACAACCCTGATTAAAAGTGTAAAAAAAAGGGAATTTAAATAAAGAATGAATAAGTCAACTGTTTGAATGATCAAATTTGCAAACATAAAAGATATACATTTCATTCAGAATCATCATCCATTTGTTTTGATGTCTTGTTGTCTTGAATTGAATGGATATCTTTTTTTGTCTGTCGCTTTCAAATGTATTATATTATCATAATAGCTATTCATTTCATTTTTAGTTGACAGCTAACCTCTTGATTGATGAAATTGGCTTGTTCTCGATAACATGAGACAGGAACTTCTAATCCATATCGATGATAATCATTGAAGTTTTCAGCTCCACAACACTTCAACTAGATTTAAGGTAAAACAAAATTGGTTAGAAATGAAACATTGAGTGAAAGTTTACATCAACCCACCTTAACCTGGATAAAGTCAAGCAATTCACGAGCTCTTTCTGAAAATGGCCTCTGCTGTATCTGAATCAAAACTTGTTGAGTTACATAATATTCCAGCTGATAAAGAAGAAAAGAAAAGAAAATTAATGTCAAATCGATACTTGAAAGATGATTGTAATTGTTTGGAAATAGTTCATTTCTTGACTCGGATTCTTAATGTATTCATATGTGTTTAGTGGAAAGATTGGCATAAAGATTGGCATACAGTAGAGCACTTAATAGTTTGATGAAACAAGTCAATCTGGTTGTGCTGATACGAGAAATGATGAGGGAAAAGGTGTCTTAATAGAACCTGATTAGCTGGTTTCATCAAAATTCAACCAATTTCAGTGTGTTTACGATTTAATGAAACTCATGGGAAACATCTTTATGTGGGCTAGATGAGACCAGTTTACAGGCTGTTCTGTATGTTTGTGGGTGACACTTTGTTCACAGAGTCATTAAAATGAGATCAGAATGATGATCAAATAGTGGAATCATTATTAACTGAATAGTTGAGGAATAAAAAAGCGCATAATTTTAGGTAAAATGATGATGATTATGTATTTTGTTTTGGACAAAACAAAAACATTTAGACTCATCCAATGAATGTTACTTGTCAGTCTAACGATCTAACTTGTAAGTTGAATAAAACTGTGATCTCAATGTGATTAACAGCCATGAAAAAGGCATCAAAATTCAACCAATTTGTGCTTTTTCACATGGCATGATCTAAGATGGTCCAAGGACAACATGATAAAGTTCATGTTTACCCTGAGTTGTAATTTTTTTGCTCAACTCTGAAGGACATTGCAACTATTTCCCATTTTTTTCGAGCAACCATAATGACAGCTACAATTTATTCAGAAAAATGTTGATCCTTTTGGTTGAATGTTGATTAAATGAATACATACTCTTTCACCGAAACCATGAGTTGCAGCAAGAACCACACAGGCAATCGCCAGTCCAATTAAAAGAGCCATAATGAAAATGTACTGCGAAATAGCATGGACAAGATAAGAGTAAAATCTGGTTAAAGATTAGACTTTTAGATTATGTTTATGCTTACTGTGCCCAATTTACAGGTTGAATTTGTTAGAGTTCCGATGCATCCGATAATTGATATAATAACAATCGCCAATCCACTAAACATCATTATCCAGCCAACGTTAATGAAATTTTCCGTGTCAATGTACAGCGTTGGTTCGTACATTTTTGGATCGATACGAAACCAGAGTCCAATTCCTATCAATGTCATCCCTGAACACTGAAAGACAATCATGAAGAGGTAAAAAATTTCAATATTTCGGTATATTTTTAGATTATCGTGTTTGTTTTAAATTCAAATCATAATCAAAATCAATCTTGACAGCATATTGTAATAACATCAAGTTACAGTAAAGACAAATGACTGCCTGACAAGAGCTAATGCTTTGTCAATTGCTTGAGGTCAGTAATTTGAGCCTGTCAAGAAATCAATCTTGATTACAGTTAGATAATATTGGTTATTAATTGAGATAATTACTTACCCATAGAAGGAAATTGAAAAAAACGAGGAAAATTTTAACGCAAGAGAAGTATTGGACAGAGTAACCCATTTCTGAAGGTTCCCTGGCAGACTCCTTCTCGTTGCTGTAATCTTTTGATTGGGACCCTATTGTGAGGCCTGGTTAATTTAGGTCCAATAGATGACTTAAGGTTGATCAATAATTAAATTAACAAACAATGGATATAAATATATTGGTCACAATTAATAATAATAAACACGAAGCAACACAAGTTAAAACGAAGAGTGAAAAGGTTTATTCTTAAACTTTAACCGCTGAGGTAACCACAAGATAAAAGCGAGGGAAGCAAAATAATTGGTTGATTTTTAATGAAAAGAGCGGCAATTAGCAAATTACCGTCTTTGGTATTTTTAATGTTGTTTAATTATTTAAATTTGTTTAATCATAAAAATATAAGGATATTAGCCTGATAGTAGGCCCAAACATAAAGCAAATGGAGTCAATAAGTATTAAATCATTGTGAATGATTCACAGAAAGATTGAAATGAAAAGTCACTCATTCCATTATTACGGAAATAGAATTTAATTTTATTAGGAATTTTAGTTCATTTTTTATGGTCTTCTCAGCATAATCACCACAATAATCATCATCGTCAAGATAAATTATTGTTAAATCATTATTTGACTCAGCAAAATGGTGTGTTTACATCTTGGCCAGTTAACATTGCATTTGGTTGAAGACAGTAGCCAAATAGCTAAAATTTCAACCTTATTCAACAATTCAAATCATAATCTTGTTGTCAAAAAATTAGATTTAATTTAGTTCGACATCGAAATCAATAGAGGTAGTAATGAACTCAGGTTAAACCCAAATTAATTATGAATCAGTGCAAGCTTCAGATCAAAACAAAACATTTTAAGAGTAAAAACTCAATGATTTTTTTTTCAAATCACATCAGAAGCCAATGAGCTGCTTTACAATTAATATACACTGACCAGCAAATTGACCGATTTGTTGCCTTAAGTGCAGCTATGAGTGTAATTGTAATGGTTAAAGTTGACTCGACTATAAATTAAGCTGATAGCATCAAGATACAACAAGTTTTACTGAAAAAGTCAATCAGTTAACAGATTAACAGCGAAACGTTTAAACATCAAAATTCAAGGCAAATTAAAATTCAATCAACTTCCTAAATTTATTATTCATCATTAACCTTGAATTAACCTTGGTTAATATTGACAATCATAATACTGTAATAGATTAGTCTCTGTAATTGTTTGATTTACAGATCAGCCTTTGACTTGCCAATTGATTTACAAGAAATATTGATTAACCATTTGCCATTGCCATCAGTTTAGGAAGATTCATCTTGATAAACTAACCAGAAAATCAGATCAATTTGTTAAATTGTTAAATAACCGGCTTAGCTGATGAAAAACTCTTATTGATTAACTGCCATCAAGATTCAAGTTAACCAGTTTTTAATTTATTGTCCGTTTCTTTGCTATTGTTTCAATTGTGATAAATGCTTGGCTTGGATTGATTGCTGCTTGTCGTTAAGTACAATTAATCAAATGGTGAACCATTTCAAGTACAAATCATCTTTAAATTACCTTGAAAATTTATCTTAGCAATTCAAGGTCCAACTTTGTATTTTATTTTCTGGTTTTTTACACTTTAAAATCCATTGAAATCCAATTTGAATCCATCTCAGTTTATGTTATTGAATAAATTATCTGGTCAAAGTGACAATCAAATTGACAGTCAAAATAACAATCCAATGTTAATCACAATGAAAATCTAGATGAAAAGGATGAGAAACAAGATTTAAGATCACAATTGTATCAATTTTAAAGCTTAACCAGTAAAAATTGCTTCAATTGAGATGTAAAAATGTTAGGCTTTTCACATCAAAATTACCTACATTATTATAACATTTAATACAACCTTTTAAGTGTTGCATCTTCATGTTGAATCAAATGTTAAGATGTTTATTTTTGACAATAGGCCCACATCACTATGACTGACATTTGTATTATTGTTACCTGGGTCAAATTTTTAGTCACTAGACCTTATTATTTGCAGGCCTTTTTCCTTATTGTGAATTATCCTTCAGTGTAATCCTCTTTATTCACAATCAAAACATTGTCACAATCAAGTAATCATGTTTTACTTACATGTTTTAAAGGATAGTTGCTTATTCATCTAAAATGTTTAACCTTTAATACACCAAAACCACCATCAGCTTCAATTTCGTCTCTGCTTTCTGGTTGTCCATTGAACTGTCATCTGTCTCTGGATTCTTCAGGTAAATCAAACATTACAGACATTTGATTTTCAATTTGTGATAACAATCAACTTGTCCTTGTCTCGTTACAGTCCAGCTTTCCTAGGGTTTAAACCATGTAAACAGCAAACGAAATCCTTGAGCCCTCATCATGAACATCAAAATGATCAACATCTTGTTATTACTTTTCCATCATCTCGTTATCATTAATATTATCAAGTATCCATTGTAATTAACTGCAGCATCTTTACTTGAATTGCTTGTTTTAAAGTTGATTACGAAACACTTATTAGCATTGCTGTAACACCTATTGAATAACAATTTATTTTTCTCCGAGTCTGTTAAAAGCAAATCATGATTATAACGTGTTACTTAGGCTTAAAGTATTAGAAAATATAATTTCACTTTGACTAAATGTTACTTAAGAACTACAAATTAGTTCAGCTAATCATGGACACAATAACAAATCTATCAACTTTATAACAGACAATAAAATTCCTTACATTTCAGATCATCTAGATTGTTAGTTGAATAAAAATCAGAATAACAAACAAATTATCCAGACTGTTGTTATCCTTAGTTTGTAATTAAATTAAGAGATGGCGCTTTGTTTAACCCAAAATTAAGATTTGGATTTTTTTGAATTGCAATCAACTTTTGTCCGAATGTCTATTGATTTAACTTTTTCAATCATTACAATGATGTTGATATCATATTTTTAGATTATCTAATTGCGATCTTATATTTTCAGCTTTTATTAAATCCGGTTGCATCCAAATCAAACGTGTATTATTGATTAAAGCTGCTTCAATGACTTTTGATCAACCTCAACTCTTGTTTATAAGATTTCAATCAAACTGCACAAACAATTATTTGTCATTACTAATTGATCAGATATGGCTGTCTTTTGAGACTGATTATTGAGACTTGATTATTTTCAAATATCTAATTAAAACAATCACAAGTTCAAGATAGAGAGTTCAGTAAAATGTTCAATTATACAGTGTATTGACTGGGAAAAGGTTTGCGACCTTTGATTGCTTTTATCACTCAATTTTTCTGGATCAATTTTAAGATTTGTTCAACTTTTCATTACAATTCAAATCATTATTCCTTCACAAAATTCATTGGTAAATATTGAACACAATGGAAATATTTTATGACAAATTCACATCTTAACCAAATGTGAAAACATAAAATTATAATCATTGTTATGTCATATTGTTTGGTTATGATTGAATCCGTGATGAGAGACTGACTGAAAAATTACAAGCGATTGATTGTTATCAGACCATTATTTTGAAGAAGCTCAATTAAAAATAGATTGCAATTTTATCGGTTAACCATCTTCTCAATATTGTAATAACATTGGCCTTAATATTGGCATTACTGCTAATGATCATAATTTTTCCTTAATGAGTGACTGATTAAGAAGACATATCAACCAGCGTTTTCTTTGTTATCTAGCCTTTTATTCATTTAATTTAATATACTTCCTCTCATGAATTGAAGTAGCATTCAATATGAAATGTGTTGCGTTCATTAAAATAGTCGATCACAATCAACAGTAAATTCAATTGTTGATCAGAAACCAAGTTGATTAGGAATCAATAAATCAGCCTGCCATTTACGTCTTTATTGTGATCAACATCATTTTACTTTGGCTTACTCAAGCTGTAAGACAAAAGCAATGGCTTCCTCACTTTACATTCAATGTATTGTCGCTTTTCTGGTTGCTTATGGTGTCAATTGTGCCCATTTGAGTGTTAATGAAACCAATTCCAGTGCCAAAGATAATGAAATACTTTCTGATTTTGAACAAATATCCTTTGAAATATTTGAAGATTTTATCCGATCCACAATGAAACCAGGTGAATATGGTTCCCTTTGCCGCAAGAAGATCATTGAGCAAACAAGATATTGTTACGATGAGAATAAATCATCAAAGGAAACAATGGATTTCTTTTGTTCATCTAACTGTGATATAATCAATTGTATCCAGAATAAGGTTGAACGATTCTGTTCACTGCAAGCCAAAAGGATTTACAGTCAACAGCGAGATGAATTTTATTCAACAATTAGTGAGAAAAAGTGCCTTGGTGAGTTTGAAATTTGTAAAGAATCCAGTTTCTTTAGTTCAGCTTTGGGCATTGGTGTGACAATCACAGTGATTACCGGTTCTATTGCCATCATCTGTTTGATTGGCGCCTTTTTTGGGTATCGTTATCGCATGAAGAGAGAAAATTAAATAACCATTTAAATTGCGCCAAGTTGAACACGGAAAGATGATCAATCCAAACCAGCAATTGCATTTTCAACTGTAATATTCATCCCTTGTCTATAATGTATCTCTTGTATTCGTTTTATTCAGAATGTTTTTCATTCGTTGATCTTTGATTAAAGCCTTTTCCAATTGTAATAATAAATTCACTTTGAACTTAATTCCAAGTCCACCAAACATCCAATCAATCATATCACCGAATGGTAAACCGAAAACACAAGACGACTCCATTCCACAAGACAGCTAAGAAATGATTGAACATAGGTGAAGATTGAAGATACAGTCACAGGAATGACCACTGTTGATAAGTAAATACAATCATCATCTAAATGAGAAATAAAAATTAAAATTAATTGTTAATAAACTGTAAAAACAATTTTAAAAATTAAACACTTAAGAAACCGTAAATATCACAGCTTGAGAGAACCGGTAATAGTAACGGTTAATGCGGAGTTTTCTCGTGTGGTTACTTTTTGTTTCAACAAAAGGGTGAATAAGGGTTAATATTTTGATCCATGTTGGGATCCTTATCCTTTTGTTTCTTATCATTCATAATTCAGTTCGATCAATACAATTCGAATATGTAACACCCTGTTACATATCTTTGTCTTCTTTTCTTCTTCTTTGTTAGTCCAGTTCGAAGTGAATCTAATGTTTTTGTTTACAAGGTGAGTTGAATCGATGTCAAATAACCATTTCCTGGTGAGTATATCAATAATAGCGTATTTTGATGTTTGAATAGGATCAAAATATCAATAAACTCTGAAATTTTTTCCAGTTAAAGTAAAGTTACAAAGCAATACATTTGTAACTCTTTGATATATTTAACAATTGTTATAGTCATTTTCAATCATTAATCAGTTGATCAGGTAAGCTGCCAGTAATTAGTCAATTGTTAATCAATAAACTGTTTACACTGGGTAAGTTAGCAACAGCTATGATACAAAAAAAAACATTTTTTATAGCCTTTATGCACTTTAATGTTAAACTTGACTCGCTTAAATTCATTTACCAAAAAGGGAATTTCAGATTTTAATACATCAGAATTCTAGGTTCTAAAGAATGCTTGGTTATTATATTCACAGTGATATTTTTCTGAGCGTAACATTGAAACTTAAATACAACTAGAAGTGTGCTTTAATCTAGCCTTATAATTGAACCTAGGGACTAAAACGACAAAGGTTACGTTATTACTTGACCATTAACTGGTTATAAAGCATATTATAAACGTGTCTCATTGTTAACTAGGCGCAAATAGTACGTTAGTAATACAAAATGCATTGATCATGAAAGCATGATTACTTTTAAATAATGCTAATTTTAAAAATTGATTAATAACCTTGAGAATTGAAAACACATTAAAATTTGTTTACTTACCACAGTCGTTGAAGTCTATCTCACCAGCAAAAGCGGTGGCAATAACAGCTATAATCACTGAACCTCGGATCATTTTTAATCTATTGTTGTGTTGATCACGTAAAATCGATATGACAAGTGCAGGTTTCATACACTCATTTAAATACTTTCTGTAACAATTAAAGAGATAAAATCAAAACGGTGTGAAATAATCTTAATCTTTACTTTATCACAATTATTCAATCAAAAACAATTACAAACCCATTGTTGTATTTAGATTCATCTGGCTCATCACCGATGAATCATCGCAAATCCGATTACAATCAAAATCGGCTACTAATGCATCCATCAAGTAAATGATCAGAAAATACAATGGAAGTTTCAAATTTTTCCTAATAGTTAGATTTAAGTTGGTTACAAAAGTTTCGAGAGAGCTTTAATCAAACTCCAAAAGGTTAGGGCAAAGAAAAAACGAAAATACGCTCTAATGTGAGTGCCATTACCAGTTCCTGGTTTAAGCTAATCGACTCCATAATATGCCAACAAAAACACGTCATTCATTTATAAACACGCATCATAATAAAGTTACTAAGAGACTGAAATTAAATATGAATACTTCTTGATATGAAACAATTGATATCTAATAAGATGATAATAAGATACCTGTTAATTCATTAGTAATCTTATTTCCATTTTTCGCTAATAATTTTTCATACAAACTCTCTCTGGAAAAATACTGATGTTACTGTTCAGTTCGTAATCCTTGCTACACACCTTGTGATCTCCAATAAATTGTAGATACTGATATTGTAGCACAATATTTTGAAAATAGTCAACAATTTATCGCCAATTTATTGCTATATCTTTGAATTTAACATGTTTTAATGCAATGTTCAACAAGTTATCGATAAAATATTACGATTTTTAAGTTTTCCATCAATAAATACGGTAAACCTTAACCCGAGACCGTAAGTATTTATCAATTTGTCATAACCATTCAATGGATCTCTAATATAATCAACTATTTCTGTTTCTAAAGAAATCAATGATTGAATAGTAATTTCCCAAAGTATCTTGACTCATTACAACATTTTGAGTCCAAAAAGGTATAAATTTTCGTAGCTTCTGAGAACCTTCCCTTGTTGGATATTATAGCTTGAAAGTGAAACTGGTAGTAATAACGGTTGATGCGGACTTTTCTCGTGTGGCTGCTTTTTGGTTCAGTGTTAAAGAAATAAATGCACAAAACATGGCTTTTTATCCTTATAATTGATAATTCAGTTGGATGAATACAATTCGCATAAGTAACAAATTCATGTCTTTAGATTTTGTTTGTCTTCTTCATCCCGTTCTAGTGATTTTGTTGTCACTCGAGTCGAGTTGAATCGATATCAAATAACCATTTTCTGGTGAATTTTTAAAATAATACTCTTTTATTGATTTAAATTTTTAGGAAATTGGCCGATTTTGGGAATTACAGGATATTAAGCTATTCAGGCAACTTTAACACGGAACTGATTACAGAATACAGTTTCACCGGTAGCAGCATTGTTTAGAAAGTACCGAACTGAAGTGGCAAAATTAGGAGGTGCAACATCAGGAATGGTCATTTTTGACTGGTAAGTGTAGCTTTTACCAGATGCAAGAGGACAAGAGATTCCTTGGCCACATACTTGTTTAGGTGCACCAGGCCATTTAAGCCAAGTACCGAAAACTCTAGCTTTGATTAAGACAGACAGATCATCAGCATTTACAGGTGAATCAAACTTGAAAGTGAAATCATATGTTTTTCCTCTTTCCACCGTACATGGAGCTTCATCACATCCAGCTACTTCAAAGCTTGTTGGAGAATTGATATCATCACCTAATTAAAATAATAATGAAAGTTGATTAATAACCTAAAATTGTAACTTTGAGAATTGAAAACACATTAAAATTTGTTTACTCACCACAGTCGTTGAAGTCTATCTCACCAGCAAAAGCGGTAGCAATAAGAGTTAAAATCACTAAACCTCGGATCATTTTCAATCAATTGTTGGTTTATTAATATGCACGTAAAATAATTATGACTCGTCTAAGTTCCGTTCATTCGATTAAATACTTTCTGTAACAATTAAAGAGATAAAATCAAGTCAATGTGAAATAATCTTAATCTTTATCACGGCTATACAATTAAAATCAATCACAAACCCATTGTTGTATTTATTAATTAAATAGATTCAACTGGCTCATCACCGATGAATCATCGCAAATCCTATTACAATCAAAATCGGCTACTAATGCATCCATCAAGTAAATGATCAGAAAATACAATGGCAGTTTCAAATTTTTCATTGTACACTCAATTCAGAAAGTTTAGAGATCGGACTTAATTGTTGATAACTGTATACACAAGTTATACAAATGTATATTACAAATGAAGCTCAAAATGGTTCAGGACAAGAAAAAACGAGAATCAGTAATGCATCATATTAAACGAATCACATGCACAAGCATTACCAGTGCCTCGGTTGCTGGTTTAATCCCATCGACTTCAAATAAAATATCGCGCACAAACACACATTCATTTATAAACACTCATCACAGTCAAGTTACGAAGAGACTGAAATTGGAGATGAAAATTTCTTGATATGAAATAAGTGATATCTAAGATGATAATAAGATACAATAAGGAAAAAGGTACAATAATTATTAAGTCCAGCTCGTAATCCTTTTAACAAAACTCCTTGTAACCTCTAATAAATTATAAATATCGCAATATCATAAACATATTCAACGATTTATCACGATTTTTGTTATATTTTTCAATTTAACATGATGTTCAATAAATTACTGATAAAATATGACCATTTATTAGATTCCCATCCTAAATTACAGAAAAGCATAATCCGAAATCATAATTTTGTACATTTATAGTAACATTAAAGATCTTAATGTTACAAATACAACTTTATAATCAAATATTTGTGTTGTTGAAGAAATCAATTTATGATTAGCATTTTAACAGCACAGCTTTTTTCAGCGAAACAGCATAACTTAAAAATTAGACAATCAGAAAAGTGCTTTAATCTAGCAAATTGTACGAACTTGGGATTTACAGGATATTTGGATGTTCAGGCAACTTTGACACGGAATCGATTACAGAATACGGTTTCACTGGTAGCAGGATTGTTGAGGGTGTATTGAACTGTAACAGTTATAGAAGGGGCAATATCAGGAATGGTCATTTCTGACTGGTAAGTGTAGCTTTTGCCAGCTACAAGAGGACAAGAGATTCCTTGGCCACATACTTGTTTAGGTGCACCAGGCCATGGAATCCAGATACCAAAAACATTGGCTTTGATTGAGACAGACAGATCATCAGCATTTACAGGTGAATCAAAGTTGAAGGTAAAATCAAATTTTTTTCCTCTTTGCACTACACACGGAGCTTTATCACATCCAGCTACATCAAAGCTTGTTGGAGGATTTATTCCATCACCTAATTAAGAAAAATGAAAGTTGATTAATAACCTAAAATTGAAAAAATCTTACGATTTGTTTACTTACCACAGTTCTTGAAGTCTATGTCACCAGCAAAAGCGGTAGCAATAAGAGTTAAAATCACTAAACCTCGGATCATTTTCAATTAGTTGTTGGTTTATTAATATGCACGTAAAATAATTATGACTCGTCCTGTTGTCATACATTCATTTAAATACTTTTCTGTAACAATTAAAGAGGTAAAATCAAATCAGTGCGAAATAATCTCAATCTTAAATGTTACTTTTCTATCAAATACATGTGCATCACATGTATTTAATGACAAAAACAAACATTGTTTTTGTATTTTAACTTCGACTGGCTCATAAGAAAGTCTGTTACAATTTAGATCACATACTAATGCATCCATCAGGCAAATGATCAACAAATGTACAATTGAATTTGCAAATTTTTCTTACAATTTCTGTGATTATCGTAATGCTAAACCTGATGTGCATGATTAGTGAATAGATTCATCGTCTAAATAAAACACTTAAAAAGTCCTTAAATATCAGCAAAACCGGTAAAAATAACGACTTATGCAGATACTTTTTGTTTCAACCAAAGTTCGCAGAATTGAAGAAACATTAAATAAATTGGCGCAACATACATATTCGTATATTGTTTCAACTTCATTGTCATCATTGTTAAAATTTTCAAATAAGGATCAATACGAAAATCTGGACCATTTGCGCTCGAGCTCATTTGTTTGATTCAAAATACTGTTGGTTTGGATAATCATTGAATACACAGTTGAATTACTTACCAATTAGGTTTTTCTGGTCAGTTAAATTGTTATCGTTATGATTAGTTTCTTGTTTCAATAATGTCAACAATTAAGCACATTTTTGAAAAACCGAGCAAATATCACATTCTGGTGCACTTTTGATTTTTTCATCAAGCCATATTCAGCTGGCAAAAATGTGAAGCTCAAAACCTCAGATTCAGAAAAGTTTTTTGATTTTATGCTGAACATGGGTTTGCGTTGAGGTAAACCCAAACCCGCTGATGACCCAGTGCAGATTACACCCTGACTCTGAAACCATAACGAGAATTCACGATAATTTTCTTACTTATGAAAGAGCAAATCTTCCTCGTGATGACGATGGAATTGCCTGTACGTAATGGTGTGGTCATTCAACGTGTTTGAGAATCCAGTTGGCAGTAGCAATGATACAAAAAACCAATTTTAAATTCTCATAACCTTAATTTCACCATAATGTTAAACTTGACTAACATTGTATTATAACTCTAGTTGGTTAAAACAATTTTTTCACTATAACAGTACAACTATGAAATAAACTAGAAGTGTGCTTTAATCAAACCTGACAATTGATTAAAAAAGGTTACGTTAATAAAAGGATAATTACTTAACAATTTACTTGTTATTACAAAAGCACATTATAAACTTGTCTCACTGTTACCTAGGCACAGTTATCAATACAAAATGCACTGATTTTGAACGCTTGGTTGCTTTTTAAATACTCATAGTTTATTTAATACGAATTTTTAGGAAATCGACCAATCTACAGAATAACAGTAAGTTCAGATATTCAAGCAACTTTAACACCGAATCGGTTACAGAATACAGTTTCACTGGCAGTATTGGCGAGGGTGTATTGAACTGTAGTGGATATTGAAGGTGCAACAACAGGAATGGTCATTTTTGATTGGTAGGTGTAGCTTTTACCAGATGTAAGAGGACAAGAGATTCCTTGGCCACATACTTGTTTAGGTGCACCAGGCCATGGAATCCAAACACCGAAAACTTTAGCTTTGATTGAGACAGACAGATCATCAGCATTTACAGGTGCATCAAAGTTGAAGGTAAAATCATATGTATTTCCTCTTTCCACCGTACATGGAGCTTCATCACATCCAGCTACTTCAAAGCTTGTTGGAGCATTTACTCCATCACCTAATTAAGAAAAATAATAATGAAAGTTGATTAATAACCTAAAATTGTAACTTTGAAAATTGAAAACACATTAAAATTTGTTTACTCACCACAGTCGTTGAAGTCTATCTCACCAGCAAAAGCGGTAGCAATAAGAGCTAAAATCACTAAACCTCGGATCATTTTTAATCAATTGTTGTGTTGATCACGTAAAATCAATATGACAAGTCCAGGTGTCACACATTCATTTAAATACTTTTCTGTAACAATTAATGAGATAAAATCAAAACGGTGTGAAATAATCTTAATCTTTACTTAATCACAATTATTCAATCAAAAACAATTACAAACACATTGTTGTATTTAGATTTGACTGACTCATCAGAAATCCTTTTACAATTCAGATCAGCTCCTAATACATCCATCAAGTAAATGATTACAAAATACAATGAAAGTTGCAAATTTTCCCTAAAAAATTGAATGTTGAGTACTCATGTACCTTTCAGAACAATTACCGTTTCAATGTAAACGTCGATTCTGATCAAATAAATAATCTTGCTCATTTCATTTCAAAATGGTTCAAGTCAATTTTCAAGTAACACCACAATAAATCTATGAAATGAAATGCCATTATCCTGAAGCTAACTCACAATAAAGTCACTAACACCCAAATCATCTGAATAAGAGTTAAAATTTTTACCATAAAACAATTAGGTTTTATGAGTATTCAATTGTCATATAATCTAAATTAGCAAATTAAGACAATTCAAAACAGAGTCAAAAGCAATTTTTTGTGATACAAAACAAAATGAGTGAAAAGAGGCTCATCGCAATTACAATTGTAGTAATCCATTGAAAATTTACTCGCATAAATTGTACTTAACTAGGCTAACTGATTTCTCATGAATTTTAAGCAGATAAAGACAATTACTGCTATTGTATTTGATCAAGATTTGATTGGAAACAATTGTGAATCAATTGTAAAACACAGGCCGAAGAGGCTGGGCTGCCTATTAGTCTATTGATCTAGAGACTCTAATCTAGACCAACTATTAGATAGTTTCCTCAGCTAATTGGTTAACAATTGGAAAATAATTTAGCATTTAATAATCTTTGATCATTTGAACTCAATCTTCATCCTGTTATCCTTTCAACTCAATACTTTTGGATATCAACATTTGCTTAGTACAATCTATCGGAATTGATCATCTAACTTGTTACAACAATTACTGTTTACAATTTATTATTTTCAGCAAATCATTAAATAATCTCAAAATATCCAATTATCATAAGAAGGGTCGGAAGAATGGTTAAATCATCCTTGATTGTAGTTATTGCTTAAGAGCTTATAACTATTAAGATGAATTGTCACTTGCCGTGTGACTTGTTATTCAGATTATTGGTTTAATTATAACTTATATCTCGCCTTTGATTAACTTTGACTACATAGATTCACTCGAAGATACTGATTATCATAATAATTTACTCTCGACAAGATTAAAGGCGACAATAACAATCAATATTTCCACTTAATTGAAAGTTAAAGCTTATTTTATTATCACTTCAATCATTGAATATTAATAAATGTTTTGACTCGTTCACAGCTTCAAGCTAATATTACTTTCAATTAAATAATCAACCTAATACATAATTTGTTTGCTAATGATTACATTTCCCTTTTCAATTAATTAATACAGAATGGAATAAGATAAATTACATTTATTAAATATCTTGAGCATTCAATTGATTGATCTAGAGCTAATAATGAACAATTTGTGATTTTCATTTCATCCTTTTTCTTGCCATTTGAAAGTTGGTTTGAAAATTTGGTTCAAAATCAAAAGTGATTGTCAACTGGTAAATCAGGTTTCATGTTGATTAACCCAACTTTGGTTTCTTATTCTTGCCTTCTTGACTCTCTTCCATATCCTAACCATTAAGTAACCAGCACTCCGTAAATTGTAATTAGCAACGTTGCAAAAACAGCTTTTTGTACATGTTTTCAGGACGCCCTTTTGATGAACAAAAGGGCTCAACAATCACAAGATTCACAAGCTAATTGACATCAATTAAAACTAGAGAAAATGTTCATTAATCAAAGTTATGTAAGCATAAGGTAGAATGAATATGATAATGATTATGTTGGTGAATCAGCCATGATAGCTTGATGATTGGGATTTTTGGACTTTTCAGGTTTTACATTTTAACACGTATGAGCGTCAATGAATGCTTCGTAATTTTTAAACATCGGCTCCCATGGATTCACTTTTGATTGGTGTTTTAATGTAGATATTGATGATGACTGGGAAGCTGAGCATTTTACTGGAGAAACAGTTTCTATCGATGATGTTTTCATAATTACGTCCATTTTATGACAATTTGTACCTTCGATGAATGGTTCTCGGCTGGAATTACATAAAATAACAAAAACAAGATTAAATACGTTCCTTTCAATTTAAAAATCAATTTTAATCGATGCTTACCTATGATGAAGATTTGATAGAATCAAAACTTGGCTCTTGGCTAAAGGCATTTAAAATGAAATGTTTTTCGGGCTGTTTTCAACTGTTTTGAACAATGAAGCTATCAACTATGAAATTGGTCGATTCAATGTAATCCAGAAAAATTGGTTTGCCAGTTAATCAGTGAACTTGTTTCATCTGCTATGTTAGTGATTTTCAGTAAATTTTCCTGTTGTTTTGAAGCAAATCCTTCAGTAAAAGGGTAACCTGAAAGGTATAACAAAAAGTTGTTAGATATTTTAACAAAATAAATGATGAGTGACTAAACATCATGACAAATTGGTAAGAAAAAAATACATAAAGCTTGTTGATTGTAAAATTGAAGGTGGATTAAACAATGGATAGTAAAAATTATTTACCCTACAGAGTAAAATAAAGGAAGATTAACGGAAAATTAATCATAATCGTTTTGAGAAGTTAAACAATTTATCAACGGAACAATTCAACGAAGAAATGAAAGTAAACATGAGACAATTTGAAAGGCTCTAAATTGGCGAGTTGTAAAATTTGCTTTATCTCAAGTAGATTGAATCAAGCTTAATTGTATTGAACCATTGTATTGACAGTTCAAATCAATACAAATTGGTTGCTTTGATTGTTGTTTTGATTGATTTTTACTGTAAATACAATTTAGATAAAATGCTCAAATTGGATGGTATTGATAAATTAACTAATGTAAATTTTTGATGCATCATTTGGTTTGAAAGTTAAAATATCCAATCAATTGGTTTTCATGTGAAAAATTGGAAACATTAATTGAGCTAATCTGAAGAGAAAATCTGTTCTGACGTTTTGAAGATGATCATGCTTGACCTTAGGCATGATTATAACATCAATATTGTCGATCTGTTTAATTTATTACTTTGGACTCAAAATGGTTTTCAGTATTTCTGGTTGTATTTCAGTTTTATAATCATTGAAAGCATCGTAAGCAAATAGTGGAACACAAAATCTACAAAATGCAGTGTCATGATGATGAAAGCTGATTTTATCTTGAATAAACGGTATTCAGATTTTGGTGGAGTGATCTATTTGGAACGGGATATTTGGTAGGAAGGAAGACTACGAGGAAGATAAATGCTAATCGAGGATATTATTGTTGGAGATTCGAAGTCCTGGATTACACATAATAGAAGCATGATATTACAACTAAATGACATTACTGTTCAATCAATTTGACTGACGATACATGATTTAGCTACAGCTTTTTTCAGCACTGCTTCAACATCATTTTTCAATGAAAAATGGGACACGGAATGAATAGTGATTGAAAAGCAGAATCCTAATAACCAGGGGGGTAAAAATAAGAGAGATTGTGAGGTTAACATATAAATAAAGCAAACAAGCAACCTTCACATTTGGCCTGAATGAGGATGACGGCGATGACGGGTAGGTGGTAGGACATGCAATTGGTGAGAGTAAGAGAAAGATTCAGAAATAAACAAATGAGAGATTTACTTGTTGCAATCGTTGTTGATGTTTGAATTGGGGCAGGTTCAAGGGGTATAATGGATTTTGGTCAACACTCGAAGTTCCAAAATGTTACCCGAATTGGCTCGTCGGCTTCCAATTAAACTGATGAGGTTGGAGAGAAACTCTTTGCAACCGAGAGACTGATCTTTTAACATAAGTACATAAAGAGATGAAAAGGAAAGAAATGAAAAGTTGAAATCAACAAGCACTAAATAGAGAAGATGGATTAACAGAAATATGAAGGTAAATAATGGGTTAAATTTTTGTTAGATTTGATGGTCTGTTTGATTTGGGATTAGTTTGTTTTTTGCCAGATTTGTCTTTATTTATACTAACTTTTTCGTTTGCAAACCAGCTAAGCCAAAAACAGTATTACTGAGGCAGATTATTGATAGGCGGGTCTGGGTAAGACAAGTGTCTAATCATCAGTAACATGATGATAATAATCGAAAGCAATGTGACAAAAAAAGCCATCCTTTTCTACTTTCACCCTTGTAATTTCTCTGTCGTCCTTCTTGCGACAATGTCTTTTCTCTTCTTGTATTTCTTCATTCCATTCGCTTTCCATTTCTATCGTCCTTCCTCAGTCTCCTCCTTTCATGGTAAACAATGTTTCTTTCTTACCATCACGTAAGGTAAACATTTCATCCGGCTAACGTGTGATCCCGCACATACAATATTTACAAATGTTATAGAAGGCAAAGGAAAGCTTTCTCGATGGTTTCTTGCTGTTGATAATTACAATGGGATCATTATTGGAGTCACTCTGTAATCTTGAATGTCTTGATTATCAGTAAACATCGCTATTAAAAATGAAAATAGAGATAAATAGAGAGAAAGAGAGGAATTAGAAAAGTAGGTCTATTTTTACATCACAAAAAGGCAAAATAGCGAAGCTTACATACCCAAAAGAAATCCTGTTAATACCAAGAATTGAACAACATTACTGGTGATATTTCTCAATAAGTAAAGAACACTTAGTTTAATTAATCACCATAAATACGATTCGATCCAAAGTGATGATAATTTAATTGAATTAACAACATTTATAAAATGAAAAAAACAAACAAACCTTGAATGGCGCGCGAAAGGCAACAATTCATAATGGTGAGTAATGTTTTCTTCAACACTTAATAGCAAACCCTTTTTAATGGTTCGTTTGTTTTTTCATTTTACATTATTTTCTCATAGATGGATATAAAGAAGAGTTAAATAAATAAATTTAATTAATTTCAGGAAGTGAAATCAACTAGTCTATGAATAATCATAAAGTTAATGATCAACGGCAACAAAAACTGGTTCAAACAAGAAAAAACAAAAGACAAAAAAGGCAACATTCAAATTTTTAGATTATTATGGAAGCTACCAATTGAATAGACCAATGAAGCATAATGTGAGAAGTGGCGTTTTATTTAAACCAGTCAACTTTGATTCTAATTTAACAATTGAATGAATTCAACATTCAGTGTGTGGGAAACTTGTCACCACCAATGCGACAATTGTGGCTTAATTTCGTCTCGAATCATTTAAGATTTTGGATGGAGCAAGAAAATGTCCAGAGAAACGGTGAAATAGCCAAATAATGGGCATTATCATTCAAATTTGGAATCGATTTGGTGACATTCATGGTGGTTATGACCTGTTTACAGTCACATTTACACTCTATCAACGTTTAGCAATATTTGGCTAATTGAAACGATCAGTAATGATGATGGATCAAATCAAATAATTGCTGTATCATGTTTTAACCAATACATATTTGAATCACGTTCAATAATATAATGCTACTGAATTGTAAATGAAAAATGAAGACAAATTTAAAGTCAACATTTTATTGTAAATCAAACGATTGTTAAATATCTCATGTCTCATATTTCAGATCATGAAGGCTTGAATTTTCAATAGACTTGTACGATTCTCTTAAGGTAAACAATTGAGAATGATCTTTGGAATGTTAGATAATTTCAAATTCATTCTTGAAGCATTAGCCTAAATTGGTTAGATTCAGTGAAATATCTTGATCTAACAGACATTTTTATGGTTAACGGTTGCTAATGTCATTATCATTTCATCAATCACCATGAGTTTCAACCATATCTGAGTGGAACCAAACAATTTCAGGTAGTGTTTGATTGGTAGTGAGATGAGCAAAAATTTAATAACCAAAGTGCAAGTTTAAGGTTCTTCTTCACGCCATTTTCAATGAGTATTTCAAAATGGCTTCTTCCTACTTTACCTTTAACAGTTTAAATTGAAAAAATAGCTTATAATTAATGGGCCATTAATGATCAATTATGGGTCAATTTGATTAGGCAAAGGAAGCTCGGAAGTTAATTTAATGGTAAAACCTATTACAAAACAAATAAACTAATACAAATTAGTCCTGCATAATGCTAAAATTAAAAACAATAACCAAGTAATGACATTAACATTATTGGTGATGGTAATCATTATTTTCATTGTAATGTTATTTAAATTTGTGATTAGATTAAATTGCTGGTTAATACAGAGATACACGGATACATAAATTGTACTTTGTATCTATGTCTATTAATAAATTGATCTGGTTGATAGGCATTTCGTTTTTTTGGAAGTTTTCAAGATTTTATTTCAGCTAATTGAAATCTATTAATCAATAATATATGCATCATTAGATTCAATGATCTTTTGCCATTTTTCAGGTAATTTCATCATTTTTCGATGTAAAAGTCAACAGGTTTTGGAAGCAGTACAGTTGTTTAGATTTTGAATCCAGATAAATTTCTTGTAGATAAAGCTTGAAGCTTGGTGTCCGCTCTTTGAGGATGAAAAATGAAAAACCAATAAATTATTCGCTTCCATTGATGCTGATGTCTTTCAATTTAGCTTTCCATTTCTTGCTTTACTTTGTCTTTACACAGGATTGGATATTGTGAATGTATCATGAAGATTTTGGCCACTTAATAATTGTATTTGCATAGTTGATTGGATTGTCCGTTAAGGTGTATAATTCGTTGTCCCAATTTTGGTCCATTGTTAAGTTGATTTCGTTGGTCCATAAATCGATGTAATATCAAGAGAAAAAAGTTGAACATAAAGAAACAATATTTGCAGGTAGAAAAGTACATTACAAAGAAACAGGTAAAGAGGGAAGAGAAAGAGAGAAGAGGAATTTTGGAAAATCCAATTTAGTAACGTCCAAGATACAGGGAAATGCAATTCAATTGATTGGTGTGCACAAATTTCGAGTCTTTTTTAAGGGTTAAGCTCAAGTTTTTTTCATGCCAAAAGCTCAATTTGAAAATTGACTTGAATCAACTGCAACCATCATTACTGGATTGATTTTAATGTAAAGATTACATTAGGTGACGTTATCATGATAGATACTTATAGCTTGATGTTGCACTTCTAGCATCAATTTTTGAAAATTTCAGAGTTTGGTTTGGATCCATAAATTTCTGATTGATTTCTGGATTAACTTGGGCAATAGCAATCAAGTTTCTTCTAGAATCAATCACCAATGAATGATATCCAACCAGATGCCAATAATGATGGTTAAAGTTAATTGAAGTTAATTGTTTCCAATCAAGCTTTTGTTCTCGGTGGTCGTAATTATTATTGGATTATGTTGAGCTGGTTGAAGGTAAAAACGGAAATATCTAAGACGTTATCTAAAATTGAATAGGAAAAGGAAATAATTGAAAGGATATTATCTAGGTAATGATTAAGTTGAAAGTTTTCTTGGTTTTGTAGAAATCATTAAGCAACGAATTTGAGTCCATACAGAAGGCAAAGGTGAAAATATGAAGCTCGTTTTTATGTCTCCTTATGGTTGTACCATGTACATGATACCTGAATTTAATTCTCATGCATTAAATAAATAGATATATTTTCTGTGTATAAATATGTATAAATATCAACTGTAAAGATAAAATATCTATGGTTACAATCACTTTGATATTAATCTGATTCATCGTCATACCTTATTTTTACTTGAAGGTTTCTTTGTATGGATTTCAAATTTTGTTGCGTAAAGATTTGCTCCGTACAAATATATATGTTCCAGTGTATTGGAATATAAATATTGGTTAATCAAAAATTGTAAAGTAATTAGGCTTTTGTTTCTTTCTTTGATGTAACTATTAGATGATGATGAAGATGAAGACAATGATAGTATGATTGAAGTTTGTTGTGGTGGTAATGGTGATAGATCCGTCCGCATTTTGATATTGAAGTCGTAAAGACAAATAGTGGGTTCATTTTTGTTGTAGGAGTTCAAAAAGATAATAATAATTCGTTATAAAAAAAACAATTTCATGTGATCAAAAAAATGTTTACACTGAAAACTAATCATCCAAGATTATTATCATCTGCTTATGATAGCTTTGAACTGAATCCGGTTTCATTGATATCTCTTGGTCTAAATTTTTCGCCTTCTTCACTAAGCGAATTTCGAAGCTCTTTGACAAGCTCCCTGAAGTGAAGAGAGTCAAGATTTTTGGCCAACAAGTGAAGAATGAACCAATCTCCGATTCTAGAGTGATCCAAGACTTCACGAATATCATTACGGTCTGCTAAACGAGCAGCTGATCGCAGGTAAAGATAACGGAAATGAGGGAAAAAGATGATGACCATTCGTTCAATAATGACCCATCCAGAAATAACGGCTAAGATGACGAACCAGAACCAGAGGAAGATGTAAATTTTCTCATTGATAATGTTCAATGGAAGAATACAGAGAGAATCGTGCTTCTGAACATCTCCAGAAGAACCATATCTGTGGAAGGTACACTTGGTAACACGAGGGAAGATTTTTACCATTGGGTCAACTCTTTCTTCAGGGTCCATTTCACTGTATCGAAGAACTTCAAAACCGTAAGTTGAAAAGGCACCACCCAGGAAAGCATCGACAAGGTACATTTGGAAAATGACATTGAGAAAATTGAGTATCTCACAGACAACAAAATAATAAAAGTAAGAATCGTGATATCTTAGATTGGTCTTTAAATAATGTGTAAGTAAACCAATTTGATCGGCACGCTCTTCAGCACCAATGACGGGGTTGTTTAACCCTAAAACCAAACTTCGTAGTCTTCCACCTTCCCAAATTTTCCATAAATATCGAGGAACGTAGAAAAACATGGCTTGAATAAAGAGGACAAAGCAAACCCATTGGTAGTATTTATGGTAAACTTTTTTCTCTCCTGGCTTGTAATTATCTACTCCTGGGGCAATAACGTCTACACCAACTTCTTTAGTAAGTGCATTGGGCAGGGTAAAGGTTGAATGTATCCAACAAAAGGTGTCCATAACATTTTGCGGTATATCATCTCTTTGTATACAGTCTATCGGATCACCAAAATATTGTCTTCCTGTAACCAAAATACTTGATGCAACCAAAAGGATGACGGTAGCTTTGTAATGAAGACGGAATGCGTTATTGTCGATACATACTTGATCTAACTTTGTTATACTCCGAAGAGAACCAAATAGATCAAACACCATCTTGAATTTGATTTATCAGCAGTTTTTCTTTTTACCCTGAACTATGTTGATTGAATATTCCTTTTGCTGAGTAATAATTGATTAATGGTAAATATAAGATGATTAAAGGGCTAAACTCGTAAAAGTCAACAATGATTGCTTTTCAGATGCTGCTTTTGTCAAAAATGTTATTTCCGTTAATTGTTCTCAAATCTTGTTTGGACAATAAAATAAAACAATAGACTGTTTCCAATTCAGTTGATTTTAACTTGGTCTTGACTTTCAATGAATCCGTTTAGTCCTTATGATGACGTTAAATGTTAATCCGGACTTGATTCAGTCTTTAGAGTAAATAAAAAATTTAAGGCAGTATGCGTGTTAGTTAAATATGCAGATTGATGATCACAATTATTCAATCCGTTGTCTGGCTGGATTATTTTATGATGATTAATGATTGTTGTAATCCGAAAATAGCTTGAATTAATTTGGTCCCAATATATCAAGGAATGGTCACTTTCGTCCAAGGCACTAATTTTTTACTGATCACTGAGAAAAGGTAATTCCAAAATTGCAAAAAATGGTTGATAATGATAGAGATATAGAAGGATAGAGATAGAGAAAGAGAAGAAAAAAAGGAGAATTAGTATGAAACCAAATAAATAATCGTTAAATATTTCAGGGTGACTGTCAAAGATACAATCTCAATACATCATTTCAGCAAAAATAAATACCCAAGACTAAACAGTATCAACACAACGTGAAAAAACGTTAAACTTGATATTTAATATCACTAAACTGTGAAGAAAAGTTGATATTGAAGTGAGGAAAAAATTTACCATGCAAGTTGAGGATCAAATAGAGTTGAAACTATCACTACGAGACAAACAAAAATAAATTACATTGGATTAAAAACGGCACCCAATCAAGGTACCAATGAGATTAACATAAACATGAAAATGAAACAATCAAAATTATAAAAGGAAATGTTGGAAAAGAGCAAAAGAAAATCAGAAGATTACAGGAGAATCGACAGATTACAGAAAAGGCAACAGAGGCAAAAAAAAGAGAGAGGCAGACAGAGCAAAGAGGAACAGAAAACTGTTTCAAAGTACAGACACAGTGATGATATAAAAGGTTTGATTAAAACTGATAGCACTTGATAATAAAAGTAGTCGATTAAATATCCAAATATAGTGAACTAAACAGTTAACATTGAGATAAAGAGATTGTATTGAAAAAAATTAAATTAATTACCATAATGTGTTGATCAAATTGAATGTAAAAACAGAGGCACAAACATGATACAAAAGTTACATTAAAACCATGCTGCCAAAGAGTAAGGCATAAACTAACGACGTGAGCCAACGTTACACAACACTCTCTTCACTGGCTCTTTCTCCCTCTTCTCTCTCTTTTTCTCTTCTTCTTTTTTCCCCTTGTCATCCTTTCCCCTATCTTCCATCTTTATCTTCTTCTCTTTCTTTTCTTGCTTCGTCAATCTTCCACTTGAACGTTTCTCTAGCTTTTATTCAATTTACTTTATAAGCTCTTTAACATTACTTTTACCAGAATTAATCATTGCCATTGTATCATGAAGAAGAAAACGATGATTAAGAAAATTCTTGTCTTCATCAAGACAATTATCTTCTCTTTCCTCTTTACTTACTTTGTTAGCTTCTTAACAATTTTTTATCATCCATTTAGATCTTCCTTTAAGCCGTTGCTTTGAAGACAATTTTAGCTACTGTTTTAAATGTAGCGCCTTACCCTTTCCCCTCTCTTTTCACCCTTCATTTTTACCCTCCATTTTATATTTTGTGTCATCTGTATTTTTGGGTTTTGCTAATCACAATTATCTTTCAATTGTTTCTAATTATTGTGTCCTATCTTAATCATTGCCAACTCTTAACCATTATATAAGCTATTGAAGTGTGTGTTTTTTGGGTAAATGTTTAATTAACTTCTACGGTGTGTTGTCTATGGTTTAACCAAAGGTGATATCCAAAATAGTCAACCATATCAATGTCAGTTGGTTGCCGTTTGACTGCCATTACTTGTATTTAGTTGAAACTGAATTTACTTTTGGAGTTGAATTACTTTTGTTAGGTTAGTTGATGTTGATGATGATGGAAGTTTCAAGCATCATTTATCATCTTGTTCCTGAATGAGAAAGCAACAAGTTTTTCCAGTCTCAATGGGAACCAACATTAGCAAAAGCAACAAGAATCTTTTTTTACTGGGCAATTGATGATGTTGAAGATTAGTTCACCGTCTCTTCTTATTTCTTTATCATCATCACTGAACTTCTTTCTCCTTCTCAACATTTTATTTTCATGGTTAAAACCTTCATTCTTGAATTTAGTTTATTATAATACTTCAACCGATTAAAACTAACTCCAATCTGATTATACATTTTGTGAGGCCTGACTATTTGACCTGGAACAGTAAAGTTAACTCTTAAAAGAAAAGCCTTTAATTTTTAATTAACTAATTCAATAGTTGCTAAATTAGTCTTGATTATTGGTAGATGCTACTTTTATCTCTCACCCCCATCATCATGATCACCATTTAGACCACAATACAACTGATCAACTGAAGTGTTTCAGTAGCCATCTTTTTCAACTTGTAAGCTTATTAAAGACTGACAGACAAATGCAAATTTTTTCAGACTTAACCATTTAAAAGGGAATAAAGTTGTGCTCAATTAAAATAGTAATTTGATTTTGTTTACCCTTAAATGGTAAACAATTTGAATTACCTCAACAGCTATTGACCAACGCTGAAGTCATACAATACAAAGTATTGAGATTCAGAAGTGAAAGTTGCCTCATGGAAGAGTCAATTGATTACTAACCAGAAAGTCAATTTATAATTAACATCATGGAATCATTAATTGTTGCTTAACTTTTATGGATTGTTATTAAATGGTAATAGAAAAAAAAAACAAACGAAAAAAGATGATGAAAATAATTATAATTGTGTAAAGATGTTAATGGTTAAAAAAACATCAACGAGATGTTGTTGAAGTTTAAGGTAAAAATGAAGATGGCTCAGGTCAATGGTCATGTAGCCAAGGATGATCAGTATGAAGATGAAGATGATGATGAGACGGGAATGAATAACCTGAGGCTATATTTAACCCGGTTGATGCAGTTTAAAGATGAGCTTCAAAACATTTAAACACACGCCCAAGAAAATGCAGAAAGGGCGAAAAGATGAAAACAAAGTAAACGGAGAGAGAGGTTAGAGGGGAGAAGAAAGGATGATAAGGAAGACTTCTTTTAACTTGTTTGCAACCCACAGAGTTGGAGAGTAAGATGAAGATAAAGATGAAAGATGATGAAAAATGATGATTCCAATGAGGCTAGTCTAAGCAGGACGCCATGATTCTTGGTTAAGCTTCTTGTACCAGATTTGTAAGTCTCAAGGTTGCTATTTTTAATGTTTCCCTTCTTGGCTAACCTTTTCCTTTTGTTTCACCGATTAATTGCACACACATCCAATAAACAATTAAATTTATTATAGTTGATTAATTTACCAAACATCGTTCAAATAAAATTAAATTAATATTTAAGGCCAGTTAAAACAATGACCATAAGCAACTTTAAGAAAAGGCGCTTTTTTCCTTGGCATTAACTTACCTCTAACACTTTCCCTCTTTTTATTTTGAAGCTCTCGCCATCTTATATCATTATCTGGTACTGTTTTATTTTTTAATCAAAATCATATTGTTATTTGATAGAGTTAATCAAAATTGAATATTTCCATGCTTCGTTTAATTGTTTATTTAATATACATGTATTTGTTTAAAATCTAAACTGTTTGATTACCTGGCTGGGTGCTGTTAACGATTGATCAACAATTGTGTTTTCGTGTTAATCTGTTTATTGTCTTACCATCTTCTCAACCTACTGCTGACTGTTTCTTACCCTTACAGGTTAAACATATTGGCTTCAAGTTTTCTTTATCAACAATTATTAAATTATGAAAGGTAAAATTACAGTGATATGATGAATCCTTCAACATTAAGTATCTTGGTAATTAATCATTCAAGTGGAGATAATCAATGGAGTTAACTCACAAAAATTCAATGTGTTATTTCTATGTGCTAATATTGTAAAGAGTTTTTCATTTAGATCTCTTTCTCTCTGTTTTTCCTGGTTCTGAACTCAACACATAATCTTTGTGAATTAATCTCTTTTTATTAGCTTGATCGGTAATATGAAAGTTGAGGAAACAAGAATCTGGTAATTAGCAATTAATAAATATCTAAATAAAAGTCAACCAAGATTCAATGATTACTGGTTAAATGTAAATTTTATCAAAATAAAACTGTACTCAAAGTCGTTTTCATGAATCATGACTACTCTGAAGACATGGAAAATAAAGTATGGCAGTAAATTAAACCTTGCTTTTCATTTAATCAGCGATTAAATTATGACATTTACAATCGCAACTCAAGGCCTTTCAAGTAAATTAAATATACAATATATGCTTTATAACTAAATATGCATCTGACAAGGTAAAGATGGATTTGAATCATCTTCTTGAACGCGTTTCATTGAGCATTAGGTTAGAGTTTCAATTTCTGGTTAATTTTACACTTATCGTTGTATCGAGAAAAATATTGATTACAATTTTGTCTGGATAAACACAATTCAAGTTGTTTCATTAATCATTATTAAATGTTTCACCTGCAATACAATCATAAATATTATTTAGCATACAAATGAAAACAGGTTAACTGAAACAATAATCAGATCTTTTTAATCTTAAAGTCAAGAGGTTTTAAGATTATTATGTTTTGATATTAACTGTGACTCTAGCTGAAGAAACAATCGTTTTACATCAAACACAACAATTAACCTTCGACTCTAAATCATTAGATTGTCTAATCAATTGTCTCTGTCAAGGTGACCCTTTATTTGAGGTTTTTGCTTAATAAAGTACCAAACTTGGTTAAATGATTGATTTAATGAAAGTTGTTAACATCAATCATTGCATTCAAAATGAAATGAAAAATTGAAAATTAAATAAAAAAAACTGAACAAATGAAGTAATGATTGATATTTCAATACAAACAGTACAAGTGATTTTGGTTGATTGATTGATTAAACGAGCGGAACAAAATGGTGATCAGTTGATCAGGTAAAGATATCCAGAGATGATCAGGTTAATCAAACATCACCTTATTTTGTTTGATTTGAATCTTTTAATGGAAACGGAATAACCATTTGAATTTGGTAACAATCAAGAAAGGTTGTTGATTATCATCATTACCAGACGATGAACCGGCGAGATAAAGATTTAGCTGATGATTGATTGACTAATTAAAGTTAAATTAGATTAAACAAGGTGATGAAGCAATAATAGATGTTAACAATAATGGCTGCCAGAATGGTTAGATTGATGGTGATGGTGATGATTCGAGACAACAAAAAGAAGCTGAAATCAACATTTAACAATGTTTCCAATGATGATTATCCTTGAATAATTAGGTTGAGCTGAGTTACAGTTAAGTTTATCTGGTTTGTGTGGGGTTGAGTTGCGTAAAGTTGGGTTCAAGTCAAGCCAAAGTCAAAAATTACAACAATCATAATTCATTATGGTTGTTATGAATAATGATTACCAACAGCATTTTATAACAAAAGCCTGAATATCAATTCAGTGGTGAACCAGAATAACAAGAGAAGAAAGAGGAAAAACATTTTAATCATTGATTAAATAGATTGTCATCTGTTGATGTTCATTTTGTCTCCACAATTCAAATGGAGTTTGATGGAAGCCTCAAGGATATAACTGCTACTTGCTGGTTCACAACAATTAAAATGAAGAGGACGAAAGAAAAAGTAATTTTACCAAAAAAATTGGTATTGACGATCAGAGTAATTATTTTCCTTCATTAAAACCTTCAAAGCGTCCTCATTTGCGTTGAAATCAGATTAATTAGTGTCTTTCAATGGATCGTCCAGAATACAAAAAAAAAGTCAGTCTGTCAAATAAATTCTGCCAATAAGTGATATAAAACTGTCAATGAACGTAAATTATATCCAAATAGATTGCACCCATTTCCTTTGGTGTTTACGTGTTTTTATGTGCTTCCTAGTTTGAGCTGGTTCAAGTTTCCGTTATTGTATTAAAACCATTAATTGTGATTAACTCGAACCATTCCAAGGCTTTTTTTGACAATTCAATCTCTTCTGCTTCTTTCAGGCTGAAAGATGAAATGACATTAGCTTTTTTTCATGGAAACCTCCATAGAGTTATCATGTTGGCCGAGTTGGCTAAATACAGTAAACTCTGTCAATCCTTTCTGCAGTTGCAAGATGATATTGGCTGGTTAAATGATTAACTGTTTATGAAATGTCCTTTTGATAATTAACATTACTTAAGCTGGTTCGACAATTATGAGCAAATTGTATCATTAAGATGAAAAGGATCCATTGAGTGGTTGGTAATGCTTGTGTTTATAATTGAAATACAATCCAGCCCTTGTCAAAATCCTTTACAATTTACTCCATTAGTTATTAATTGTTGATGTTATGCTTTTAATGTACCATATTAAAATTAAATCCAACGATAGTAATCATCTCTCTCTGTGTTCACTTATTTCAGGTTAACAGCTGGAATGGCGTGGAACCAATTATGTGTACTTTTCTTGTGTGCTTTCACAATTAACCTTTGTATCAATGATCATCTAAAACAGTAAATTGTCGGTTTATTATATTACAATTGGATCCATTTTAATCAACTCTTCCTTCTCGATCATATCTTGTATCCATGGTAATTGATTAAATGTAACAATCAATCAGAGTCTTTCATATGGTTATCCATGCCTTGCTAGTAGCTTGATGTACAGTTTCAAATGGATTAAGAATAAGATTGATTAGAGTAATTTTTTGTCGCATTCATCATCATCATCATATGTTCCATCATCCAGTTAACTTGGCAAGAAATCATCTTTACTGTTTCAGTTCTGGATAAATTAGGCTCATTCAGATCCATTTATGATACATAACTTTAAATTTAATTGTGACAGCTGAAAATAAAGAACAAGATTCATTAAAATTGAGAAAATGTAAAACAGCTACAGATGAGTCAGTCGTTACCATGAACTCAGATAATCAAAATTTTAACGCAATATTGTTGAGGAAAAGACATTTGTGATCATTTCCTGAAAATTTGGGCATTTCAATTGCGTTTAATAGGATTTATTTGCCAATTCAATTGGCTTCATCCAACGGAAGCTATAAATTTAGCTTCTTATTTCAAGCAAAATAACCTATAGATTGAGCTACCAAATGTTCAGCAAATATTCAATCATTTCAAACAATTATCGCTTCGATTAAATTATGATAAACAGATTAGTTAAAATATAGTATCACAATGATTATTACCCATTTATCCTGGAAAATTGAATAGATATCTTTCAACAAATCCTCTGTTTTATTTCAATGCCAATTCCTTTCCAATTTTGACCATGCTGATTGATGCTAAGCCTGATTATACCTATGATTAAATAAAAATTCAAATGGTTGAACCTTCAATTTGATTAAGAGTAAAATTGATGAGGTATGAAGCTTCATTCAAGGCTTTTTGGGCTTTGTTAAAAATAAACTGTCAATACAAATGTTTATGGAAGACTAAACGATGAAAGCGTCTATTACTTCCTAGATTATTTCATTTCAAAAACAAACCTGATTGAGGAGTCATTATTTATCCCAATTAAATTATAAATTGACCACATTAATAGCAAAAATAAAGACAAGTAATTGGCAGAAATAAATATAATCGTATAAATAAGCAAGTGTCTATCAACGGTTATCGATAGACAACAAGCGTTTTTCGTGAGCTTCACTCACATTTGTAAATTGACTATTCATTTTTAACCCAATTAATATAATTTTACTACTTACCTGACATTTTCCTACTTTTTGTCAACTTAATTATAAAACAGGTCAAAATAATTCAAAATTTAATTGCTGATTCACTTGAAGATTACAAGACAATTAATAAACAACTTTGCAGACAAAGACTAAGAACGATACAAGCAATGACATCTATGGGAGCAGTTTTAAACTAAACTGTTGATGAAAGATGAAATAATCTGAATTATCATAATATTAAGATTACTTTCAATGGAATATTTTACCCTGGATTTTCTGCTCTTTGGATAGATTTATAAAAATTGCCTTCAGATTATTCCAAAGATAAAAATATAACATCAAGACTGATCTGAAATTGATTTACTAAGACGGTAGATTAATCAAATTATTTGTTTCCTCAACAATCAAGATCGAAACTAAATCTTTTTCTGTTAAATTCATACTTGAAATGCAATCATATGTAACCAATAAACATGATATTTTACAGTCACAATATAAAAATGAGTCAAAGCAAATTTCATTTTAAACAAGCGGATAAACTGATTCATTATAAAACATTGTCTTTGCATGTTTACATTGAAATTGAAAAAGTATTCCGATTTAATGTCAAATTGAAATGTGACTGCAATCAAATCGGATCAAGATTGATAATCAATAATCTTATTAATCTCACTGAGGTTGAATATAAATCATTTGCGGCAAAGATTCAATGTATTTTGGTGTAAGCTGAAGATTGCTGTGAATCAACAATTTACAATCATTTCCTTTTTTTGAGCAACTAATATTACATTGCCGATAGAAATCAGTAAATTGTTACAAAATGAATTGTGATAAAACCAAGGTTTATTTAAATAACAATTTCACATTGAGTTGACCATTTTCAAGCTTCAAAGCTTATATCAATAGCAATATTAAAAATTGTCCTCAACCAAAAATCGTTTTACAGTAGCTTAATAGATGTGATTACCGTTTAATCCTCACCTTGGTTGATATAAATTAATCCTGATTCATGGATGATTCCAATGTGCCTGTGTGGTAAACCTATCCGAGTCTAACTTCACCGGTTATCAGATCTCTAACTGTTCTGACTCTATTGATTCAGTTTTAACATTAGTAAATCGTTCAAGTTGTTCAAGTTGTTGCCTCACAGATTCAGTGCTTCAAGATGGACAAGAAAGGATTTTTGGAGTTCATGAAATTGTTGAAAACCGATTTGTGTCTGACGCTATTCATGATTGGGTTCATGCTGCATAATGTGACGGTAACACAGTTGATGGAGGACAAGATGTGCCTAAGTCAACTTGGACTGGATAAAGAGTTTTGTTCAAAATTAACTGAGTTACACTCAAATGAAACATCAACCAAAGCGATTCTGAAAAACGCCAATGTCTTCAAAAACGGACAATTCATTATACTTAACATTCCTGCTTTAATATTGTCCATTTTTCTTGGTTACTGGTTGGGAAATTATCCTAAATATATTAAATTTATGATTATACTTCCATTGGCGTCCAGTGTTTGCATGATGCTTTTGTTGTTGATAAACGCTTTTGCCTTCAACATTCGTAAGTTGATTGAAATTTACTTTAATTATATCTAAATTGTTCAAATTATCCTCTTCATTAGCCTGGC
Source organism: Tetranychus urticae (assembly GCF_000239435.1). The sequence continues at coordinate 1,708,817 of NW_015449946.1, forward strand.
AAATCCTACTTTTATCATATTTACCGGTCGCGTTGGGTGGCGGCACTTTCCTAATATTTGCCTCTTGTTATACTTACATATCGTGGTCAACACCAAATGAATTGCTCATCGTTAGGTTTGCTGTTCTTGAATTTTTAGTTCAAGCAGGTCAGTACAATTTATTATGAAATTATCAACACAAACTTTACTTTAAAATGCATTAGCTTAATTGTTTGCTACTGAAACGACACAATCAACACAACTGTCACATTTATGAACAATTGACACGAATTTAAACAAATGGTCAAAAAGACTAAACTAGAAAAATAATTTGGATGAAAAAATCTGGTCGAATAATTGTTACAAGTTCAGATTCTAGAGTCTAAAAGCAGAATAAAATGAATAAAAAACAAATTCCAAGCGTTTAAGCAGTTAGTATGAACATTGTAAGCTCAATAGCTCCTTTTAATTGTATTAATGCTAGGACAATATTGAAAAATTTAGACTTTCGAATGATGAGTTGAGACTTTGGTGTGCTTTTAAGGTCACAAAAATAGATTAGCATCAATCTAAGAAAACTTAAAGTTTCTTTAGTCAATATTTATAATACTTTAAAATGGACCTTTTCATTGAAAGATGCTTGGTTGAGGCTTGAAATCCAGACGAACAGTAGTTGAGATCAATTGTTCTTTCAGCATGTTCTTTCGATTATTTTGTAACTAGCCAACAAAAAATTCGCATTTTGTAACGATAGATCAGGATTGAACGAATACCAAAGCTTGTTCTCGAGATTTAGCGCTTATTTTACGAATAAAGTTTGCTAGCTTCTCAAAAACTATCAACACAAACCTAATAAAGTGTAGTTTAGTTGATTATTGTGCTTTTTAAACTTGAGAAGCCTTTTCGCTCAAACAAGTGCGTACAAAAGATCAGTCTTTTGATTTTAGGGTTAGAAATATGTGGATTTGGAGAGACATAAGAGCCTGCAATCTATTGAAGCTATTAAAAAATGTCTCCGATGGTCACTTTTCGAGAAAATCCAGGTCAAAGCTCAAACTTCGATAGCCTTTTGTACAGCTATTGAACCGGATTTTTTCATTAAAATAATTTCTATGATGTTAATTTTGATAATCAACCAGAAAATGCATTTATTTCGAGAAATAAAATTTTCGGGTTCTTAGAAAACAGATCACTTCGATTTTTGGTTAAACCTGGCTATCTCTGTGACCATAAGAGTAAAGAAGTTGAAACTCATTTCTAGACAATAAAAATTATTGGGTCACATCTGGGATTGAAAACTTTTTTTGATTCATCAACGGTTCTCTTCATACTGGCCATTGGCCTTAAAACTTTGAACATCGATATCTCGTAAATTAAAGCACCTACAATCACCATTCTGCAGTTAATGATAGATCAAGCTTTTCTCTATCAAAATGCCTTTACTTTAGAGAGAGATTTGATTCGATTCTTTCAAAAATATCGATGAAAAAATAATAACGTGAAATTTATTTGATTGTTATCTTTGGTTATTCTCATAATTAAACAGTGTTTCGTTCAAAGGAATCAGTACAAAATATCTGACTTTCGAACCAAAGTTTTGTAGAAGCATGAAAACAGAGACCATTGGTGCTATTAAAAAGTTTCTCCGATCAACAGTTTTCCAGAAAATTCAGGTCAAAGTTGAAACTTCGATAGTCTTCCGTACGGTTATTGGACCAGATTTTTTCCTCAGAATTATTCTCCTTAGCTAACTTTTTATTATCAACCAGAAAAATCACTTATTTGAGAAATAAAATTTTCTGTTTCTTGTACAATAGATCACTTCGATTTTGGGTTAAATCTCCCGTATTCGGTGATCGTTAAAGTTAGAGGTCTGAAACTCATTTTCAGTAGATGAAAACTGTTGGAGTACATTAGAAAACGAACACTTTTTGCAATTCATCAACGGGTCTCTTTATTCTGGCCATTGGCCTTAAAACTTTGAACATCGATATCACAAAAATGGTAGCATTTACAGTCATCATTCTTTCAACAATTATTAGATTTTATTATGATGACTGAATATCAGAAATCTTTTCATCTAATTACTGTAATAACGCATCCTTACAAAGTTTTTACTCGAAAGCCAGGTTTCTTACTTTCTCCTTTGGTATCAATAGTTATGTGATTTAACAAAATATTACAAGTTAGCGTGCTTTATAATGACCTCAAAAGATGTTGCAGTTAGTTCAAAGATGCTTCAGATGCTTGATCATGAATTTTATTGAAATACTTTCCAATGTTTCTCGAAACACTAACTTAGAAAGGTCAGTACTTGCTTGGAAACTTGCGGCTTACAATGCGAAGAAACAGTAGTTGAGATCGAAGCACATTCTTTCGATTTTGCTATGACTTATCAACAAGATCGTTGTAGCATTCAACGGAAAATCAGGAGCAAACGAATTATCAAGTTTTTCTCGATCAAGTCACGATTCCTTTACGAATAACGTTGCATTTAATACCGTTTATATCAAAACAAACCTAATAAAGTGTAGTTTAGCTGTTTGCTGTGCTTTTTAAACTTAAGAAGCCTTTTCGCTCAAACAAGTGTGTACAAAAGATCTGGCTTTTGAGTTTAGGGTTAGAAATTAGTGGATTTGAAGAGACATTGGAAGCACCAATCTATTAGTACCAATGAAAAATTTCTCCGATCAATAGTTTTCGAGAAAATCGAGGTCAAAGCTATAACTTCGATAGCCTTTTGTACAGTTATTGAACCATATTTTTTCATGAGAATCATTTTCATGAAGGGATTTTTGAAAATCAATCAGAAAATGTCCTTATTTCGAGAAGCAAAACTTTCTGTTTCTTTTAAAGTAGATCACTTCGATTTTCGGTATAACCTGTCTTTTTGCGTGACCGTAAGAGTTAGAAAGCTGAAACTCATTTTTAGTCGATAAAATTTGTTGCTGCACTTCTGTGATTGATTACTTTTTTCAATTTCTCAACCGTTATCTTGATATTGGCCATCGGCCTTAAAACTTTGAACATCGATATCTCGAAAATTAAAGCACCTACAGTCACTATTCTTTCAACAATTAGTAGATTGCATTATGGGCTTTTGAACGATTTGATGTAATAGCGAAGAAAATCTGAGCTAATTCATTTAATAAGCATTTATGTTTGAGGAATCATTCACCTTATAAATCTAAAATCAAACCTGACAACTAATACAATGCATTAACTTTTTAGCTTCTTGAATTATGCAAAATTTCATTATAATAGCCCATAATAGCATCTAGTTATTGGTGATAGAAATTGATTTTCACAGAGTGCGAAAATCTTTTTTGCAGCTAACAGAAAATTCATTTCTCGAACTAAGTGGTTGAGCATCAAACATGAAACATTGAACATCAGTAAAATGATTTTTATTAAAAATTTGGGTTAGAAGCAAGTCAATACATTTGTGTTTTTGAGCTAACAAGAAAGGCTTTTAGCTTAATTCATTTCAAGTTTGCTGTATTTCTTGCAGGCCAATATCGTGTCTGAAAAGTCTAATTGTTTCTATTGTATGTCCAGGTACTCTTATGGCTACTTATGCTGGAGGAAAAATACTCTCTATGGAACCATGGATTAAGGGTCAAAACAAAAACTACATTGGCGTATTCCTTGTAGCTTTGGTCAGTTTGGTGTCTGGATTGATTTATGCCTGTTTAATGACACTTGAGTTTACCCCTTCAACTGAACCCGATAAAGATAAATTATCATTTTTCCAAGTTCTTAAAGATGTTTTCCAGATTGGACGATTTAAACAGCTTGTAAAACTATTCACTAAACAAAGGCCCAACAACGGAAGGTTACGTTTAATCCTGTTAATAACTTCTGGAGCGGTTTGTTTGGCTGCTATTTTGGGTGAAGATGGTATTGCTTATCAGTTTGCTCAAAAGGTATATGGATTGACCCAAGATCAATACACTTCATTATACTCTATTTTATGCATCGCTCCAGCCATAGTAACCTCAATAGGTCCTCCAATTGGTAGATCATATTTCGGCTTCTCTGACTCTATTATTGCTATTCTGGGTTGTATTTCACTGATAGCCTTTTATCTGATCAGAGGTTTGATATTGTCAGTTCGAGGTTATATCGCTGGTTTCTTGATTGGCGCATTTTGCCGGATAGCCACAGCCGCTATTAGATCTTTGGTGTCAGGAATGGTTGATTCAGCTGAATCTGCTCAAGTGTTTACCCTCGCAACTGCTTTTGAAAATTACATCTCATTAGGAGCCACTTTGTTTTACACTTCTGTTTTCAGTGCAACAATCGGTCATCATCCTGGTTTGGTTTTAATTTTAATCGCCTGTTGCTTGATCTATCCATTGACAATAGTTTGTTGGGTTGAATATACTCGTTCAGAATGGCAGACAAAATCCAATGATGAGGTTGTTTCCACACCTCGCTCGTCAATCGCAAATGTGATACTAACATTGGACAATCTTAAAACCAATGATCCAATCTCTAGTTGAAATGTCTTCAAATCTGTTCAATATTTCAATCTCATTGAATTTCAATTTCAATTGTTCATTGAATGGTGTCCGCAGTGTGTATTTATTTTCAATGATTTCAATGGTACGAAAATTGTCGATAACTGTCACATCATTTGTTTAATATTAACCTTTTATCTATTATTTATCTATTATTAGTTGCATTTATTTTGTTAAACAATTTTATTGAATTAAACAAATCCATCGAACGATCGTGCTTCTTATTTCGCCTTCACAAGATGTCTCTACTTGTGGCATGTTTTAATGTATTTTCAATGTAAACAAAAAACATGTTTCGTTAATGTAAATGTTAATTCTAGAAATGTTAATCTTGATCAAGATGAATCAGTTTGATATATTATCATGCTTTACATCACTATTTACAAGAAAATTTTGATAAAAGCCACTTCGATCAAACGCGAGTCAAGGGTAAGCAAAAGATAGGTTGATGTTTATATGTTGTTTCACTTTCTTGTTTTGTTATCTGTCTCTAGGTCATTCCTGGGTTTTGATGATTCCCAATCCCGTTTTACAATCAAACCTTTGGAATGCTGTTTGTTGAGTCCATCTCGGTCTGAAGTGAAAATGTTTGTAATAAAAAGGTAAGAAGAAACTGAGTAATTTAGAGGAGAAAAAAAATATCTCTTTCCATTGGTTAACCAGCCTTGTCTCTATGCATTACTTTCTTCTCATTTCTTCTAGTTTCTCATAATAAATACGATTCTCTAAACAAGATATGATCAAGGCCATGGAACGAAAAAAAAGCATAAGCTCATACAGAGGAGAGAAAAGAACTGGGAAAAGAAAATGAATGAGTTAGCCCAAGAAAATATGTTACCTGAGGAAGATGGTAAAGCTGATCATAATAACTTGTCTCTATTTTTTTGTGCCATCATTATTCATTAGTCAACTCACGCAACTCTATGTTTTATCACAAAAAAAGGAGCTTCACCATTTAACTAGCTATCGCTTTTGACCGGCCAAAACTAACCTCAATTAACTTTGGAAACACCAATCTCGCGAACAGATCAAACCTTTAACCTTAACCGCAATAATTTACCCTGTGTGAGGTCAAAAGCTACCTATTACCCCAATACCATCCAGAAAACTATTCAATTGACAGGTTCTACTGATAACAAAATACTGATATGGATCAACTATACAAAGCACGTTCAATCATCCAAAATATCTAGTTATTTTATCATTTTAATGAAATTTATTTCACAGATTAGCAAATATCAGGGACTATTCCTAACATGGATACGAAAAAAACTAGGAAATTGTGAAATATTGTCGTCAACATTTCCAGCTTCCGTCTACCTAATCGGATTAACCTGTTATAATTGATGATTTATTACTCCTTCTCAAGGAAAATTGAAAAATTAAATCTCTGGTGCTAACCAAATGCTGAATTGAAATCAATTGATCGTCCATAACTCTCAATACAACTTGAAAATAACTGCAATTATCTAAACTGTTACATTCCTTGGATTGTTACATTGATTTTACCAGTTGTCAGACGTTTCTTGATTCGGGAAAACCTAAATTTTCCTGTAATTGTATTCAATACGATGAGCGTGTTTGATAATACTTTTAACCAAATATTTGGCATTATTTTCAAGTAATTTGTCTGGTCAGTGTAATTAACCTAATCAAGCTCTTATATTAACACCACAACCTTGGTAATTTAGCTATTGTTTATCCAACTTGTATCCATTTTAAACATTAGTTACGAGAGAGTCAAGTTGATTGTAAACAAATTCAATTCCAACAGGTTGTACCACCATGATGATCATAATCATTATCATCTGAATGAAGGACAATCGACTGATTTGGTAAATTTATATATCTATGTATATTAACGTTAATAAGGTATGTTTAAATTACAGAGGGAAATTACAAGCAGACAAATTGTTGGAAGTAAATACGCTTTTGTATCAAAATCAATCTTTTTGTGATTAAAAATATCATTCTAATGGGCTTACCTTGGTTAACCTTGATTCTTGTTCATTTCAATTACTTGTTAACTTTTAGGATTTACAAATTCAAATTTAAACATATTTTATTGAGTTTAATATGGTATCATTAATTTGGTTAATAATCATCTTATAACATCGACATTGTCATCAAACCTTAAAACCAGAATTAAATCCTTTCATTTTTCATCTCTCTTACATCCATTTAAATCCAATTAAAGTCACCATTTAGTTTTATTAGATCATAATTAATTTGATTTAGATTCTATCAAACATACAGATTTGTAATATAAAAAGACAGATTTAAATTGATTTGATTACTGCTCATTTTACTGGGCAATTAACCTCATAAGTTGCTCAATAAAATGGTATTCAACCTTCATTACCTTAAAGGTTGTCAAATGAGATATATGAATGTTTAACCAATTAATTAATCACAATTGATTCATTAAAATATGTAAATTGTTGAACATAAATTATTTCAGAATACATTTCAGGTTCCAGACTTGTTGACTGTATTTTTGACTAGAGTCAACATTTCATTTTTTTTCATTTAATGTCTTCAGGATATCATCACCACATGAATGCACGCCTTTTAATTACAAGTTAAACCCAATTATCTAGTTAACACAATCAACTAGTGGGCAACAATTAACATTAATTATGTTTCCAGGAGATATTTATGATGAAAGTTTCCAGCAAGCAAATCATTTCCAAAAACATTGGCTAAAGATGAAAACAAAATTCTTTTGGATTTTAAACGTCTTTTGAGGATTCAACTGAAAAATTAGCAACTTGATTGGAACAGACAATTCTGTTTCAGAGGTAATAATCATGATTAACTGGAACCATAATTAATAATTACCAGGAAGCAAAGAAAATTGTTTTTCCTGGGTTCTGGTCAAGAAATGGGCTTTTACTAGATTCTTTTGTTATTTTGACTGTTGAAGTTGTTTTTCATTTTAAAGTCTCCAAAGGCTTGGTCAACTCGGTTTGGCTTCAACAAATGCTGATGAAGATAGAGTAGATGATTAGAGGTTAATCCAAGAGCGTGAATAATTTCAAGATAATACCAAAACGTTGTAAAGGCGTGGACAAGACATTATTTGATTGTAAAACTTTCTTGGTTATGAGTTTTAAACAGCAAAACAAGAAAATAAAAAGACTCCAATGGTTAACCTGTTGATCCAATCAAAGGTTGCATTTCAACTTGTTTTTTATTGAGACTTTTAGCAAAAGCTTGTTAAATGACCAAATACTGTTAGTATTGTTTGGGACGATGATCAACTCTTGGTGCCGACAGTTGAGAGGCTTTAAGTTGCTTCTTTTACAGTCTTTCAGTCAGTCCAGGAAAGGTAATAGACGAGAAGTGGCTAATCCTGGAGGGTAAACTTCAAAAATAACTTGACATGGAGAAGTTGTTCAGCCATTCGACAAATATAATCAAGAGGATCCAGGAATAAATTGATGAGAAAATATTTCTCTGTAAGTGTTTAACCAACAGCAAGCCAATTGCCAATCTAGAGAAATGCAAAATTAGAAGAAAAAATTATTAGTTAAAAATTACGGTTACAATTAACATGGGCTGTTTTCATCTATACATAATGATGGGTTAGTTATTAACTTGGCTTTCGATAGGAATGATGAATCTAATAAACTGTTGTTGGTTGGCACAGTTTGATGATTAATTGTTTTGGTTAACTGGATATTTTATCTACTGACGGTAATGATGATGAATTTGACTTTAAACTTGTTTACTTTTTAAACGATTATAACTATTTAGATCAATTTTCTGGGTAAAAAACTGCCATTTGTTTTGTCTAACAGAAATTTATTTCAATCTTAAAAGCTATTAACTTTTAATCCAATTCATTTGTAAGATACAATCAGATCATAACAACATTAATTCTGTAATTATTTGGGTTTAGCTTTTAAGACTGCTTTAGGGTTAGGCCTTCAAGATAATCTGAAATGTTGAATAGACCAAACTGGACATTCGTAATAGTTTTTACATGATAATTTAGTCTAATATTAACAATGTATTGTTAATATTAGGTTTTGACTATCGGTGAGCATTGAGAAAATATTAAACCTTCCATTTAAAAAGTATAATAAGCTGTTTATCATCTCAATTTGATTGTAAAGACATTGAATGTTTAAATTCATTTTGTCAGTATAATTTTTGGGTTCTTAATGATGAATGATTGACATTGGGCTGGAAGCCAAAAATATGTAATATTATCATAACTGTTTACCAACAACTGTTGCTATCATTATTGTGTATATCAGTATAAACATTTAGACCATCAAATTAACAGATTATCATACTTAATGGTCAGCTTTCAACATTGAAATTCAACCCTTGTTTAGGGCGTTTAAATACAACAGTCTAATTAGTAGAATTGTCAATCAATGATCGAACCAAATTACGTTTCATGGTCAAATTAGATTAAAACATTCGGAAAAATCAAGAAAAGGTGAATTAGTTGAAGATTTGTTCACCAAAATGAATGCCAATTGTTTCGTAAACAAATGTTCAACCAATTTTGTCTTGTTTCAACCAAGTCAACTTTTTGACAGGTTAACGTCTACATTTACATTGAATTTACAACCTACAGGCTTTTCAGGTTTATACAACTAACCTTTTCCAAACATTTTCAGGTAATAAGACTCAACTTTTTTTTCCTATCGTTATCTTCATGATGTCTTTTTTCCCTCAACTCATCGTTATATTGCTTCTTATTATTAGGCTTTTCTTGTCAGGTTGTTACATCTTTCAATTTTTTAGTCCGTTAAGATGAAATGGTCAATCCAAATGGTAATCTTTGGCTCCATCCAACAGAAAGTAAAGGTTGAAAGCGCCTCCAGTAATGGACCAACAAACATCATAACCTGTGTAGAAAAATTTTGAGATAATTAATGGATTTTATTACTTTGATTAGTTTATTTTTACAAAAGGTAAACCTTCATCACTTCACTTTCAAGATTAACTGTGAGAGCTTTGAATTACTTGCAACCAGTTTTTATGTTTGAACTTTTTTCCTCTGTTTAATCTTGAGAGTTTTGCGTGAAAATTCACAAAATTCATTGCCACCTTAAAAGTATCGATCATCTCTGAGGTTTCTGCAACGTTTCAACTAATCTTATTCCGGAAAAAAATTTGAGCTTCCACTAATCTGTTACATGGTTTTTGAAAACAGGTAATGAGAGTGATAGACAGGCAAAGTAACAATGTTGAAACTCAGAGACATACTTTGCGATCCAACTGATGATTTATAAATCCAAGAAGCACAGTTATATGATCAAATGTTGTTTGTGTTAATTTAACGATGATTTACTTTCAACAAGATAACACCAACGGCAAACAGCACAAGCAGTTCACCTTTTCAACCTTTATCAATTTTGATGTCTAATCTACCAACATTTACACAAAAACAGTATAATTCAAAAGTAAACACATTCTTAATTGATATTGTAATTTGATTGATCATTATTTGAATAAATATAAGATCAAATCAGCCGACAGTAAGACTTTCAAGGTTGTAAACATGTGAAAATACTGGTTTTAAGGTATTACGTTATGTAACTAAGGGAGCTTCAAAGGGTAACCAATAGACGTTTAGTAAAGACTAATCAGAACCTAAAGCGCTAAATTTGCATTAGATAACTGTATTGATCAATTATATGATATGAAATACATAGGAATCAAGTCTAGAAATTAAACAAATTAATGGTTAAATTATGTTAAAAAATCAATGTTTATCAATGTTTGATTCCATTGATTGATATGGAGAGTAAATATATGATGAATTATCATGAGTTGCTCGGTGTTTAAGGTTAATTAATCGGATTAAGTTAGTAACTATTATTTTAGTTCTTGATTTCACAATTTAGATTCAATGTTTCAATAAAACAGTCAAAGAGGCACTCCTTTGGGTTTCAAGCTTTAATCATCACCATCACCATGAGCATTTTGATTGAACTTTCAATCCAAATCCAAGGCTATTCATCATTTATTTACATATAAACCTGATTGATACAATACAATTAGATGAAAATAGCAAACAAATGAACAGTAAAACGATATGATTATCTAATGATTGGTTAATCATTGAAATGCATTGTTAATGGACCGGTGAAGTTGATTCAAGGCTTGATCTTTGGCAAATGAAAACCATTTCTTAAACATCTTTCAGGTAATATTTATGGTTTAAATTGTTGAGCTTTCATCTTCAATTTCATTTCTGATGGTTTGTAATTAATTGAAAATTTTCAATTGCACAACATTGATATCAAATTAACTGATTAAGGTGGATGGACTTGAGCAAGGTTAAAATTATGTTAGTAGATTTTGTTTTTTATTTCAAACCAACCTGCGAGACGCTGCATGAAATTGGATTTAATTGCAATTAATTGAGTGTTGGGAAACTGTAAACAAGATCTTGAGCAATATATTTGCTTGAACTGAGAAAAATTGACGAAAGGTTCGATGGATAATCGACTTTTTATCTGTTGAATAACATGGATCGATATTCATTGTTTAATAATTGATAATCATTGTCACCAAAAATGGTTAGCAACAGGTTCTGGTGTTTGACCTAAAACCAGATTTTGTTTATTCCCTTTGGTTGATTTTGTTTATTAATTATTATTATAATTACCAAGGTTATCATGATAATAAGGTGTGCCTATGCATGTTTTAAGTTGTAAGATTCAAGATTTTCATTAGATTAGCGTAATTAATAATTAAAATTGAATGTTTAATCAAAGTTCAAACATGGCTTGGTTAAAGAGCAAGGTGACTATTAAGTCTGGTTAATTGGAAATTGTATTAAACTTATGACTTGACTACATAAAAGTAGCAAATTTTATCGTTGAAAATACTGAGCAGTTAGAGGCTATTAAACTATAATCGAAACAATCTATTGATTGAAATAAAGGGCTCATGATCAGATAGAAACGTTTCGATTGTGACAGGTAAATTTGAGGTTACTTTTGTCACTAAGACCTTAAAAGAAACCACAATAATCACAATTTTCCCAATGACCAGAGTCAAAAACTCCAATGCTCATTGATGTCAAATAATTGAAAACAAACTCAATCACTGTATCATGATTATTTTGACATCAATGAGGCATTAAGTTTGATTTTGTCCAATAATTAAACAAATTTTTGCTCGATGACGACAGTTAGCATCAAATGTATGGAAAAAATAGTCAAAGGCTAATCAGTTTGTCCAATCTAATGAAGTAAATATGTAAGTTTGAGTTAATGTTCCGTTCTTACCTTTGATGAGAAAAATAAAATTTCATGTTGATACGTTTCAAGGTCTAGCTGGTTAATATGTTAATTTGAGACAAAATGAAGAGGATGATAAAGATGTAAATGATGAAAATTTGGACGATACAAATGATGGTGAAAACATGGACACGAAAAGTCAGTTCAAGTTAAACTAGAATGGCTTGTTGATTGGAGCTCATCGTCCTCTAATCAATCCACTCTTGTTGGGCTATTTTTTGCCCAACGGAGACTTTGATTTTACTATTCAATACAATCTATCATCAAATAACTAAGAATGATGGATTCACCATTACCTTGCGGCTATTAGTTAACTTAATCATGATTTTAAAAGAAAATGAAAATTGTATAATTTTTATGATGTTTTATGATAAACACAGCAATTATTGGTTGCCATAAGAACCTGTGAAAGTAAAGTTAACTCGAGCGAAAGGCGCTAAGATTGAAAATTATCAATTAATCTCTAAAAATTAACATTTTTCATCGTCCAAGTGATTATAAGCTATTAATTTGATGGTCAAATCTTGATTAAAAGAGCAATAATAATTTAACCAATTTCCCCATTTTAATGGTAAACAAATGAATTGATGATCAACAATGATAAATATTAATATGTATAATTTTAATTGACATTGTTCACAATCACGAGTTGATTTGTTGATTTGTATTTCAACCTTGAATTAATTTTATCAAAAATTAACTTTAAAATTTCCATGAATTTCATGTTTCCATTGAATAACATACAAGTAATTTCATTATAAAACAAAGAAAGCCTTCTTCTCAAGCTGCTATTAACATTACATTTACCTTTTGTTTTGAGCTTTACTGATGTCAACATGATTAATAACCTTTTCAACAACCTTTTGATTTGACAACAACATTTCAAAATAATTAACAGCATTAATTGCAGTTGTTCACAATAAAGATTGATTGTTTAAATTAAATTGAATTCAGGCCTAAATGTACATCCATCAAAACAACGTAAAAATGTATGAAAATTTATGGTTAATAATGGTTTCTTATTTCATGTTTTTTCTTATATTTTAGCTCTTAATTGCTGCACAATTAATAAATTGACCATTAAAGGAGGTAAATTGAATTCATTAGTAGTTCATTAATTTACCTTAAACTTGTTAGTCTATATAATGATGGAAATAATCATTTTTTTGCAAAAATTATTGTTGATCTAAAATTAAATTGAATTAACCGCTTCTGTGAGATTCATTCTTATTGGTGTTTTTCATATTGACATCAAGTATTTTTGTTTTGTTTTCAAGAGTAGTTCATCTCGATTAAACACGGAATTAATTAGTGACTATCTCAGTTTATATTAACTTACTCTTAATTATCTTGATGGCAATTCAACTTATCAATGGAATCAACTGTTAGTTGACAATTTTTCTTCATAGCTAAAGCCTCTTTAGTGACTGTTGTCTTAAGAGCATAACATTTAATCAACCTGATCTACATGTAAGTTTAATTGTAGCTGTGATTGCTGTCATTAGCTAATCACAGCTCATCCCGTGTTTAACTAATCACAAGTTGACCTTTGATTTTTGTTTTCTATCCACAGCTTTTATCGATTGTAGTTTCACAGCACTTTTTTCAGATGAAAAAAAAGCCTATCTTGTCACCGCCAACTCTTAATGCTTTGATGCAAAAATAGGAATCAATTTTGATATCAATTGTAACAAAATCCCATGATTTAGGAGCTCTAATATCCTGGTGTTAATTTTCCCGTCTGGATAAAAGGTTTGTTTCAACAGTAATTCTGTGAATTGAAAGTGAATCATTTTGATTTGGGAAACAAATGATTTCGTCCCATGAATATATGAATTATGAGAGGTTTTGCTGTGATTACTCTCAATTTTACCCTCAGCTCTTCAGTTGATAGTTTAATAAACTGATTCAGATATAGATTAGCTGATTTTTGTTGAATAGTTTTTAATGAAGAGCTGATAAATTGGGAAAGATCAGAGTTAGATTATGTTAAATGAAATGTATTTATCACATTTTTGTGATACATTTCAAGGATTGAAAAGGTGTTCTACCTTCAAAAAGCAACTATAATCAAAGTAATACCATTAAGATTGATGTCAAAAAAATCTTTAATCTCATTTAATTGTTACATTAATCAAGACGTCAAAACACAAGGGTTTACATCAAACATAACAATTAGTCCTTACAAAGGCCCAACCGAGCAACAGAAACCTAAAGCTGTATATGAATCCATTTTTACAGTCCTAAGGAGATGTTTGTAAAAAGCAAGTTAAATTGTTATCCTCTCAATTAAACAATTTGTACTAATAAATAATGCTTTATACGTTTATTGCTTTATTATTGTTTAATATTAAAACAAAGTAAACCATTGTAATGGTCACACTTTCGGACAATCAAGATTGGAAATGAATTTTACTTTTTCTTCAAATGTTTTTTATGTAACTAAAAAAACTAGCCACTTGTCAATGATGTTTGATAGCAACATCCGCAAATGTAAGTTGCTTTTTGTTTTATTTTGCTTTCTCAGGTGAAAACCTGCTCAAATCAAGTTTCCAACCTCTGAATTTAATCTTGATAAACACTTGTAGAAGTAATAAAAATGATAATAACTATGCCAGGTAGATAAAGGGACTAATATGATATTAATAATATGAAGAAGCTGCCTCTTGATTATCTCTTGTTGATTAGTTATAATTGTTTGCAATAAAGGATCATCCTAATGAAAATAAAAGTCATAAAAACAAGGTAAAGATTTAGCTTAAAGTAAAATTTTCCCTTTTTTATGTAAAAAAAAGAGTCTTAACCTCTATCAATGGTTGAAATCAAAGCCCTGTAAAGCCAGGAGTAATCAGGTAAAGAAAAATTTATGAGTGCCATTTTAGCGTCTCATCTTTAAATATGAATCTAGTTTTTGCCTAAACTGACTAACCTTAGAGCCAAAAAATGTCTAATCTTTTTCATGACCGGATCAGTTTTCCTGGTCAATTGTTGGTATTCACAATATGAGTTAACCTGTTGATAAGGTAAAAATAGATTAGTAAAAGATATTTTCAAGTTTATTTTTTCACAACAGATGATATTCTTATGAATAATGTTACATGTTGATACTATCTGTTCACCTAATAAACACTGGATTTGCAGAAATATCATGCAATGGGAAAAGATTAGGTTTCATTGGTTGGGTTTGTTAATCTCACAGCTCAAGAGTATCAAGAATATTGATTTATTTCAACTTTTTTCTCACTTTCTGAGTAAATTATTCCAATCAGCAAAAATGGCTGATATAACAAAATATTCAAATTTCAAAGATATTACCAAAAAATTCGAGAAAACCCAAGAAAAACCCTTTTTAAACTGAAAATTATTTGGTTTCCCGATGCTGATTGTCCCGAAATTAGGATTAATGACAGTCCGGTTGTTTTTTCTTGCAAATCGTTTAATCCAAAGCTTATTTAGCAGTTTTAAATGACACTTAGCCCTTCATAATTGAAAAAGTATGGCAATCAGATGTTGGTTGTTGATGCTATTCAACAAAGTGGACGTTGAGCTCAAAATAAGAAAACAATTCTTACCATTTTCATGTAATTCTTGTTCAAATTGCTAACACACCGCAAAGGTTTTAAGCTCTTATTAATATAACATTAGTTTAAATTGTGTTTTGAGCCTTATTAATGTCAAAATAATTAGCGATATTAAACAACAATGGTTTAAAGTCAAAAGGTAAAATATAAATAACCATTATTCTATAATAGCGTTCCATCTTTAAATGTGAATCAGGTTTTTGCCTAAACTGATTAACCTGGAACCAAAAAATGTCTAATCTTTTTCGTGACCATATCAGTTTTCCTGGTCCTTGGTGGATATTATTCACAATATGAGTTAACCTGTTGATAAGGTAGGAAAAAATAGATTAGTAAAAGATATTTTCAAGTATTTTTTTCTTGCTTAGCTTCATCTTTTTTTCACAAGAGATGAAATGATATTCTTATGATGTTACATGTTTATATTATCTGTTCACCTAATAAACACTGGATTTGCAGAAATATCATGCAATGTGAAAAGATTAAGTTTCCTTGGTTAAGTTTGTTAATCTCACAGCTCCAGAGTAACAAGAATATTGAATTTAAGAAACAAAATGTTCATCAAAAGCTATCTATCTGAACTGACAAAAATGACTGATTTTTCTGCTCAAGTATCACTTTGAAGACCTGTTGAATCTTCTTACAGGTGAGTTGTTTTCTGGATGCAGATTCTTTCCATTTCTGAAGTCCTTTTCCTTTCCTCTAATCATCACCATCATCATCATTTTTATTTGATAATAATTATGATGGGAGGCAAGTTAAGGTAGTGTGAATTTGATTTAACAGTTTTGCCCTTGATTGGGAATCAATCTTTCTTCAAAGTATGTACATTGCTTTTAGCATTAGATTCCTAGTTTAAAGATGGCTGAGTTCTTGGGTTGTCCTTCAGGTAAGAGATTATTTCAATTGATAGTTTCATTTTAGTTTTGTTGTCTCTTGTTTTGGCGTCTGATATCTCCTTTCTTGATCTTGTGTTGAAGATAACTTGAATTTTATGTTGGTAATGATGATGTTTACAGAGAAAGGCTAACGATAATTAATTGTGGAAAAAGGAGAAACAAAATAATTCTGTAAAATAATAACCAAGTTATGAGAAAGGGCTTTGGACTGAGACAGAAAAGTATTAATAAAAGGGAAAAACTCGAAAAGATAATCTCAGGTTACACTTGATTTCGATTGTTAGTGGAAAATTAAAGACACTTTCTTCTGTTGTTATGGCAATTTGTCATGACAGTTAGACTATCTGATAAGTCTTTTATTCAGTCTTTTTTCACTGATCCCTCAAGTGTAGGCAAAATGTAAAAACAATATTTAACAACAATTACGTAAAAAATTGCGAGGAAAAAGCGTAAGCTAATATCATATTGTTTCTGAGATTACTAAAACACAATTGAAGTCGATCTCAATTTGCGTAAACAAATTTGATCAAATGACATTAACAAAATAGATAGCGTGAAAATTCGTGGAAGATAAGCGATACTGTTAACAGTGGGTCGCTCATTGTACCCGGAATTCATTATCTATTCGTTTGAAATGGCATTGTGAATTAAAAATGATCAAGCTATCAATTTGAAAGACTAGAAGCTACAAGTGCTGGTGGCTTTGTAGGAAAACTAAATTGTTTACGATTTGTTATCGGTTATTTTTTAGCCTCAGATATAATAAAATTATTAACGGACGAAAAATTAACCTGAATTTAAAGATTGAAGTGAAAGATTATGATAGGTAAGTGGAGATGGGAAGGGAAAGGAAAGTTAAAGATGAGGTTTGTTGCTTGATGATCCTCTTTTACTCTCTCCGCTCCTTTTTGCCATGATGACAGGTTCCTAGTTTTTAGCCTTGGCTCATACCATTCCACTGTAATGATTACAGTAATGAGAAACAGAATTTCTATAATCATCAGCTCCATCTTTGTTTCATTATCATTAAACTACTGCTGATTTTTCCCTCCTCTGGGAGACCTCAGTAAAAATTCTGGTGAAAAGGGGTCTTTTGGAATAAGCTTGGTAACTTGAAGTCTTTGCCGATTTTGGGTTCAACAATTGCTTGTAAATATTAGCAGGGAATTTAGGCGATCTTTTGGGTTTCCAAGCCTTTCAAAGTCATTCCAAGTCAAATACATTGAAATTAAACTGTATAAAAATAAGATAAAAATTATTCAAGTAATTGAGATACATTTTTATAATTTTAAAGGTGTAAACCTTTGATCTGATTAACTGTTTTATTTGATGCTTAATTGTTTAATTTCTACCCCACAGAATCCTAATAGCATTACAATAAAAAGATGTCATCATGAACAAGTTGTCGTTTGAAAAGCAAAACAATTGATATTGTCTCACTTGGTCATGTAAAATGTACATGTAATAGATGCATGATTGAAGGAAAATGGTTAACATTTGTTCATCAATTTGGTCAATTTGATCGAATATGTAATTGTTTTTAAAGTGGACATGTAAATTTAGCAAAATTAACTAACCTGTTTGTGTTGGTTAAGATGATAGATGAAGTTAATTATGAATGGTCGTGCCGTGGTTACTAGAAGATCAGCTTTAGAGTAACCAAGATTTTATTATTTATAGAGGTTAACCAAGTGCTTGTTTTCAGTAAATGATGAGCTGGATCTGCGATTGGATTGGCAATTAACTCAATAAAAAAGTAACAATGTTGCAAAAAGATGTTGCCTCCTGCTGTTTAACCATCCAAAGCTCGATAGTATCTTTGAGTAAGTATGGGGTAAGTAAATCGTCAGTCCAATGGAATCAAATAATTCACAATGAATAGTTAACCATAACTTATTATTATCGCCTGTTCCTCGTTAATTCAACTTGACACATTCACAATTATAAATTTCATCTGCTTGAAACTCATGTAACAAACGATTATTATCTGGTAAGAAAATTTGATGGGTTGTTTCCTTTTGGCAATCAAGATGAAACACTGACAAAGTGACAAAATGACAATATCTAGGAATACTCATTGTTTGGTTAGCTGGGTTGATTATTGTAAATAATTGATTTGATCACCTCAACTGTAAGTCAGCTATTAACCAGACCACTTAATCATCAGAGGTTCAGGTTTCATCGACTCAATAAAACACCATTTGATTATATTAAATTGTTAGCTAAGTAATTGCCGGTAAATTTGGACTCAATGAAGGATCTCAAAATTGAAAGAGGAACCAAATATCAAGTGATCCATGTTAACCAGAAATGCGATTCTCATGGTAATCAATCAGTCGCAACCAAATGAGTTGGTTTTTCAAATGTTCAACAGGTAGCCGGCAACCATGCTTAAAGGTTAACAAATTTACACAGTATGATGAATGAGACCAGGAATGAGGTTGGATAAGCACCGTTGCCAGGGAAAAATAAACATGAAATTAAAAACGAAAGCAAAGATATTAGTAAATGAGAGATATAAAGGTATTTTCAGATGATTTGAAAAAAATTGAATTATTTTAACCTGTAAAAGGATATTTAAAATACGCTAAAGATTGTAATTGCAATGGACTGGATTTCAAGAACAAATCAATTCGTCTAAAGAGGAATTAAATTGTCTCAAGTATCAGAAAATATGAGGAAATATAATTCTACCTGTCAGAGGCACAGAGTTGGAAATGTTCACCTTTCACTGAGTTATGTTGCAATAGAATCATTTAAAATTGAAGAAAATGAAAAGAGATGAAAGATAATCGACTGAATAAACGAAAAATATCAAATTGCAAAAAAATAAAACAAAGTTACATCAACAGCTAATGTCAAGATAAATAAAAAATATCATTGTGATGAAGTTTCATCTTTGCCCTTAGGGACTTGGAAATTTTTTTATCATGACACAGCGCCCTCTCATGCTCCATTGCACGCTCATGACACACATGAAAATCTGAACAAAGATACCTGGACAAAGGTGGTCCCATAGGTGTTGAGTTCATGGACAGTTTTTACCAGTGGTCAAAGAATGGAAGAAAATGTATGAAATTTTTTTTGCCAAAATCAGCAAAAGTGTCCTGTAAATGAATGAAAGTGAGGGAAGAATGAATAATTTGCTGAATGATAGACAAATTGAAAAATTGTTGATTTGCCAAAACCGGGAAAAGCATGGCAGAAAAAAATGGCTTACACTTCATGTGCATTTTGAAACGTATATTCATGATTTGGGTTAATGGAAATTTACATCAACCAAAATGACAAAGAACCATACCTTGGATGAAAATGGAAACTAAAGAAATATCAAGTGCAAATAAGCTGGTAAACAAACTGATTATCAGTTTGGTCCAACATATGAATAGAATTTAATTTCCTCTTGAAATTACATCAGTTCACTCTCTCAATCTTGGCCGTAGTCCAATTGTCTAGTTTCCCCTCTCGGTCTATCTTTCCCTCTCTTTTCTCTAATTTATACACATGAGAAGCATGAAGCCTTGATGATTACACCATCTATCATTTCTTTTCCCTGTTTTTCTTGCTGATCAACAATCTCAACTCACCATGATGAACAACAACAAGTGCGACTGAAGCAAGAAACAAAACTTCCACCAAATCTTTGTTAACTATGTATATAAAACTCTTTGGTTCCCAGGGAAAAATAAAGCCACAAACGATCCTGATGAAGTAACAATGGAATGTTGATCAGCTGATGACAAGCATGATCAAAAGCGTAAAATCAGACGAACTGGTAGAGAACCATTAATGAACCATAATTGATTAATACAATGATTACTATCAATAGCAAACGATCATGCATAAAACAGAGATCGATGACAATAGGTTATTAGCTAAAAGAGAGTATGAGAGATGTATGATTAATTGAGTAGCTTTGATAATGGTTAAAATGGATAAGATTTGTTGAACTTACCCGATAATGATGAACAGAGACAATTTTCAATCACAGTTTTCATTTTAATGACAATAGAGATGAACAGAAATCGAATTATATTTCACCAAAAGAAGGGGAAAAATGAAACTCATGGGAACAAAAAAAACATGAACATTAACCAGACAAAAAGAAAGTAAAGGTAAAATGGAAGCTGGTAAAGACAGAGCCTTGTCGAGACCAAAAGAGATAAGATCTTATACTTAAGCCTTACGGTAAATGTAACTAAATGTTAGCTTTCAGATTGACGAATAAGTTCAATTTTTTTAGAGATAAGCTTTTAAAAAATGAAAGCTTCTTGCGTTGGTAAATATCATGGAAAAGTTGAGAGCTTTTGAAAATGTTGTTTTTTTGGTAAATTTTCAATAAGCGATAAATGTTGATGAGATAAAAATGTACATAATGTAAAACAATTGATTGGATTATCGAACAATAGGCAACTAGAAAATAGTCTTTATCTTATAATGTCATATTATCTATTAATGATTACAAGAAAAAAGTAGGGAAAGATGATGATTAAAGTGATGAGAGATGATTGGAAGATGTGATAGGTATAATTGTAACTTCTCTAGCGTCATTATAATAATTGATAGAGACTTTAATTCAATAATAAAACACGTCTATTCGCTATTAAGATTCTGTTGTTTCAATCGTCTTTTATCGTTTGATTAAAACTCTGTAAGTCAACCTCTAACACTTTGTTCATCTTCATGATCATCACTTTTCCTCCATATTCATTTGTTTCTTCCTCTAATCTTCACAGCCGTTTGCAAGGATGACGCAAGAATTGCAATTTTAGACAGTAAAGAAGATTAACGAAAGAGAAGGAAGACACAGAATGAAGAAAGAAAGAGAAAGAGTAACCAATGGTAACGGATAAGAGTCACCGAAAGAGAGTGAGTGAGTGAAGATAAGAGTGAATATCGAAAGGCAGAAGAGGCAGAAACTAAGTGTAGTAAAGGCTGCTTAAATCTCTTTTTTCGGTGAAAAAAACCCAATTTCTGATTCTTTATTATTAATTTTATTTTACATTATTACCAGTAAAACCATTATATTGTGACTATGGTTACACTTGATATTATTATTCATCAAATTAATATATATATTTAGTAAAAATTATTTCTTGTTTTTGAAAGACACATTTTTCTCTCTACATATTTCATCTTTCGTTTCATCCCTTCTATTTTTTGTCTTATTGAACTGTTTCAATTTTACAACGTTACAAGACATATTACCTAAAGATCCTCTCAATTCACTGTATTTTTTTTGTTATTACTTCTACGCCTGTTGCTGTTGCTTCTTTTCCCTTTAAACGTATTCATCAAATCAACCAACTCACATCACATCAAAGAGTCAATCATGGATAAGGTTGATAAAGATCATCAAAAAATTTGTAAAGTATGTTCAGACAAAGCCATGGGATTTAATTTTAATGCTATAACCTGTGAATCTTGCAAGGCTTTCTTCAGGCGCAATGCCTACAAGAGCGAGGTAATCAATTTGTTTTTTTTCTTGTTTGTTTCTTGTTTCTCTTTTCCTCTCAACCATTTTCTTCACCTTACCTTTTTTCTGCTCATAATAGTCATGTCTTCTTTTGTTATATGATATCTGCATGTCGCTCATCTATTCTTTTTCCACAATTGATATGATCATTCAATGTGTCATCTAGTGATTGTTGTCTCCATTATTGTGTCAATTGATTGACTGGAATGTGGATACTTGTATCGTAGTTTTTTGCTTAGGTTTATGAGTGTTTTTCTTTCATTTGTGTGTGTGTGTTTGATTTTGATATTTTCATTCTGTCAAATGTTTCCTTATGATTACTCTTTTGAGGCGGTCACATTAAGTATGTAATCTTTCCACCCCCTTTTTCATGATCCATGTTTTTCATCACTATTGCTATTAGTTTCTCATTTGGCTTTGTCTTTTCTCTGACAGAAATTAAGATGCCCTTTTAATGGTAACTGTAATATTGATGTAATTACTCGACGATTCTGTCAAAAATGTCGTCTAGAGAAATGCTTCCGTGTTGGTATGAAGAAAGAGTGGATATTATCAGAGGAACAGAAAAAAATGAAACGAGCCAAAATTGAACAGAATAAGCTTAAAAGACAAGCTGCCTTAGAATGCAATGGTGAAAGTAACAATGGAAATAGTAATAGTGGCAATGGATTTGAATTTAGTGGCGCATCAAATCAATCAGGTAACCAAAGGACGACATCTGTAAGTTCAAATAACTCCAACACTTCAACGAGGATTTCAATAGATTCATCAACATCTGATACACCACTATTCGATGATAACGTTGAGACTCCTGAAAGATTTTTGGATTACATTGACAAAGAAATTGACACATACAAGGGCAACCTGATGTCCCCCGATTCAGATTTTAGATTGGAAGATGGGCGTCCAGAAAGATCTAGATCAAATGCCAATGAAAGCTCATACGGTGATAATGGTGTTACACGTAAACAAGACTTATGGAGGTTAAGAGTGAATCGCAGAATATTGGAGACCAATTTTACACCTCTTTACCTCCGAAATGATCGAACTCAGCCAAGTCACCAACTCAATGAACTGGAGTCCATGAAATTAGAAGAGTTGATGACAGCTTTTGGAACCATTGATGAACCTCTTTTCACCAAACCTTACGATGAAGATCACACCGACATTACTGATCTTGTAAGGCTGTCAGACTTGTCCATACGAAGGATAATCAAATGGTGTAAAAGGATACAATGTTTCCGAAATCTTTGCATAGAAGATCAAATTGCTCTTTTGAAAGGAGGATGTCTTGAAATGATGCTTATGAAAGCCTCAATTAGTTTTAACCTTGACGATGAATGTTGGCAGGTAAATTCATTTTTAACTGACCTCTCTTCTCTATCGCATTTTGAACTCTTTTTACCTCGCTCTCTGTTAAGCTCTTGAAATTCTAAGATTTCACTTCTGAGTCTGAAAAAATTCATCTTTCATATGAGAGTAAATTTTAAGATTGCAGGAGATTAGATGGTCTTTTAATCAACCTTTTACTACCAAAACAATTTTAACACGCTATCTTCTCATCTTATTTACTTTACAGGATGAAATAACCAAATGTAGCTTAACTCTTAACGTCTTTCGCACCAAAGGAGATTTGTACAATGCTCATCGAGAGTTTATCAAGAATTTTAATCCACGGTGGAGACAGGATCACTATGTTAATCTTCTTTTAGTGGCCATTGTCCTATTCACACCTGAAAGAGCAAATCTTCGTCATCCAAACACAGTCAGGTATTTGTTTTTACTTATAAGATGTTGAAATAAACACTTGCCTATCCATCTCCCAACCCTTCTCTATTGACTTTTCCTTCCTAGATTCCTATCTGATTGAATTAGCTCATTTCACCAATACAGTTGATAATGTACCTTGATATCTTTAATCTTTCTCTTCATCCTGTTATTATGGTGGAGTAAAGTGAAAAGGGGAGGAATAGCAACTTTTACACAATAGATAATTTTCATTTTTAGACTTTACCATTGATTAATCTAGAATTTTACCCTGATTGTTGCCATAAAACATCATCCTTAGAGGAGTAAAGAATCCACTTTTAGCACAAATTTCTACGCAATCTTAATAGAAATGTCTTGAAAATTTGAGCTGCGCCATGACATCTTCGTACACTTTCAATTGCTTTTGACCTACTGTATCTAAATTATTTTATGACAAACAATTAGATTATGCTCTTTATTGAGTAGTTATACACTTGTGCTTTTAAGGCAATTTTTCTGATTGCCAATCTGATTCCTATGACAACTATTCATTACTATCGTTTAGCTCTCTATCGTTCTGTTTTGATAAGAAACTTGTGGGTTTGTTTTTTTCAAATTATGGGTTTAAATTTCCATTCCTAGAAGGTCAAAAGCTAGTTTAATTATATAATTTTGATTATTTTTCTACTCCTTCGTTCATTATGTATCTCACTATTTGTTTAAACATTTTTCTCTTTCTCTCTATAAGTATTAATAATATGTTTAATTGTGGATGCTCGTCACGAGTTGTTTGCTGATAATAATGATGATGACGAGAGTTGTTCAAGATAGCAACTTAGCCTTTGTTCAGAACTGATTCAATTCTTTTTTAATCTATTAGCTTTTATTGTATATTAAAGCTTTTAAAATGTATCATCCCTCACTAGAGTCGGTAATCTTCAAGTTTCACCTTTAGTCGTCCTCTTGTTTCTATTCAACTTTCTACCTATCTCTTTCTCCCTCTTTTCTTGTCTTCTCTACCTTCTTTTTTCTGTCCTTTCTTTCCTTTTCCTCTTTTTTTTCCTTTTAGCATTTATCATTATAATACTCATGATTGACAGTTTTACTGATTATAATATTTGTTTCTTTATCCCATTAACAGATTAGAACAGTATTCATATATCTATCTACTAAGAAGATACCTCGAAACTAGGTGTAACTCTGTTTGTGAAGCTCATGCCGATCATTACCAGTTGATGATGAAATTGGAGGACTTACGGGAGCTCAACGAAAATCACATAAGGATATATTTAGAAGCTGGAACCGAAGCTATTGGGCCACTTTTGATTGAAATTCTTGACCTTAAGCATTGAATCGCTTGTAATGAAACAGGAAAAGAAATGAACAAAAGACATTATTGGAAAAGACAAAATGAGAATCAAGCAAAGTTGCAGATAAAAACTAAGGTTTTCTTGGTGGATTTGGTGCAATTATTACTCTGCTACAAACTGTAATACACACACGGTCAAAGCTTTGTGAAAAATGATAATGATCCTGGATTTTTTAATATGTGTGTTTGTATATTTCAAGTGTTTTTCAAGTTATTGGGATGATTTGCTTTAATTTATCTTTTACCTCAAAACTCGAAAATCTCATAATGCGAGATTCCAACGTCCAAAGACTAGACTGACAAATTAACTACAAAATGCTTCACAAACACCAAATATACATACATAAGCATATACATACACAAACAATCCTTACACATAATTATAAATATTTGCGCATGTTACGTGTTAATATCAATTATCTTGATGAAATCGGACGGGTCCGTGAATTTCAAGCATCTGTTACCACTTTACACACGTTCTTGCTCGTCTTCGTTTTAACTCTCTTATTCAGTTCAACTATATTTTTCGATAACATGTTCTTATTCAAGAGCGTTGAGAAAAAAAAAGAATTATTTCGACAATGTTCTCATTGAGAACTAGTTTGTTTTTGTACATAAACGTCGAAGTCTATTAACATTTTATCCAAGTTATCCTAGATCCTATTAAGCTGCTTATCTACCCTGAGTTAGGTTATTCAATTATCTAAAAGAATCACTCACGGATGGAAAGGAAAATAATTGGAACTAAAGTCTTGATCGATCCAAATCACAAGAGACGCGAAAAAAAACCTAAAAAATAATTCAACTATCCTGATATTCAACTGGTCAAGATCAAATCCTTTCTTCATTTCTTTCATTTTCCCATGAATAATAATTCAATGCATTCATGAATTTATTTACACACATTGACATGCATATGAATTATTATCATTTCCCTAAGTTGTATCAACTTTCTCCTTCCCTTTTTAGTGGACATATGGTGCATTCATATCATGAGATGAAAAAAAGTTACAAAAAAAATCCTATGTAAATAAAAAGTATCTATTTCTGATAAATAGACACTTTTTAGGTATCGCCATCTTTTCTTGGTCTCATCTAATTGTTGTCGAAAGAATCAATATTCAAGATTACGTAAATTGAGCAAAAGATTGCTTAAAATGAATAGTTTGACTAAATTGAATGTTAATTATGAAAATATATTTACATATTACCCTGAATATGTACTTGGAAATAATTACCTCGAATTATTCTTGTATCTTTTTTTCTAGTTTCATTTCTTTCGTCAACAAATCTAAGCCTTTCACTTTTCATTAACTTTACCACTTTATATTAATCTAACCTCTGTGATTGCCCTTGTGATCCTCCTCGAACCACCAAATTGTTACTATTGTTAGCAACAAAAGCTTAATATTTTGCCTGTTTTAAGCTCATTGTATTTCATCTTGCCAATGTTATTAATTGTACTAACCACTGTAAGATCATTTCTTTATTCCTGATTTAACCTGTTAATTTTGCTCACATTGTTACCATTTCGGGAATTGCTGCCTAATGTCCTTCTCAATTTCAAAATGGTTAACAAATTGAAAAATCCTTTTGTCAATTATATTTGTCTTATCTATTTTTTTAGGTTAACTTCACCACCAAATGAACCACTAAGACTACCACCAACACATTACTAGCCAAATCAAGCCATTCAATCCCAATTATAATTTGAATTAACTATGAAATGAGATTTTTCTCTGTCCACTATCAATAATTGCACCAAGAGAAAGGACAAACCGACTCGTCTGATAAAGTAAATTTGGCATCAACGACTATTTATGGTCGCATCTTTTTTTTGTTCATTGTCAATTGCATATCACGTTCTTTACCTTAATATCTAGATATTGTTAGGTTTCACTGATAATTGGTACAAACTGGTTATGTTTAAGAATTAAGAATGTGAAATTAATGCAAAACAATAAGAAAATCATTGTATTGTCAAAGTATGTAATTTTCTCGTACGTATTGAATTGTGAATCAAACACAAACGGAAAGTAAAATAAAATTTGCCTGAACAAAATCAGTTTTCTTCAATTCTTTTCAATTTGAACAGAATCTTGGCTTTTTGAATATATTTGGATGAAAAAGGCTTTTCAAAGTGGCGGTTCTAACGTTAGTATACGATAATGTAACTATTAATGTAATAGTTAAAACTATATTTACAGCAATCAATTCAATTTGTACAATAATTATACAAAAATTTCTTTAGTGATAATAAAATTCATTTTTGAAAAGGAGAACGACTTTTTGAATGTTTATCCGATGACAATACAGGGCATGCCAGCTAATTTTCATATTGTAAAACGCCTATTACTCTGCACTGGAGTGATCTTGAGGTTATGTATTTTGTTTATCCAAATTTCAACGATACACAATTGTCATATTTCAAGGTCAAGGTCATTAAAGGTCATTGCGTTATTTGACCTCTAACGATATTTAAAGGTTATTTTCTGAGAGCGTAAAAATTTTTCAGATTGGTTGATGCTAGTGACATATGATGATAATAATATGATAATTGATGATAATTGGGTCTTTTATTTCGAACAAATCAACAAAACTATTTCACTTCAAAAACAATACAAAGTAGAAATGTAAGTTATGATTAAAGTAAATCGACTTGATTACCGAAATTTTTTTGCTTGAATAGGGAATCGGATGGCTTCTACAGAATTCATTATAATTCTCCGACAAGCAAAATAACTGGTGAACCGTCAGATCCTGTAAAGTTCCAGCTCCTCGAGTTGTCAACAAAAAAAGCAGTTTCAATTCAAAGACTCGTAACCATAAAAAATAATACTCTGGATAAGCATGATTATTTCTTCCATTACGATGGCTGTGCATGTAATTAACTAAAGTAACAAAAGTTCAGACACTACTGTTCTAATTGGTCATTTATTAGCTGCTAATTTTTTGATTTTTTGCGTTGGCTGCAAAACAGAATACGTTGAATTTGAAGAATTTGAACGCCATATACGGCAACGCTGCTTTCTCAAGCGTGATCAACGATCTAAATCTTCAATTTGGTATAATTTTCGGCTCGGCACTATTTGTGTACACTTTGTGCAAGATATAATTGTCAGCACTCCTTTGGCAACCTACGTTACCTAACTTACGTTAATAAAGTTCTGAAAAACTGTTTGTTAAAATGTTTGCTTAAATAATTTCAAACGCTTGCTGTTTCTGACTAAATTTTCACAGCACAAACTGTGCACAGTTTGCTGCGTTAGTTGCTTAAAACCCAACAAGAAATAACTATTCTGCATACTGTGCTGTAGATATGCTGTGCTGGGTTTGTGCTGCAATTGAAAATAGTTCAAATCATTTCTTACCTAATGAACTCGAATTTTCACACTGCCTGAATATAAAACAAAAACCAAAAAAACATCAAAAAGAGAAGAAAAAAACAGAAGCTCCCACAAATGAAAAACATGATGGAAGTACAGATCTTGAACTAATTAACCTGTACTGAGTTACTGAGACCTTAATCCATTCTTGTAACACCGGCGCATCATCAGAATAATACATAATTAGGAAAATTACATAGTAACACAACTAATTGAGAAGTTACGAAAATCTTCGTCTTAACTACATGCGGGTATAAATTAGAAATTTCATAATCAAGATATATTATTGTTAAAATTAAATAAAACGCCAAATAATGAACAAAAAGTAATGTGATTAAGTAATGTGGCAATGTCATTAAGGTTCATAGTGTTATTATTCAATGTGCTTTTACTCGTGAAATTTCTTATATCTTTTTGTGTTTTTCAAGTTTTTCAATTGTTAATATGGACCAAGTTTATCACTCCGTAGGCGATGACGATAATAGAAATATAAGTTTTCGTGATTTTGATGACCTTTTGCGCCAACTCAAGACTCTCTTTTTTCGCTCTTTACATCATATACGAAATATCATAATAGATCACCATGATGAGCCGCTAGAGCCCAGGAACGCAGGACAAATAAGAAACTGGTTAAATAACCATCGACAGGAATTCTACATCGTTGAAGAAACGCAGACCTGGATGCACTGGCGATTTCAACAGCGGAATTGGCTATGTTCAGTTTTTAAATTTGCAAAATCTGCTCGTGCTTCACTGAATATAACATTTTCGGTGTGCAAGATATAATTGGCATCATCATCTTTTCCACCGTGTAACATCCGGCAAGTTGTCGCGAGAAGATTTGTAAAATAGTCAAAAACAGTAGCTCTGTCCATGTTAGGGGAGCGATGGATATTGATAAATCCAATGTCAAAGTTGCTATAATTGGCACGATGGCTGTGATTTTTATTTCAGTTCATCAAGGTTGCGTTAAACAGGATTGACAAATGACGAGTTTTTAAGTATATCCTAGCATGAGATATCATGGTTACAAAAAAATTGTCAACGCATGTGTTTTTTCCGTGTTTTGAGCCATAATTTGATAAAAATTGATGATATCATGATGAATATTTGCGACAATAATCAAAACCTATCAAAAATTTAATTTCAACCTTCAAATGACCTCCAGAGGTCAAAGGTCGAATTCCCGAAAAATGACCTTCTTTGGCCTCAAAATTTCTTTCAGCACATCTACTCAAGTAGAAAACATATTATACCGAGTTTGAAGTTTTTCGGTCGAATGGTTTTGGCTGTACATCGACGTAAAGAAAACAAAAAGACGATTTTCAAAATGGCTAAACTGAAGTATAAATCTTCACTTCATTTCGATAATTAAAAATCGTATCATTAAGGAGTACAATCATTCCCTTCATAAAAAAACCTTTAAATAGCAAATTAGCTTTATTGCAGTGCTGATCAAAGAGTTCTGTCTTGATTTTGTCTGGTTATGTAGGAAGTCGGTTATGAGACACTAGAATTCGAACACAAAAAGTCTGATTTTCGAGTTAAAAGGTACGTCTTTAAGGGTACATATGAGCATAAACAAAGAATGCATATGCAATTGTTGAGAAAATTTGAGTCTTTTTTATAATCCTCTAATTATTGGTTCTAAATGACTAACTCCGATTGAAAAGAGCTTTGATCTACTAGGACTTATTGGGATGCTCTGAAATACTCTTGGAATCATTGGTATACTTACATAAAGTCCCATTAATAAAAGTCACAGCAAAAAAGCAACCGAAGCTATTGCTATCCTTAGTGAAAAATATCGAAATAAACAGTTTATGATAGAAGCGCGTTTAAATTTTAGTCTCCGAAAGCTTTTGTACACTTTTGACTGATGACTTTCAAATGTAACTCACGATTTTCATAAAATGATGAGCTTATTGCCCCAAGTAAAATTTTTTGTTGGAAGATATTTTATTAATAAGGATCAATGTGTACGGCCATTACGCTTAGTAACATATGAGCACCAAGCTCGAGCAAAGTCTGTAATGCAAGAGATGAGAAGAAATTATTTTTGAATAACTTGAGAAACTGTTATAAAACTGTTATATTTACCAATAATAAGCTTGATGAATTGAATCTGAAAAAATGGAAACAACGGAATCCCATCGGATAAGATTCCATCATGAACAAAGCTTCTTCCAGTTTAATCTTAAGAGCTGGTTTTATGATAGATCGAGTCAACAGTTTATGGATATTATTATAACCAATTGATCCTAGAACATTGAAAGTTTGTTTAGTTCGAAGATAATTCAAGGTGGAATGATAATTAGACTTACCAATCGTTGTAAATAAATAAAGGCCAAAGACATTAAGATTATGTTAAGGGTTAAGTGAAGATTGAAGAATCCAAGAAACAGCATTCTGGTGGAAAATGGTGATTCTGGTGCTATGAAGGCTACATAATGAGATGTAATTTTCAAAAGCAGTTGCGAGGGTAAACACTTGAGCAGATTCAGCTGAATCAACCATTCCTGACACCAATGATCTAATAGCGGCTGTGGCTATCCGGCAAAATGCCCCAATCAAGAAACCAGCGATATAACCTCGAACTGACAATATCAAACCTCTGATCAGATGAAGGCTATCAGTGAAATGCAACCCAGAATAGCAATAATAGAGTCAGAAAAGCCGAAATATGATCTACCAATTGGAGGACCTATTGAGGTTACTATGGCTGGAGCGATGCATAAAATAGAGTATAATGAAGTGTATTGATCTTGGGTCAATCCATATACCTTTTGAGCAAACTGATAAGCAATACCATCTTCACCCAAAATAGCAGCCAAACAAACCGCTCCAGAAGTTATTAACAGGATTAAACGTAACCTTCCGTTGTTGGGCCTTTGTTTAGTGAATAGTTTTACAAGCTGTTTAAATCGTCCAATCTGGAAAACATCTTTAAGAACTTGGAAAAATGATAATTTATCTTTATCGGGTTCAGTTGACGGGGTAAACTCAAGTGTCATTAAACAGGCATAAATCAATCCAGACACCAAACTGGCCAAAGCTACAAGAAATACGCCAATGTAGTTTTTGTTTTGACCCTTAATCCATGGTTCCATAGAGAGTATTTTTCCTCCAGCATAAGTAGCCATCAAAGTACCTGGACATACAATAGAAACAATTAGACTTTTTCAGACACGATAATATTGGCCTGCAAGAAATACAGCAAACTTGAAATATTAATGAATAAAGCTAAAAGCCTTTCTTGTTAACTCAAAAACACAAATGTATTGACTTGCTTCTAACCCAGATTTTTTAATAAAAATCATTTTACTGATGTAAATTTTGCTAATTTTAAGTTCGAGAAAGGAATTTTCTGTTTGCTGCAAAAAAGAATCCCTTTGATTTTCGCATTCTGTGAAAATCATATTCTTTCACCGATAATTAGATGCTATTATGGGCTATAATATACTGAAATTTTAGATAATTTAAGAAGCTAAAAAAGTTAATGCATTGTATTATTAATACTTAAGTTGTCATTGATTTTTGATTTATAAGGTGAATGGTTACTCAAACATAAACCATTATTAAATGAATTAGCTCAGATTTTCTTCGCTCTTAGATCAAATTATTCAAAAGCCCATAATGAAATCTACTAATTGTTGAAAGAATAGTGACTTTAGGTGCTCTAACTTTTGAGATAGCGATGTTCAAAGTCTTAAGGCCAATGGCCAATATCAAGAGAACCGTTAATGAATTGAAAAAACTGTTCAGTCGTTGGTGTGAAACAACAAATTTTATCAACTGAAAATGAGTTCCAGCTTCCTAACTCTTAAGGTCACGGAATCGTTTGGTTTTACCGAAAAATGAGGTGACCTGTTCTGTAAGAAATAGAAAACTTTATTTCTCGAAATAAGAGCATTTTCTGGTTGATCCTTAAAAGAAACGCTAGAAAAATAATTTTAAAGAATAAATATCGTTCAATAACTGTACAAAAGGCTATCGAAGTTTCAGCTTTGGCCTCGATTTGCTAGAAAACTGACCATCTTAGAAATTTTTTAAGAGCACTAATGGACTCTGTTTTTATGTTTCTAAAAACCCTCAGCTTGAAAGTCAGATTTTTCCTTTTCATTCCTTTGAATGAAACGCTCTTTAATTATGAGAATAACCAAAGATAACAATCAAATGAATTTCACGCTATTATTTTTTCATCGATATTTTAGAAAGAGTCGAATCAAATTCTTCTATCAAGCAAACGCAATTCGATAGAGAAAAGTTTGATCTATTATTAACTGCAGAATGGTGATTGTAGGTGCAATAACTTTTGAGATATCGATGTTCAAAGTTTTAATGGCCAATATCAAGTGAACGGTTGAAAAATTGAAAAAAGTAATCGATGAACAAAGTGCAGCAACAAATTTTATCGACTACAAATGAGTTTCAGCTTTCTAACTCTTACGGTCACACGAAAAGTTAGATTATACCGAAAATCGAAGTGATCTATTTTACAAGAAACAGAAAATTTTGCTTCTACAAATAAGGGCATTTTCTGATTGATTATCAAAAATCACTTCATGAAAATGATTTTGGTAAAATAATCTGGTTCCATAACTGTACAAAACGGTATCGAAGTTACAGCTTTGACCTCGATTTTCTCGAAAACTATTGATCGGAGGAATCTTTCATTGGTACTAAAAGATTGGTGCTTCTTATGTTTAAACGAACCCGCAAAGTTCTAACTCTAAACTCAAAAGCCAGATCTTTTGTACACACTTGTTTGAGCGAAAAGGCTTCTTAAGTTTAAAAAGCACAACAAACAAATAGATTTCACTTTATTAGGTTTGTTTTGATATAAACGGTATTGAATGCAACGTTATTCGTAAAGGAATCGTGACTTGATCGAGAAAAACTTGATGATTGGTTTACTCCTGATTTTCCGTTGAATGCTACAACGATCTTGTTGATAAGTCATAGCAAAATCGAAAGAAAGTGCTTCTGATCTCAATTACTGTCTCTTTGCATTGTAAGCCGCAAGTTTCCAAACAAGTTCTGACCTTTTTAAGTTAGTGTTTCGAGAAACATTGGAAAGCATTCCAATAAAATTCATGATCAAGCATCAGAAGGATCCCTGAACTAATTGCAACATCTCTTGAGGTCATTGGAAAGCACGCTAACTTGTAACATTTTGTTAAATCACATAACTATTAATACCAAAGGAGAAAGTGAGAAACCTGGCTTTCGAGTAAAAAATTTTTAAGGATGCGTTATTACAGTAATTAGATGAAAAGATTTCTGATATTCAGTCATAATAATAAAATCTAATAATTGTTGAAAGAATGATGACTGTAGGTTCTACCATTTTTGTGATATCGATGTTCAAAGTTTTAAGGCCAATTGCCAGAATAAAAAGACCCGTTGATGAATTGCAAAAAGTGTTCGTTTGCTAATGTACACCAAAAGTTTCTATCCATTGAAAATGAGCTTAAGACCTCTAACTTTAACGATCACCGAATACGGGAGATTTAACCGAAAATCGAAGTGAACTATTGCACAAGAAACAGAAAATTTTATTACTTAAATAAGTGTTTTTTTTGGTTGATGATAAAAAATTTAGCTAAGGAAAATGATTCTGATGAAAAAATCTGGTTCAATAACTGTACAATAGGCTATCGAAGTTTCAACTTTGACCTGTATTTTCTGGGAAACTGTTGATCTGAGAGACTTTTTAATAGTACCAATGGTCTCTGTTTTCATGCTTCTACAAAATTTTGAATCGAAAGTCAGACATTTCTTTCTCATACCTTTGAACGAAACACTGTTTAATTGTGAGAATAACCAAAGATAACAATCAAATAAATTTCACGCAATTAGTTTTATATCGATATTTTTGAAAGAATTGTAGAAAACTCTTCTCCAAAACAAACGCTATTTGATAGAGAAAAGCTTGATCTATCATTAACTGCAAGATAGTGCTTGTAGGTTTTATAACTTTTGAGATATCGATGTCCAAAGTTTTAAGGCCAATGGCCGATATCAAGAGAACCGTTGATGGATCTAAAAAAGTTTTCAATCCCAAGTGTGACCCAATAACTTACATCTTCTAGAAATGAGTTTTAACTTCTTAACTCTTATGGTCAGAGTGCTAGCCGGCTTTAACCGAAAATCGAAGTGATCTGGTTTCTAAGAACCCGAGAATTTTATTTCACGAAATGAATGCATTTTCTGGTTGATTATTAAAATTGACATTAGAGAAATGATTTTGATGAAATAATATGGTTCAATAGCTGTACAAAAGGCTATCGAAGTTTCAGCTTCGACCTGGATTTTCTCGAAAACTGTCCATCGGAAACATTTTTTAATAGCTTCAATAGATTGCAGGCTTCTATGTCTCTCTAAATTCACAAACTTCCAGCCCTAAACTCGAAAGACAAATCTTTTGTACGCACTTGTTTGAGCGAAAAGGCTTCTCAAGTTTAAAAAGCACAACAATCATATAAATTACACTTTATTACGTTTGTGTTGATAGTTTTTGAAGAAGCTAGGAGACTTCATTCGTAAATTAACCGCTAAATACTCCAGAACAAGCTTGATCATTCGCTCACTCATGATCTATCGTTGCAAACTACGAATTTCTTGTTAGTTAGTCACAAGAACAGCAAAAGAAATTACTTTGAGAAGAAATTACTCTCAACTACTGTTCGGCTTGATTTTAAGCTCCAAGTCGACAATTAGAAATGATTTTTAAACGGTTTTTAAATTATCTGTTGATTCCCAAAAGTTACCGGACTCCAGACCCAAATAGACTACTAGAGTATGACCTGGAAAATGACTTGACCCATCTTCACTTGATCAGTTTTCATCTTCCCTCCATCGAACCTGTTAAATCTCGAACAATAATCAACCTAATATTTGATATCTTCTGTTGGATCAATGCAATTAAAGTGGCCTGGTTTTACTGGTTAGATATACCAACAGCCATACGATTTGGTGATCTGTCTCTATTTTATGGTGAATCCAGATACACACAGTATAAACCAAACATTAGTTTAGGTCAAAGCATACTTTTGTAAGCTCAATGGTTCTTTTTCATTGTAATGCTAAGATGATATTGAAAAATTTGGACTTTCAAAAGATGAGTGGAACTTTATTGTGCTTTTTAGGCCACGAAAGTTTATTAGTATTCATCTACGTAAACTAAAATATGCTATTATAACTTCGAATCTTCAACATTTACATTAAAAATGATCCTTTTCAGGAAAATGATTTGAGCTTAAGGCAAAACATTAGTAGCAATCAAAGCGTGTCCTTTCGGTTTTTGGGACTTACCGACAAGAAATTCACAGTTTCCAACAGGATATCAGGACAGATCAAACTTTTCTCGAGTGATTAGCAATTACTTTACGAATAAAATCGTCTAGCTTCTTCAAAAACTAGCAAACAAACCTAATAAAGTGTAATTTTATTGATTGTTGTGCTTTTTAAAGTTAAGAAGCCTTTTCGTTCAAAGAAATGTGTACAGAAGATCTAGCTTTCGAGTTAAGAGTTGAAAATTTGTGGGTTTGTAGAACCATAAAAGGCTGCAATCTATTGAAGGCATTAAAAAATGTTTTCGATGGACACTTTTCGAGAAAATCCAGGTCGAAGCTGAAACTTCTATAGCCTTTTGTACAGCTATTTGACCAGATTTTTTCATCAAAATCATTTCTCCAATGTCAATTTTAATAATCAACCAGAAAATACATTTATTTAGAGAAATAAATCTTCCGTTTCTTGTAAAACAGATCACTTCGATTTTCGGTTAAATGTGGCTATTTCTGTGGCCTTTAGAGCTAGAAGGCTGAAAATCCTTTTTAGTCGATAAAATTTATGTACACGTATCTAGTATTGAAAACTTTTTGAATCCATCAACGGTTCTCTCGATATTGGCCATTGGCCTTAAAACTTTGGACATCGATATCTCAAAAGTTATTAAACCTACAAGCATTATCTTACAGTTAATGATAGGTCAAGCTCTTCTCCATCAAGTAACATTGCTTTCAAAAAAACATTGATTCGATTCTTCCTGAAATATTGCTAACAAAACTAATAACGTGAATTTTATTTGATTGCTATCTTTGGTTATTCTCATAATTAAACAGTGTTTCGTTCAAAAGAATGAGAAATAAATATCTGACTTTCGAGTCGAAGTTTTGTAGAAGCATAAAAACTGAATCAATGTGTGCTACAAAAAAGTTTATCCGATCAATAGTCTTCGAGAAAATCCAGGTCAAAGCTGAAACTTCGATAGCTTTGTGTACATTTATTGAACAAGATTTTCTAATCAAATTCAGTTTACTGATGTAATTTTTTATGATCAACCAGAAAATGCACTTATATAAGAAATAATATTTTCTGTTCCTTGTACAATAGATCACTTCGATTTTCGGTTAAACCTTCTTTTTTCTGTGATCGAAAGAGTTAGAGATCTGAAACTTATTTTCAGTCGATAAAAACTGTTAGCGTACATCAGCAAACGTACACTTTTAGCAAATCATTGACGGTTCTCTTTATATTGGCCATTGGCCTTAAAACTTTGAGCATCCATATCTTGAAAATGATAGCACCTACGGGCACTGTTTTTTCAACGATCATTAGATTTTACTATGGACTTTAGCATAACATGACTGAATACCGAGGAAGTCTGAGGTAGTTCGTTTAAAAATGATTGTTTTTGAGTGTTGTTCAAATTGTTTTACTC
This sequence comes from Tetranychus urticae, assembly GCF_000239435.1. The sequence goes on from NW_015449946.1 coordinate 1,745,781, forward strand.
AAGCTTTAAAATCTTGCAACAATTGGCTACTGAAAAAGTTTTTTGAATTAAATTGTTCATTTTCTGAAAAATCGCTCTACTCTAAAAAGATCAGTACGAATACAATCAAAATTTTCATTCACAATCAACAAATCAGTAATTAAGACTTATTTTTTCAGGAACTTGTTTTTATTATTTACAAAATATCTCAATGTCGAGATTTTAATTTATTTGGTTAACCATTTGTATTAATATCGGAAAACCTTGATTGATTCATTGTAATTTAGAGTTTTTCACTCTTAAATAGATGATTGTTCCGTAATAGCTGATCATTAAGAAAAGTAAAATTGATGTGATTGTAAAAATCATGATTAATGAACGTCGAGTTTCATCTTTTCTAGTTGAACGGTTAACATTTCCAGTTGATCGATAATTTGGTTTGTAGGAATGAAGGATTGGATGAAGAGAACCCAAAACAATTGAATAAGGACAATCGGTGTCATTTTTAGTTGATAATGAATTAGTTCTGGACGATGAGAATGAATATGGTCTTGAACGATTACAAACATGGCAACCTTTAAATTGAAGGCCTTTAACATTTGAAGTTGAAGTTGATTTCCAACTGATTGGTGATACTTTTCTCGATTGGGATGTTGCTGAGTTGGTACATCTTTCATATTTACCATTGCTTGACGAGTCACCCTCAACTGGTGTTGATCCGCGAGAACTGCTATCAACATGTTGCCGGTACTTTCGACCCCGAAGAGTTTTAATGTCGGTTAAATATTTCCAAGTATATTTGTTTTGACGACCAACAATTGGTTTCGATTCCTTGCCACAACATTGACAAGTTGAAACAGAAACTGTTTTACCAGATTCAACTCCATCCGTCACTTGGGTTGAAACTTGGGTTGGATTAACCACTGTGTTTGTTGCTCGTATGGGTTGCTCATAACCATCATCTAGGACCATTGTTGGACTAATCGTTCTATCGACATGATCAATACCATTACCAATTGAATAATTCACAATTGTCTCTTCACGAGGAGGGCCCAGAAGCACATTTTGGATACCTTTCGATTGCTTTGAATACAATAACTTTGGGTTGGATATTTGGTTTGGTTTCTCGGCAAAATGGAAATACTTTTTACTCTTTCCTGAGTTTCCACTCAAATCGGTCAAATTGTTGTCGTTCAAATCTTTCAAATAATCTTTTTTTGTATCAATCATGATGGAGTTCAAACTGTGGGTTCAAGCAAAAAGTAAGGCAAGGATAAAATCAAGATGGGAAACAAAACACAAAATAAGATGAGCACAAATAACAACGCACTAAATGACCAGAGTAACACAGAGTTTCTAGTGAAGACTGTTACCAGAAGGGAATAATAAATAACAATTTGAAAGTGAATTTCCAGTCAGCAACCGTAATCAGTCTTTCTACCTTTCTCTCCATTTAGTTATTCACTCTTTTTCCTTATTCTGATTGAACAAAAAACAAAACGCAAAAACCTTGTTCGCCTTGTAGACTGAACTTGTTTGTTATCATGATAGTTGTTCGATTATTAAGAATAATCTTGATCACTTGTTAACAATCAGCCCAATGTACTGTTAAACAGTACTTGTTAAGTAGCTACTGTTAGCATTTACATACGTTAAATACCTATCACGACCACTACATTGAAGGACACGAGTTTAACATGAAACCCCATTAATCCTGAATTATGGTTCAGTCATGAAATACACAACAGTAAATATCCAAACATAATTAGAAACAGTTTAATCCATGGCGATAATTAATAGAAATACTTTCTTGTTTACTTGAAATGAACATGACTTTTTCAAAACATAACAAACAATCAAGATAAGCTTATTTTTAGGGAATGATATTTCTGATTTTGAATAAAGCTCCTCTTATTGAACAGAGGACATTAATCACATAACTGAAATAAGATGTTAAATTATCATAGATTTTAAAATTTAAGATTTATTATTTTTATGAATATTTAATGATTTAATTTGGATGAAAACGGCTTTTCAAATTGGCGCTTCTAATTAGTGTTGCCAATGGATTTTTGTTTTTGCTTTAACGCCTCTTTATTACCGTTAGTTATCTCACTTTTTTCTATTTCATTTACTCTAGTCTTGTTGAATTATTCAAAATTATTATTGACAATCAAGTTGATTTTTTTGTTGATTTAAGTAACCATTTTAGATTGACTTTGACGCTGCTCTTTCATCTTAATCATGGCGGCAACTGGTGATGGCAATGACGCTACTCCTGTAAATGCAAGTGTATCTCCTGACGAAAGTGAAACTCGCAACTCTCAATCTAATTTAACTGATGGACCAAATAATGTGCAAATTAAAGACAAAAGTGATAACAATAATAATGTTCAACAGCCCCTTTTAACAAAAGATGAAGTTGTTAATGCTAACAGTCCATTAAAAATTGTGGTCGTCGGTGATGGAACTGTTGGTAAGACTTGTATGTGCATAGCTTATACACAAGGAGTGTTTCTGGACAGTGAATATGTTCCTACAGTGTAAGGATTTAATTTTGTTTTTATTCCACCCAATCCTGTCTGTGACTGTTAGTTGAAACAAAAGATGGATCAGAAAAAAAGACTGAATGAATTGAGGTGTTTCAATGTACCCAGACTTTGTATTTACAAGTTTTACTTCAACAGCTTGTAGCAATTTGACCAAAATATGTAACCATATGTAAAAAGAAACTATTGGAACTTTTGCCAAATAGTCAAACTTATCAGGCGTGAATGATAGTGATGATTGGAAAGAGCATTTTCAATCACAATGAGAGTGAACAACCTTGAAAATCGTCATTTATAAATTGCTTCCGGAAAAAGTTGCCTCGACAACGATTCATTTACATTGATTATTATACTAGCGAAAAAAGGTTACTTCAAGTGTGAGGGTTTGGGTGTACAATGGCTATGTTCTTGTTATTAATAATGATTTTTTTTTCTATTTTTGTTTCTTTCATATTTGGGTGTTACAATTGGAACCGTAATACTACTCATCGCCAATGGATAGATTTGAAAATTACACTGGAACACAAGACTACCGAGGATCAAATTATCAACTGGCTCTTTGGGATACTGCTGGTCAAGAAGATTATGAAAGGCTGAGACCGCTCTCTTATCCTGGGGTAATAGTATTTGGTATATGATATTCATTTCCAGTGGCTATTTAATCACGTTGTTAGGAGTTATGTTCACGAATGTTGATGAATTGCGCAGTCAATTTGAAATAACTTGTCAAGCTCTAACTGTCAACTCATTCTATTCACCTTTATTAACATCATTCTTCCACAGTATCAACAGGTTACTGTTTTGACAATCAATTTATCTTTTATCTCCTCTACATAAGTGTAAACTGGTTGTTTAGTTAGTGCCGTTCCTGCCCATAGATAATTTCATCCGCTTCATCATTCATCGATCCAGTTATCTAATTTTTAATAATGATATTCAAACGATATTTACTTCTTTTGGTAGCAGTAGTTGTGATAGCTGAGAAATTCGTAAATTGATTATTCCCAATCAAAGAGTAAAGAAGAAGAGACTGCGACAAATCTGTATTTTATTCATCGCAGTCTCTTCTTCTTTACTCTTTGTTCCCAATTATATTGTTAGTTGATTATATTTATTCTTTTGGTAATTGTCAACCTTTTTTCTCTCCTTCACTTTCACATGTCCATTATAATTTAACCAACTTCAAATACTTTGATCAAATCCTAGGTGAAATGATGAGTAATTGAATTATTTATCAACCGTTAACATTTAGCTTTAAACAAACAATTGTCTGTATATTTCAAATTGTTCAGTCAATCTGTTTTAGACGATACTAATGAATTTGTCCAACTGTTGATCATTTAAATCGCAATTAGTTGATAATAGAAGCTTCCATTTGTTCTTTCAGTCTCGCAGTCTACCTAATATGTACAAATGGTATGTTGAAAATGAATTCAGTATAATTGGCTCAATCAATAATGATTCAATCTGTTAGCGTACTTTATCAACATATTTTGTTTATCGACATTTTTTTGTCTCCAGTTTCTGAACATAGTTTCTATATTTAGTATTTAGAAGATTTAATATTTCAAAGATGAAGTTCATGTTTCAATCCAAAAAATTATTTTTTTTCTCCTTCCTTTTGAACTTGCACAAATCAATTCAACATTTAGACAAATGTCAAGGCTTACATGATTTTATTAGCAGGTCAATGAATTTTTCTCACCAATCATTTCCCAATATTTCTTCAACTTAATGGTCTGGCCAAATCTCACAGCTCTGAAAACACAGTCATTTAGTTTTATATTAATAATTACTTCTTGACTAATTTGAAATTTAAGTTTGAAAAGATTCGACTAAAGGTTATAACTTTCCATGTTTCTTCAAGATGAAATCAGAATTGCTGATTTATATTCCATTCACTTTCATTTTTATTTCATCTTTTCTGATTAAGATTTCTCTAATTTTATTACTCCTTCTCTATTTGCAGACTAATGTGTTTTTGCTGTGTTTCAGCATTGCCAATCTAAATTCATACCAAAACATTATTTCTAAATGGTATCCTGAAATTAAGGAACATGCACCCAGAGTTCCTTTTATTCTGGTTGGAACAAAAAGTGATCTCAGACCAGCAAATCAAGCTACAACCCCGTGGTACCGTTCAAAGTGTATCGATTCTTTAACCTCTCAAAGAAATGGATCTGAGGAAACATTCATAACCACCACTATGGGTCGTAAATTGGCTAAAAAATTGAATGCCTCTAGCTACGTTGAATGTTCAGCTAAAAGTTTATCCGGAATCAAGGATGTAAGACATCTCTTCAATCATGAAGTCAAATGTTGAAATTTAATGTCATTCAAAAAGTTTCCACTTTTTTATACATTCATCTCGAAGCAAATTTCACAAATTAACACTTAAATTTTGTATGCTCTCCATGTATTCCTGGTCTGACAGGCTTGGTTCATCACTTACAGTTTATAGCTTTCAGTCAGCAGCAATGGAAAAAATAATTTATTTTTGTTGTGTCAGAATTGTTTCAAGCTTGACACAATTTAATAGGCTCATTGTAAGATACCTTTGAGCTTTATTTTAAAAAAATCACTCAAAGATGTCTTCTCAACCTACTTGCTTGTGGTTTAACTTGACATCTTATTATAACAGTAAAAGACATCATTATAATGAATATTCACAATTCCTATTAGTCTGTTTTAAAATAGATTTTGTTTCAAGTAAACTCAAAAACTATCAAATTACAGTCAGTCAATCAAAGTGAAATCAAAACCAACCAGAATCAAACAACCAATATTTATTCTGATAAACCTTTGTAAATTAATTGTGAAACTGAAAATCTAATCTTTCAATCTTTTCTCTTTGAACACAGGTAATTTTGGAAGCCATAAAAGCCGGAATTGGGGATGTAGATAAGAAAAGTCGTTGTTTAATCATTTAAATAATATTACATGTTACATGACATAAATGGTGAAATGCAAAAGTTGTTAAGCATTATACCTTTCCTTAAACCAAATCAAATGACTGTCTTTTGGATTCCTTTATCAACTTGATCGTACAATGTCAAAGTATTACACATTCAAACGCCTTCGATTTTGTTTCCAATTTTATATTCATAACAACAATTCACCTTTGATCATTCCTACTATTTAAAATTGTACTGAATTAATTTACATATACACATGTATAGACAGCTATTTGTGAGGCTGTCTCTACCTGACTGGCTCAAGTTTACTCATATATTCCTATTACCGAGCAGTTAACTGACGCTTTTGTACAATTTAAACCCTTTTTCATACATTTCTGTGAACATTTCAAGCCATTCACTTCAAATGTAAGCTTTCATCAAATTTTCCTTGAACCATTTCTGTGATTTTTCAGCATTCCAACTAAATAGACTTGTTACAACCAATGCTCCTGAATTTTCTCTTATTTATATTGTTGGCCATTTTCAACCAATTCAGCTCAAATTGAAGATACATAACAAAATTAAATGTTCATATTTTACGTAATTGAATTGTGAATCAAACAAAAAGAGAAAGTAAAATGGAATTTGCTTGAACAAAATTTGTTTTTTAAATTTTTTCGCGAATTAAAACTCAATAATAATCCGAAACTGACTGAAACTCACCAATAATGAAATGAAAAATGAATAGTCGAGTGGAAAGTAATTCAAGTTCAATGTGAAGCAAAGCTTCAACACCTTCAGAATAAATTCAATAGTATTTCTAGCTCAAAGACTATATTTTAAACCTGTTTCATTCATATTTTTGACAAGAATTTGAATTGTAGATTTTATGCTTTTATTTGAAGATCTAACAAGTTTTCAACTAATATTGTAGCATTTGGGGATTGAATAAATAACGAATTGTATTGTTAATTTAACGACTTATTCTATTTATCATTTACAGATTAAATTTGTGCAAAAACACACAAAATTACCCTTTTAAAAATGCTTTGTTCAGAAATGTAACGGCAAACTAATGGTAATCTCTTAAATTCATAGTTAATCTAAAGGAATTCTTGATCTATTTGGTTTAATTCCAGTTCTTGAATTATCTATGGAGTTAACGGCATGAATAAAATCGTCCATTGTCATTGATCTAAGTTCAGGAGCTCGAGAACCGGATGTTCTAGCACGAGAGAGAATTTGTTTTGCACTAAATGACAGGGAACTTTGAATATTAAATGATTGTTGTTCATCTGTTGAATTAGATGTGGTTTCTTTTGACATGCTGAACAAACTTTCATTCAGTTCTTTGAGACTCTTCATAGCTGCTCGACGACATAAGTCTTTCAGGTCACTTCCAGAATAACCAGGAGTAAGACTTGCTATTTCATCAAGATCTACATCGGCTTCAAGATGTTCATTTTTCAGAATAAGTTCAAGAATTTGTTTACGCTCAGTTTCCTTAGGTAAATCAATCTGGAACATGCAAGGCATTCTTCGTAAAACAGCTTTGTCAACATCTTGAGGACGGTTCGTTGCACCAATCAAAACGATCTAAAAATGAAATGTAACAATGAGTTGGGATTAAATTTCTGAAATTTGATGCAAGCTCTGAACAGCTTTCAATATTATCAAATTCACTCAAAGAAAATTACTTGAGACTTTTTTGATGATAAGATTCCTTCCCAAAGAGTCATGAATTGTGCTTTCATCATAGCTGTGGCTTCATGGTCATGAGAATCTCTTGATCGAAGAAATGAGTCAATTTCATCAATAAAGATGATACAAGGTTGAATTTTCAAAGCTAGAGTGAAAACAGCTTGAGCCAGTTTTTGTGATTCTCCATACCATTTATCAGTTAATGCAGAGACACTTAAATTCATAAATCTATCAACGGAACAAAACAAAAATGTTAAAATCTAGAAAGTTTATGAAAATTCAAATTGAATAATTTGAGCTGGAAACATACATTTTCAGCTGATTTGGCAAGGGTCACAAAAAACTTTTACCTGACATTAGCCTCTTTAGCAATAGCTTTGGCCAACATTGTTTTACCACAACCAGGAGGACCATGAAATAAAACACCTCTTGGAGGTTGCCGTAAATTAGATTCGAAATATTCAGGAAAAGTTAACGGGAGAATAACTTGTAAATTCAATTCTTCAATGATATTGTCAAGACCAGCAATATCGCTAAATGTAACGTCAATATCTTTAGGATTTAATAAATCGCTAGCAATTATGTACTCATATTCATTTAAATCGTCACCTTTTGAAGCAATCCCAAGATTTCTTAGTATTTCCATAGCCTGTGTCAAAGAAACAAATGTTGAAATGAGAAACGTGTATAGTTTGAAAGAAAATAATTGAACACGTGTTTAACTAAATTATTTACCTTAGTTTTGGCTTTTTTCTTTTGGGATGTTGTTGGGTCCATAATATTCACAACTAATTTGATTCCAGCATAAGTCATTGCACCTACAACAGCGGCTCTAATCAATAGAGCAATCAATTCTGGCCTTAGAGATGGATTGGGATCCATATTGAAAAGATAACGTGAAAAATTGATAGATCGGTCAAAAAAATAAGAAATAAACCAACAAAAAGCAAGCAAAAAAAATAGATGATTAAAAAATCTCAATCACATTATTCAACATGAAAAGCTGTAAAACATCTGATTGAACAAATGAATGAAAAAAAAGGGATTGTATGTTAATGAAAACAAACAGTGGATAGGGTAAAATTAAATCCAAAGATAAATGGTTTATGATTACTCAAGGATCTGGTTAGATAGTTAAACAACTAAGTAACCTAGGTAAAAGTTGATTAGAGAGACAATACAATGAGATAAAAAATGATTAATGATTACATTGATTAATATAAAAACTCATTTAAAGCAGAAGAAAAAAATGTTATGGTAAAAAATTTCAGAACGCTTTTCGTGTTACTTTTGTTGCTTGAAAGATGTCACCTGTATCAATATTTTCTCTCTATCTGATTGGCTGAAAAAGTGTATAATGTAATTCTATTGGTTATTGTGTTGAGAAACAAATTAGTTTGCGATGTTTTACGTGGTTTCTGTGCTATCGAGAGTTAGCTAATGTTGAGCTCTCTCTTTTATATTTTTATTTTTTTGCGTTCTTTTTCATAATTAACTTCGCTAATTCAGATAAATTATGGCCAATCCACGGAAATTTAGTGAAAAAATTGCTATCCAGAAGCAAAAGCAAGCTGAGGAGAAGGCTGCTTTTGATCAAATCATGAATGATGTCTTAGCAGCTACTCGGGTAAGTTGTAATATGTGTATACATTTTATACTTGTATAAAAAAATATATATATGTATATATATATTTTGATGACAGCCTTTTTCCTTGTTCCTTTGATTTTCTCGGTTGTAAACATCTCTTTCTCTTTCTCTCTTTTTGTATAAATTTATATATAATATATATCTATGAGTGTATGTGTATATATATGCGTGTTAGAAATTGAAGAAAATAATGGTGATGATGATCAGAGATGAAGAAAGAGGGGAGGTAGTTGAGTGAAAAATAGTGTTTTATTATGAACGAAGGAGATTTGTTTAGTTTGCGAGAGAGAAGAGAAGAGAAAATGATAGAGGGAAAGATAAAATGATCTTAAATGATTCTGTTACTTGTCATATTGGCCAATCAAGTGGTACACATCTAATTGTTGTCATTAATAATTTATTCTAATATAGTCTAATATTTTTCCATTGCCAGTATTTTCTCAGCCTTTTTATTCTCTCTCTTTCTCTCTATCTCTCGTTCTTTTCTTTCTCTCCTGCTTACTCACTCACTCAGTTTGTCTCTTTGATCTCTGCTGTTTACAATTGAAGCCTGTTCCAAAAATAAAGTTGTTTTGTTTAGGCCTTCTCCCCCCTTTTTTCTTGAAGAAGATATTCTGGACGAATCTTTGATTCATTTCAATTTGGGAAAACTCTCTCACTTGTTGCTCGTTATTCTGTTTTCTCCACTTTTCAAGTCAATGTTAGTATTGATAGCAACTTGTTAAAGGTAGAAATAAAAATACTGTTTAACATAAGCATGAATTAATGAACTATCTAAATTGATGTGTTTTTGCTGTTGAAAGATGACCTTTGCCTTGAAGGCTTTTTGCTCTATTGGGATTATTTAACATCCGTATTATGACCCGAATAGACCTAATTTTATCAATCTTTGCCCTGCTCTTCTATCAATAAACTTTCCTATCCACATTCGATTTCTCTCGACACACATGAATAATCCAGCTTTCAAACCTGATTACACAAATAATTGCATAGAAAGTTGATGAAAGATGCTGAGAAAGAAAAAAGAAGAAAAACAAGAAAAACAAGAAAATTTTATCCTGAGAAAGTTTCGTTCGTTCGCTCGCATGTGATTTTTTTTTGTTTGATTTGCTCATAGCCCGATGTAAAAGTAATTTTTTTTTATTTTCTCAGACCAACCAATTTACCTATTTTCCCCTATCATTACAACATTAGAGTTTTTTTATCAATTGCTAATTGTTTCTATTTATTTCTTTTTCGCTTTTTTCTCCTTCCCCAAAATTGGATTTGCCCCACAGCGGAACAATCATACAACCATTAACAAAAATCAACATTTGCATATCAACCCCAGTGTTGGTAATTACCGCGCAGAATCTTTGCCTGACGTTAATCGCATTGGTGCTTCTCCAGAGAGAAACACAATTGACTTAAAAGGCTGTTTAAATGATCTCGGTGACATGAGGAATGGTCGTTATCCTGCTCGACGCCATCCATCACCTAATGCATCTCCACGAAGTCCACATCACCATCATATCAGTGGGGGTCATCATAGATCGTCATATAATGAACAGCGTCGAGGTGGTTCCTCTCCTTATTCACCTGTTTATCTCAGTCCTCCAATGGATACAAATTGGCGGCGAACTAACTCAGATTCAGCTCTCCATCAGACGGGACTGATGGCTGAACAAATGGGTGCTTGTAGTCCTTTACATCAACCTGGTTCTCCTCTATCCCCGTCAGGACCTAACAGTGGTGCTAGCTCACCTCGCCGTAGTACAGTTCATACAGTTGATACAACAACTAAGACTTTTACCGCCAACAGTACACTTTTACCGCCAAATAGCACGATTAACAATTCTGCCAATCCCAATGATATTCTAGATCCGTATCCAATGGTGTTTGCCTCTCAAAATTGGGATCCTGGAAAAACAAAGATGTTAACCAATCAGCTCAATCATGATAGCCTTTTATCGGCCTCATTGTGCAATGAATCTCGGCCTAAATCATGTGAAGTACCTGGTATAACGATACAACCCACACCAGAGGATTCATCGTCATCATCATCATGTTCTAGTAACAATAACAATATCATCAATGAAAACAGTGTCCAGCACCCATCATCTTCACTTTCAAATACTGGATCGTTACCTGATTTGACAACGCTACACTTTCCAGCACCACTTCCAACTCCTATTGATCTTGACGAGCAAACTTTAAATCCGGTTACCAGTTTAATGAGGAATACTATTATAACCGAATCAGTTTATCCAAATAACAATAATAGTATCGAGAGCAACCCTAGTCCAGGATCTCCATTTACCTGTATCACCTCAAATTCATTCAGCACCAATACAACCAACTCTAATAACAGTAGTAAACAAAATCAAAGCTACTCACCTTCACCTTCCTCACCTTATGGGCAACAGCAAAACATTTTTACCCAAGACAACTTGTCTTCTTCGCACATTATTGCTAATAACAATTCTGAGAATTCAATTGTATTGAATAGTAATCCTAATCATGCTACCAATACAACTACCATTATCAATAATAACAATAGTAAACAAAATCAAAGCTACTCATCTTCACCTTCCTCACCTTATGGGCAACAGCAAAACATTTTTACTCAAGACACCTTGTCTTCTTCGCACATAATTACTAATAACAATTCGGATAATTCAATTGTATTAAATAGTAATCCCAATCAAACTAACAATAACAACTCCGAGACTGCAAACATAATCAACTCTCAAAATCCGACTTTCCATCATTATTCAACCAATGAAGTAACCGTTAGTCATCAAAATCCTTTCAATATAAATTTACTGCCAGCTTCTTTACCTAACGATTCTCGACCTAAATCAACTGGTGGAGTGCCTGGTATAACAATTGAAACTTTGGAAGATTCCTCCAACAATATTCATCATCATTCATCACATCTTCACAATCCTCATCTTAACCACTCCCATCAGCATCATCAACATCATAATCATAATCATTCTCATTCTCATTCTAATCACCATCAGCAGCATCCTTCGTTTGCCAATACCGGATCGTTGCCTGATTTAACTAATTTACAGTATACAACTTCACTCTCACCAAATACTGATCTTGATCAGCCTTCCTTATCACCGGTTACCAATACAATGGCCAATACCATTTTGACCGATGCCTATCCTAATGCCAGTCCTAGTCCAGGATCACCATACAACTGTGTCTCCTCAACCTCATTTGTCAACCAAACATCAACCAATTACTCTACATTACCAGCATCTTCAGCCTCGTTTGTCCAGCAACAATCATCCATTTTCACCCAAAACACCTTTGATGATCTGATTGATCAAAATGATTTTGATTTCATCAATTATTTTGAAAATTAAAACTACAACTTGTTATTAAAAACTGATTTTGATCAATGCATGATTAAAAGAAGTTATTTCCACATTGGTGCATTTTCTTGGAAGATGAAAGTGAACTCATGGAGAAAGATGCAGTAAATAGGAAATTTCATTGCGAATTTAAAAGGTTCTCAAGTGCAGGCTGCCGCATTTACAGTGCAACATTGTATGATATTTGTAAGATTAACATTAGATTCAGGATTACGAAAGTGGAATGATAATTTTATCTTTTTTTGCGCCATTTAACTCTCAACAAAGATGTACTAATGGTTTTATGGCATATTGCAACTCATGAACATAAGTGGAACATAGATATAGTTTAATATCTGAAACTAGAGATGTTCCGAATTGATTTATTGATGGATTCTGTTCATCTATGACTTAACGAAATAGATCGCGATTGGTCTATTGAAAGATACACGGAAAAAAGTCTGCACTGTGACGGCAACTCCAATAGCAGTTATTACTCATGAATAGTTATGAACATAATGATTGATCGGAATTAATGTGTTATAACTGTTTATGGAAAATTTTTGTTTAACATTGGTTCGAATTATTTTTGCTATTCAATCAATTGTTCTGAGAAAATTCCTCGTGACTTTCTTCGAGATTCAGTTGTGACAAGTTGTACTCAATCAAGAAATGAAATTTAAAACATTTTACACAAACTCATTGATCTCTTTACTGCATTATTGTTAACTTTTAATAAGCAGATTTTTGGCTACAAACTAATTTGATCAATTTTGGTGTTTCCATCAAACAGCTAAATTGAGCTATAATTTGATTAAAATTGTATATTAATTGAAAATTGATGTAAGTTTTAATTTTTCTCACTTTGAATTTCATTGTTGTTGATTTGTATGAACAATTCCTCTTTACAAGGCATTAAACGCAGAAAAAAAATTAAACCAAATCACGTTCCTGATACAAAAAACACTTTGGTTGGAGTTTAATGTAATTTTAAAAGAGCAAAATTTTCAGTTAATTATCATTGTTATTGTCTTAATTCACCTGTATCTATGGTTTTGTTTACCTCTATATTACACTGTCTTCATCAACCCAAGAAGGATCAAAGCTGATTATGTACATTTGGTGCCTTCAAAATTTTCAATATTTTGTTTGTAAAAAATTAAAATCTAATTGAAATCAACTTATACCCAAAATTATTGATGTTTTATCTCAAGGTTTCAATTCATAAGTTTAATTATCCAACAATTTTTTGCAACATTTTGATCTTGAAATGTTTCTCTTCCAGAGAGACTCAGCCATTGAAATAACTCCTTCTTTGTAAATGGGATCACAAAAGCCATGGTTGTAACTAGATTTTTGAGTTTGATTCTTGCCTTTGAGGTGGATTCATCCTTAAATAAATATCTTATAGTTGTGCACTCAATCAAGTCATTTCTTGTTTTCAACTCCTCCTGAATTTCAAACTTTCTGTTCTGGTTTGCAGCTCAGATAACGAGGTCTGCCAGGTATTTTTTATAATACATCCACTTTGGCGGCAGTCTTTTTATTTTCCTTTCATTTTTTTCTCTTCTTTAGATTATATCGCAATAGATTTTCTGTTCTTTATAAATCTATTCACCAGCCTTGATGATATCAAGACTCGTAAATCATGACCAGCGTCATAGGTTTCTTTATCTGATTTCTTGAGCCCCTTTGAAAGAGTGTTCATTATATAACGTGAAACATGTTCATTCACAGCTCACTTAATCACCTGAGAAGTCTTTAATGGAACATTCAATTAGGCATGAAATCTTTTGTTAATCACTTCCATTAGCTTTATAATCACTTTCAATCTAAACATAGGGCTCTGGTGGACCAACTTGTCCATACTGGTAAAGGACGCCAAGATTTTAATCAAAGTGAGTGAAGGCCTTCAGCTAAATACTGTAAAATTATTGTAAATTAACAGTAAAATTATTAAGTTTTGAATCCGTTAATCAATTCTCTTTTAGATACTGATTTTTATCCGAAAATAAGCGATTAATTTGACTGGTTGGCTTGATTACTAACTCTCTAGATGCTACAAATGTTGATAAAAAAGCTAAACCGAAGCTAGTTGTTATCAAAGTCAACCAATGCGCTGAAAAGGTTAATGTCTGTTTAAAGCCATAATTTGTTCAGCTGAGTCGATTACAGCGAATGAGTCAAACTTTATCTCCAATTCCTGGATCGTATCATAATCTCATCAGATTCAGCGAGTTTCAGTGCATTATCAAGGTCTATGATTGACATCAGTTAAATCCAATTTTATTGAATTTACAATCGACTCAGACTGTCACAATGAACAAACAAAATGAAACAAAACCTTTGCTTAAAATGACCTACAGTAGACTTTCCTGATGTCAACATTAGACCCAGAAATTGTTATTTAGGAACAGTAAATGCATAACTAAATGGTTCAGTAAAACTTGAAAATTTTAAAATCTTTGATGAACGGTAATTAAAATGTATCTAATATCGTATATTTAATAAACGAAAATTGATATGAATATTCACTAAAGTAGATTCAAGCCAAAGGAATGTAGTTACAATGTTTATCAACAAATAAATCAACGAGTCATATTAAGTATTGCAACACAAATATTTTATTACAAGATAATATAAAAGCTCAATTAAACCATTTCAATCACTGAATTATCTATTGATAAACTTCGGTGGTTAATCTCGTGATTCATGTAACCAAAAGAGAACCGGTTTTACAGTCAGAATTGATTACCTTTTAGCCTTTAGCTAAGTAACCAGTTACTTGTAACTAAAAAGTCTGTTACATTTACTATCGACTCATTGAGTCTTAAATTGAGACTCTCAATGATTCAAAAGCAAACGAAGACCAATTTAACTAATTTTGATTAAACGATACAATGATAGTCGGGCAACTCGAATCCATGAGCATCAATGTTGTTTAATGATAGATTGACTGATTGCCCTCCAATAGGGTTGAGTATTGTGATAATCCAAAGTTACAATTAATAAATGTAACACATATGGTTGTGTTGTCAGATGGTCTCGATAAAGGTTAATTTAAGTATTAAGAATTATAAAATTACTAATTGATGAAGACAAATATATCAATTACATGAAAATAAGAAAGATTATACTTTTCAAACCCTTTAGTTTGATTATAATTAACTTTTAACTGTTTTGATGCAATAATCAACAGTAAATATTATCTCTTTAACATTCCCGCTTCTTGAATACGCTTGGTTATTTTGTACTCAAATATCTATCAGATTTACTTTTTGTATCGAGTATTTCCGTACGCTTTTATACTTTAACCGTAAAAATAATAAAATCCGGTTATATGTTTGAAAGTCTGTTTATATTATTTTCATATTGTTAAAGATTCTGTTGATTTGATTATTGCTAATTAGAAGATAAAGTGATTATTATACAACATTATCTTTCTTTGTGTTTACTGTGGGGTCCATCTATTTTGCTGAAAATGAAGAACATTAAAGAGTTTTTTAGCAAGAAAAAGTTATCTTACAAATTTTCGAATGCACCTCCTGGACATAAGCTTGGTACTAAAGAGGAAGCATCCGCTCAACGTTCATCATCATCATCTGCATCTGCATCTAAACCTCAAGCTTCATCTTCATCATCTAGAGAGACTCCGGCCTCGTCATCCGCCTCTGCTGAACGAATTAAGACAGCTGCAGCTGAGGCTGCAGAACGTCGCCAGGCCCAACAGTTGGAAAAATCTAAAGTGAAATTTCCTAAGTCTTACCTACCGCCTCTAGAAAAGGTAATTTGTATATAGGTATTTTTAATTATTAAATGGTAATTGTCTAACTTGTCAATTAATTGCCTTTAATTTACTCTCCATATTTTAGGAAATTGAGGACGAAAGAAAAGCTGAACCTGAACCTGAACCTGAGGAGAAAATCAATGAGGATGATGCACATAAGTTTAACTGTCCCGATTTGGATATAGTCGAATATTCATCATTAGCTTCGTTAAAGGAGCAAATTATGGAAAAAATTAAATCAAATTTTGGAGAAGACCCGATAATTTGTGGATCTCTTTTGATACGCAATTGCAACCCCAGAGAAAAAGGAAATGTGTGCATTTCAACTTTGGAGGCGATTTTAAATAACTTGAGAACTGAAGATGAAGAGGCATTTGCAAAATTCACAAAATTAAGGAAAATCAAAATTGAACCCAAAATTCTCTCCGCGAATGGAGGTCTTGAGTTTTTAACTGGAATCGGATTCAATCTTTCAGAGGATGGTGAATGGTTTACATTCAATGACTCTAAAAATGG
The DNA here is from genome assembly GCF_000239435.1 of Tetranychus urticae. Next base: position 1,762,205 of record NW_015449946.1, read on the forward strand.
ATTGGATGAGAAATTGCTCTATTATTTGGATGTTCTCACAACCAGTGCTGTTTTCCCTATCTTTGTAGATCGAGAAGCCTGTGTTTATGATTTAAATGGATTAAATACACCTAATGTTAACTTTGATGACAAAATTTTTGAGATGACTAAAGATGAACTTACCAGAGAGCAACAAATTCGTAAAGAGATTGCTGATAGAGAATCAACTCTTATGACAAAAGCTATGAGAGAAAGGTTTATCACCAGAAAACCAAAATCACGCTATACAAGATTGAGATACAAGCGATTGGATTTCAAAATGATCGAGGCAACATTTAGAACAAATGAAACTCTTTATGATTTCATTAGATGGTTAAAAGATGACCATTCTATGGAGGATATAGAAAATTATGATATAACTTGTGGAACCCAGACAATCCCCGTTGAAGACTGGGATAAAACATTCCTTGATCTCGATTTCTATCCGAAAGTCACATTTTACCAACGCTTACGAAATGCACCTATGGAATAATTTATGAGCTTGAAAGGTGTAATATTTGAAGCAACAATCACCTATCTAATTAGCCTTCATTGTCTTACATCATTCACTGTTTCAACTGTATCATATGGTTTATCAACTAATGAAAAAACATTGAATTAGTAAATAAATGCAAGAAATCGTTCGCAAGACAATAAGACTTTTCAAATTTTTCATAAATCAACTATTTTCCAATTTCACCTTCAATCAAGAATCAATTGTATTGTAAATTTTCATGATGCTCGAATTGGCATTTAAGTAAATAGTATTGTTTCAAATCAGTCAATCCCAAATCACTCTTGTTCAACTTATTTCAGAGATTCGTTTCTCCAACTTTGTGCAATGAAAAATATATTTCAATAAAGTGCTAACCTTTTGACCAAAGAAATTAGTTATTGAATATTAAGCGAAATATTAAGTGAATAAATTTATGTAATAGTCAATAGTCAATAATAATATTAATATTAATGGTAAATAATCAGTATAAATACAAAGAATGTAATCAACAATTGACAAATTCATTCTTTTTTGATATTCATTCTTTTAAAGTAAGAAGGCATCTTGATTGTATCTTTAATAACACAGAATGATAGCAAAAAAGACAATTGGTGAATTAATTTTGTTAAATTAAGGCAGCGAAGATCCAAAGATTGAATTGCTTGAATAAAGAGAAAATAAACATTCATTTGAATCGTCGTAACATGGTATATAAATCATTCTTTTTTCTTAAATTTTTTTCTTAAAACTGTAGAAACTACAAAAAATGGAGCAACATAGCAAAAAGTGAGCTTTTTGATTCCATGTTTGAGTCAATTGTTCATTAACCGGTATAAGTCGTAATAATGTATAAATTGATTAATTCGTTTTTTGTGCAAAAAAGGCAGACATGGTCCTAATAGATTATTAAGTTCGTTGGTATTTGATTGAAGGAAGAATGTGACGAAGAAATAAAACCATTACTGTTTGGTCCCACAAAATTGATTTGACTGGATTTGCATAGTTGATTGCAAACAAAAAGAGTCGATAGGAAATCTATCTGGTATTGCTAAATTGTTGGTAAATTTGGTTAAAAAATTGACATTCTCCATCCAAAATACCATCATTAAAAATAATTATGACTTATTTGCTATTGAATTGCTGCTGTTGATTAGCTGGCATATTTGATTATTTGATCTTTATACATTGTCTTAAACGGTTGATTCGTTGATCAAATTCTTCTTGGTGGGTATTCTTTTGTTTGATCCATGATGAAAGAAAAATTGTTAATTATTGCGAAAAGTTGAGAATCATTCGATTTTCCTAGAAAAACATAATTAGCACTTCTTTTGATCTTCTTTTTGATAATTGGTAGTGATTTTGTTTCTTTCAATTTTAACCTTGTAATCATTTGAATTTACTATGTTTACGATATTTCCTTTTGTTTTTCTCAATGATGATGACGATGATGACGAGCTTTTACAAGTTAGGAAGATGATAACAGATGAAGATACACATTGAATCAATGATGATCTTAATCTGGGTACTTTTTGTGTTTTTACTTTGTTTAGATAGCAGCATCAGCAGCTTTTCCTCCTTCAAGTCGACGGAAATATGCGTTCACCAAATCTCTAAAGTTGATTGGATCCAAGTTTTTGGAAAGTAAATTAAGAAGGAACCAATCTCCAATATCACCTTTATTAAGTATACTTTCTAGAGCATCTCGGCTGGCTAGGCGACAGTTTGTTTGAACCTTGCTGAGTCGCATTTTGGATGAAACGATGGTCAATGCTCGGTAAACAAGATTACCAAGGGTCAAGAAGAAAAGGAAAACAAACCAGAACCATAAGAAGATGTAAATTTTTTCGTTAATAATGTTGATTGGCAAGATACACATGGCATCGTGTTTCTGAACATCTCCTGAAGAACCATAACGATGGAAGGTACACTTTGTAAGACGAGGGAAAATTTTAATCATTGGATCATATCGAAGAGACCAATCCCATTCCGAAAAGGCAAGAACATTGATACCATATTTAAGAAATTCACCACCAAGGAAACGGTTCATCATAATCATTTGGAAGATAACGTTGAGAAGATTTAAAACTTCAGCCAAGCAATACATGTAGAAGGAGAAATTGTGATGCTTCAAATTTCGCATGAGATAATCAACGAGTAGCTCAAGGTTGCGTTTTTTATCTCCTTCTGAGATGATTGGGTTGTTTAGTCCGAGAATAAGGTTACGAACTTTGCCTCCCTCAAAGGTTTTCCAAAAATAACGGGGAAGATAGAAGAAAAGAGCTTGGAAAAAGAGAACAAAGCAAACCCATTGGTAATAGGCATGGTAAATCTTTTTCTTTCCATCGGTAGTTTTATCTACACCAGGGTAGGGAACCTCGGAACCAACTTTTTTAAACCAAGCTTCATCAATGGAAAAGGTTGTGTGAATCCAACAAAATGTATCCAATAAATTATTTGGTATATCATCACGGGAAATACAATCAATGGGATCACCAAAATATTGACGAGCTGTTACCATTATGCTGAATGCAACCAAAATACAAACACTGAATTTGTAATGTAAACGGAAAATAGGGTTGTCCGTGATACATGTTTGTGGTTTAATGAAACTTTTAAGGCTACTAAATAGCTGATCCATGGTTTAAATTTGGTAGTGCTTGTAGCTGCCTTATATTCAATTGGACTGGAATATTCTTTCCTTCTGCTGGTAATTTATAAGTTTCCGTAGACTATTAGTTTAGTTTAAATTAAATTAAACTAAAATAAGAACGGGCAAGCTTAAAGAGTCTTTCTCCTTCCTATAGATGAAGGAGAGATCATTTGGTTGATAATGAAATAAAAATGGTAGACGATGGCAACGGCGGTGTTGATTTTGATGTCGATGGTGATGGATAAAGTTGATTACAATGATTTACAAGCATGGTTGATGTAATCCATTGGGGGAACAGAATAAATTATAAATCAGGAAGAGAAACAGAAAAAATTAGTTAAACATAAATTGATTAAACTTTTTTCTTACTCTCAAAATCTATGCAACTAGCAACTTTGAGCAACAGATGATGTTAGTGATGAAACAATGATTAGAGGGAAATGGAATGAGGTAAAACACTTGGAAGAATTGATTTTAACAATAGTAATAGGAGTTGGAAAAGGAGCAATTCAGACAATAATTAATAGCATTGCAATATTGACACTACATGTATCAATAAAGAAATGAACACACAGACAGAGAAAAAAGGGAAACAAGAAGTCGGAATGAATACCTTTTTCAAGTACAACTCTTGATGGTGAAAAATTATTTGATGATATAAAATGTAGTTAACAGTCGTAGAAAAGAATCAAATTTGATGAAAATAATCCAATAAGGCAAGTTTAAGGCACACAGTCTATTGAAAATAAGATGCTTGAGTTGGAATAAGTTTGATAAAAAAAAGTTGATACAAAGATTGGTCTGTTTAAAAAAAAGATTTGTAGATAAATATTCCGTTGGTTAAGTTAAATTAATGGGAATAAATAATCCAAAGATGGTGGTGGACCTAGAATGTTGACGAACACAAAAGTAATTACAATTAATGTAATGATGACAATCAAAATATTGGCGAAACAACATGAGAAATATCGATGTTGAGCAAAAAATTGTTGGCTTTCACCAGATGAGTTGTTGGTCCAACTTTGATTAACACAGAACAAGAAAAGTTAAGAATCAAGTTTTTCCAACACCAAACCAGAAGAGGAAAAGAGGGGAAAAAGTAGACAGAAAAATGAAAGAGCTGAAAGGAAGAGGAAGATAGTTAGAGGGGGAGAGGGAGTGGTGTAATGATGAAGAGGCTATTCAAGAAAGAGAGCAAGAAGGAGAGTTATGAGGCGGAATGTTTAGGATGAAAAGGTAGACAGAAGAAAATAGAAAGAGAAGATTGAATTAGAAGATAGAAAGACCAAAATGGCTTGGCTATTTTACCCGTTTTTGTTAATTTTTTATCTGATCAAAGTCTCTGATTGGCATTTCCATGACCGGTATAATGCTGAATTCATTGAGTTTATCACAGATTTTTCAACACACAACAAACTCTTGATTCAGCATGGAAAAGGTAAGATAACAATTGCATCATTTCAATAGTTTAGAGTTGAGTAAAAGGTTACTTTTGTCTTGAAATTTTTATCTCAAAATTTTCTCAAGTTACTCTTCATTTCAATTCTCAATCTTATATTTCTTTTTTTCGTCTCAACTGTTTCTTTTTTATTGTGTGTTTCATCAATTGAATAATTGATCAACAAGACAATCAACAACTATTAATTTGAATCGACTGATTAAACAAACTGTGTCTCCAAAATGTTAACCTGATGTTAGGCCTTTCCATTTTGTATAATAACTCTTACCAAATCTCTCATCGGCCATCTTAAATCCTCTGAAAGTGAATTAATGTTTGATATTTAATATCTTCAAGGTTAATCTTAACTCTTTATTCAGTTTGTGTGTTCAATTAATTCTTGTAATTTACCAGGTTACAAGCAATTTGTTCATTTTATCCCAGGATAATGATGATTTGAAACAGTATTATAACACATTTTTTGTTAGGAGTAAAAGAGATGCAAAAAGATGATGTTCATTAAAAAAGTAAGGTTATAATTACGGAAGTCATTTTGTGTTGAAGAAAACCGTTGAAAGCGGACATTTTTACGCTCAAAAAATGCTCAGTAAAAACAAAAAAGGTGAAGATGATCATGTTGATGATAGTGAAGGAGAAAAGAAAGGAAATCAAAGAAGAAAAAAAGAAACAATTAGAAGCTATTGGGACGTAGCTTGACGGACCGATGAAGAAAAGGTAAGATGATAATTGTGGGAGGTGAGGGTGAGCTTAAAAGATACACAGAAGAAAGGAAAGAGAAAGAAGAAGATTCTTATTCTTTTAACCTTTAACTCACATCCTTATCATCATATTATCATGAGCATTTGAATCTCAAGAATTATTAGTGATTAAACCAGAAAATGTTTACTTCTCTATGTGCCATGCATTCCGTATTATTCATAATACATACATAAATGTTGACAAAAAAAAGAGACAACCTTAAAGCTCGGGATATTGACCTTGCTCTTTACCATCAGAGCGAGTCATAAGTCATCTTCTGGTTGCTTTTTTGCGACACTTCACCGGTAACCAAATCACTTATCGCTTCAACTACCAACCAAGGATAAAGATTTAAAGATATATTTAATATTAACTACAAAAAAGGTAGCAAAAGAAGGTAAATTAAAAAGTAAAAAAAGGTTCAACAATGGGTAAAATAGGTTTAGACCTGTGACACTTTGGGTTCACTGTTGGTAAAACCTTTTAAGTGAACAGAAGCGGCAACTAAACTGACTTGCAGTAATAACCAAAATAATAGCTACATTATAATCTTAATCATTTCAATTCCCATACAGACAACAGGCCAACAATTAACCAAAATTAACCAGAAACAAAAATAAAGCAAAAAGGTCTTCAAAATGAGCGCTTCTTCAATCTTTAGATTCATTTCTGGTTAGCCTTTTTTGCGTTTTCACTTTTCCTTATTCGTCTTATTTTTCTGGTTTACTGTTCATTTTAATGTTTAAAAATCGTTATCAATCAGCTTTTTACAACATAGACAATTCTCAAGTGTTAGATCGAGACATTTAGCTAATTGTTATTGATTACCATGTTTGATTAGTTTGCCTTTGCCTCATCTTATCAATGGTAACGTATTTGAACATGAAGATGTTTATTGTAATGCTATTTTCCTCATTTCTTTTTTATCATCTTCTCATAATTGAGTTGACTTGGTTACAATCAAATGATTAGTTGATTTTGATTCCATCTTAAACACTGGTAAATGTTTCAATGATAATCTTGAACGGCTGAAAATAGTGCAATAATGAAAGTGAAAAGGTCACAACTCGATGGCGAACAATCATGGCTAGTCTTTTTACGAAAGGGTGACGATACACATTTAATGGTGACAATTGATTATTGTTGGTAACAATTTAATGCTCTTCATTTAATTAGTTACATAAATATTGATCACTTCAAATTTGACAGTTGTAATGCATTTTAAAAATGCAATCTCATAGAAAGTTTGTTGAAACTCTTTTTACCTTTGAAATGGGAAATCATTTAAGCCAAGGTTAACCATTTACCTAAATAATTGAAAAGCTAAATTAACTCAATTGTCTGTGAATAGTGTTAATCATCTCTCTGATTCAACCACTTATGATGAGACCAAAGTTAATCCAAAATACACTTGAGATTGAATCAGATTTTGATAGTTAGACAACTTGCTTTCTATTCAATTGAGATTTACAGATAAAAATAATGTTTTTGTATACATTTTGCCTCACATTGATAATTTGTGATTTACATTATAATTACAGTCAATTGTGAGTTAAGCGGAGAATCAAAGAGCACAATTAAAGAGTTGTTTCAACTACTGTTCTAGTTTAATTAACATCAAGGTTCAATTAATTGTAATCACAAAGGTTAACAACTCTTGTTAAAGATGTGAGTGTTGGTTTTGGGTAAAAATTGGGTTTTCAATGTAAAAGGAAATTTGATTTACCCGGAAGAATGTTGTTGACTAGACAATGTTAAACCATATGGTTTCATTGAATCAACATAATCAATTTTAATTGTGTGAAAAACAATCGGCGTCAAGGTTGGAATTGATTGGGGAAGCTTTGAGTTGGTTGTTTTTGGGTAACTTCTGGTTTGCCCATTGATTTGCCAAAATTTAAATGCTGGCCTTTTGAAATTTGTTTAACTCTTCGTTTTAAAAATAGCTCTTGTTATGGTCATTAGAGGCCTTAGAGGTCAACTGGATGTTAAAGGTTAGCCCAAGCTGTTTGTGTTACGGTCTATATAAAGATTGACTTTTCTCGTTGTTAACGTCAATCAAGTTGCACCAGTTTTATGGTGAATGATTTCATTACAATTTACTGGTTAAATTGTTTGCTTGTTTTTCTTGTCTAATCAAAGAAGCTTATACTTTTAATTTGTCTAAAGACTTGAAATTAATTTAGCCTGCCTTTGAAACATAATTAATGTGATTACAAGAAATTTTAACCAGTGAATTGTGAATATTGAGGTGACACGAGAAGAGATAGTTAAGTGCACAATCCTGGAATCCCAGTTTTAATCAAGTAAAGACTGGTGATTGTTGTTGGGTTTACATTAACCAATTTCAAAGGCTGCTTGGGTTGTTGATTAAATATCAAAGTTGATTGAATAAAAGTGCTTCATTGATGTTCCATTAAAAACCAGGGAAACTTGAAAGTGATGGAATCCTTGGTTAACAGCAATACTAGGACTGGCGATGATGAAGATGGCTAAACAGACTAAAATGGAATACAGATAAAATTAACAATTAAAGAAAAGATGATTAATGATTGAATAAGTGATAAATGATGAAAATGAAGATGATGAGAGTCTCTAAATGACCTTTCAGGTTTTTTGTTTTGTTTTGATCATAAGCGATTTAGAAAGGTAATTTACATTATATTATTGCAACTTTAATGGCAATTTATTATGAGATTGGTTGACTGTTGAATTAACATTTGTACAATAATGAATTAAATTAGCTGAAAACCCAAATTTAAAGTCAAGGGTTTGGTTCAAGCTTAAGGGTAACCCAATGGGTTGAATGGTTTATGATAAAATAGCAAAATGAAACCTTTTAACTTGATAATTAGTTAATGGTTAAAGTATTAGCATTTATCATTCGACTAAATCAAATATTGAATAATTTCTCAGCCTGATGGATATCAGTTGTGAAAAAATGTTGAATTTGTTGTTGAACAGTACTTTAATGGAACAGCGAATGAATAATCTCAAATTATTCGTGGAACTGATCTTTTAGGCTATCACAATGATTCACTGTTCTCTCTGTGTTGAAGGATGATTAAGCTAAACTCTAATCATCAATAGGCTAATAAACCAAGATTTAATCAGGTCAGGAAAACTTGACTATGATCAAAGTTGAATCAATTCAACCACGGAAGTCATTGATTATTGTTAATAAATACCATTTTATGATCAAAAATAGAGCCAAAATCATGTAGTTGTATCAGCACTGGTCAGACATTATTGTTATCACACCAAGTTGAAGATCAATCAAGCAAACCATTGCTTTAATCGAATTTCAATCCTTCCAAATAATGGTGATAATAGAAAGTGATTAATTTGAACCAATTATAAACCATTAAAGCCTAAATAGCAATAAAATGTAAATGAAAGTTGATGAAAGTGTATTATTCAAAGAGATTTTACAAAACTTACGAACTTTTACAACCGGATTGAACAAATCAAACAAATTGGTCAGATCAAGACTAACACAGAAAATGACAAAAGGTAAGTTGATGAAAATCCAATGAAAGGGAAAATGTTGACCTGAAAATAGGTTGATTATTGTTGATCTGAATTCAATACAGATAAGCAAGACACATGAAATGAAAGCATAAAATGGCCAAACAAAGGCATCACATGTTAACCACAAATTAACCAAAAGCATAAATAGTTTGCCTCTTTTTTAACAAACATTTAATTTTAACAATTATCTTGAACAAACCATTAATTAGATAATGTTAATTTCAACAAACAACTTTAATCGTAGTTGAACTTCACAAATCAAAAGAATTGAATAATTACTTTGATTCAAATCAAAAAAATGCATCGAGAATAAGATTTGAAGCTTTACTCTTTGATCTTGACTCAAAGCCTTTGAGTCAAAGGTTTAAAGTCAAAGAGCCATCTAGATTAATATGAAATAACCATTAAAATATTGTAAAATTCAAATACATTGTTAGGAATATAAATTGCCGATGTAAATTATATTTACTTTTGTCTCGGCAATAATTTACTAATTACAATAGCAGATTGAGATAATAGACAACAATTAGCACGCATAATTAACCTGTTATCTAATACTTGTGGAGGTGAATTGAGGACAGTTAAATAAACATTGGCTGGCCCTTAATATATATTTATTTTCATCATCATTTAAACAATTAAAATGATAAATTTTATTTACATAGCAATCGTTCAAAGTATACAATAACAGATAGTCTAAATTGCTGGAAAACATTTGATCCATCAACAACAGTCAAATGAGTCAAATGAGACAGATGAGACAGTAAATAATTTTAAAAAGGTTCATCTGCAGAATTGTTGACATTGATTATTAACCATAATATTCATATTCATATTCATCATGTTGATACCTAACTCATTATATTGGGAACAAAAATAACTTTCATTTTGGTTTGTTTGATTTCTATGACAATTTAAATGTAGCCTGAAATGAAGTCAGGCCCAAAGATGGACGGACCATCAAGTTAATCACTAGTAAATCTTAACAGATTCAAAGATATTTGCAATTGACAGTTTAATGATTAAAAATGAAATTTCAAACTAAATATGGGAATAAATGACTGTCTCCTGAATCTTTACAATCAGCAATAATATCAAGTGAATCAAGCGTTCATCATTAAAGCCTAAAACTGGCAAAACAGATGTAGTTGTGATATTTTTAGCACAACAAGTCACAACAATTTGACAGTTTCCGTTAGATGAATGATGGACCTTATTTCCGTTGATATTATTGTAGTTGCTTGACGAAACGTGTTTTAATTTTCACCATTACATTTGATTCCATTTTGTTAAGTGTGTAGATATCCTGATAATCCTGTGGATTGAAAGAGAATGAAATACGTTAATTATCATATTTTAAAGCAGCACAAATCCCTCATCAACAGAATAGCAGTAAAGTAAAGCATTTGACAAACCTTGAAATGGATGACATTTTGTGTGTTAGTGAAGTAAAAAAAAACAGTAATCAACATTGTCCCATTATATTATTGTGAATGATTAAGTTTATCTCTTAAACATGTCAACTGTTGTTACCCTTAATGAATGTGTATTGAAGTTAATTACACTGGTTATACTTGTTTGATTCAATTTAAATTGAATTTACTGTATCATGTTGTTGAAAGATTAACTTTCACTTTCTCCTTGTTAAAATCTGCTGGTTAAATGTTGATTACAGATGAACTGGATGAAAGAAACAATTTTATATCATCTAAACTATTATTATTGTTGTTAAATGTTAATAAAAAACTAACATTAAACATGTAACAGTAAATTAATATCCTAACCATTCGAATCTGTATAAGCAAGAACTGTTCAGCTTGTTTAGAGACGATCCTGGATCAGCTTCTTGTTAAAGCATTTATTCATTTCTCCGTTTCAATCTTAATTTGATTTAGATTATGCCATTGAAAGGACAAAATGAATCAATTAATGAAATGATTTAACAGGAAAACAATGAGCTTGATAAAGGCTACTGAATCAATGTTGATGGTGGAGAGTGAAGTAAACGATGGTTCCTTTTTTACAATTGTTATCTGTTGATTGTCATCAACAATGATGGGCGATTCCAAGAAAATCAAATGATTTATTTATAAACTTGGTCTCTCTTCTTCTCGCTTATTGTCCTCCGTTTTGGTTTGTTCATATATTTTCAGGTCATTTGGTCATCATCATGTGCCATTTGAGTTGATTCAATATACTGGACAAAATGTTCATCTGTTGGAAACAAAAAAGAAACCAAAATATTAATTTATTATTTTAATGTTCATTCAATTGTCAATCAAATTAAAGCGAAAAAATAAAGCTCATTCAATAATGTATCCACCATGCGATAATAGATCTGAATATGACCTCAACTCGGCTGACATCACAATCAAATGGCAGCCAATAGATCAGACAAATAAGCAAATAGACAACAGATGATGTAATTAGCATTCTAATGTTGATTTAATTGAACAGAATTGAAAGAGACCAGGTAAAAAATGATCACACGCTCAGCATTAGAGAAACCAATTTAACTATAAACATATGAAAGTGCAAGTTAAACTCACAATTTCAATCTAATCATGTTAGCTATTTGAATGGTGAGAACCAATCGAAAGTAATCAAATAAAATTAAACGCTAAGTAAATGACAAATGTAAATGGTGAAAGGAAAAGATCTAATCATTGAAAGAAAAAGTACTTTTTTGCTAAAAAATCATGTGAATTGCCGTAGCTTTTGTTGTTGATGTTGTTGGTTCGGGTTTATTGTAATGGTGATGATGTTGGTGTGGTGATAATGATGTTGAGGATGACAGAGAAATGTGAATCATGAAAGGAATTACAAGTATTGAGAGTAAATCATGGTCATGGAAAGCTAACCTTTTCCCAGGTATTTATAACCAGAATAGTGTATCGTACAAACTGGATCTACATTGTTTGAGCTCAAGAGAGGAAGAAACAGAGAGATGCGGATGAAGATGATAATGATAAAAGTCTGAAAAGATGAGATTTACTTATAACAAAAGGTTTCTTTGGATGAAAAATTGAGTAAAATAGTGACAACAAAATAACAATGATTCTTGTACACACCATTATTTTCACGCATTTCACCAAATTTAACAAAACTGTTCATATTTCTGTTGCTTTCATCGTCTTTCATGTTCAACTGAATCTGTACATGTACGGTAATATTATTTGCTTTGATTATGGATATCTTTAAATGATCATTGAATCTCAATGATTTTAAACAAAAGCAACTTAACTCTGAAAGGTTAAACACTTGTTGAGCACACTTAACCTTAGCTAAGCTCAGGTAAACCTTTTTCTTTCACCCAAAAGATCATGAAAAAAAATATTTAACTCACCTGTTACAGTAGCAGAATAAGCAACAATTTTTTGGACAATGTCAAGTTGAATAATGACGATAACTTGAAGAGTTGACAATTTAAACATCAATTAGTTCCACTGAATCTCATAGTTATTTCATAATTATCATGATACAGTATGATCATTGTTATCACTTAGGATACACTTGATGGCACTTTGACAACAGCAACAAAACGGCATCAGTAATGATGGAAATGGAGAAGTTGATTAAGGTGATGATAATAGCAATATTCAAATCAATTGTTTCTGTTGAGAATGGTAATGGTGATCGGTTAAAGGAAGAAAAGAAGAAGCTGTTGATAATTGTAGCCTTTTTTCGGGTTTGAATTTGAACAAAACATAAAGAAAAACGGTTTTCTTTTGTTCCTTAAATATGGCAACTTGGATGAGTAAAGGTTCAATGTTAATAAATGTTAAAATTGCCATTTTCTTAACACTGTTAACAATTAGAGACAAGATTATACCATTACTGTCATTACCGCCATTATACTCATCATAGTTCAACTGATTGGTTATTTTTGTCTATTGCAATGGAAATCACGTCGCGCCATTTTATTTTATTTTTTTGTTCGGTTCATTCCTAATAGATTAACCTTTTTCCAAATGAGGAATTAATAGTTGAACTTGCAGTCATCAAATGGTTACTAATTAGCAACTTGAAACTGTGATTAGTGTCAAAGTAATGGATTTAACCAATAAACCTTTTATATTGTGAAAACAAGATTTTACATATAACCTTTTATTAACGTAATTTTTTGCTCATTTTTGCATTTTTAGACACTTAATTTTAGGAGTTAACAACATATAACTAGACATGGATAACAATCAATCAAAATTATCAACAAATCTATTTTATTTGATGGTCGATGACTCGCCCAATTTGACAACAGCTTCTTCATAGCTTGGAGGTTGAATGTCTTCATATGCTGGTAAGGTTTCTCTGTTAAATGAATGGACACTTCGCTGGTCAACCACATCAATACCTGAGGCTGTGGACCGGTTGATCTCAAATGGATCATAGGTAACCCTTAAATCACTATAACGTAATTCATCAAGTCGGATAACACGATCAGAGAGACGTGCACGAGCACAGTTACGGACAACAATCCAAACCATCATTAAAACAGTCATGGACAGTGAAAACCCAAATATATTGGCCATTGAATGGTTATAAAAATATTGTTCATTGGCATTGTTACCATTGGTATTTCCATTGAAATTTCCATTACTTCTACATGAACCCTCAAAACAGCTTCTCCGTGGCCATAAAACTGGAACAAAAGTAAAGACCAAGCCAATCGTTAATGGTACAAGCAATACAGCAACCTTTACATCTAAAATATTGTTATAAAAAAGTAACCTTACCATCACCAAAGAAGACACATTTATCACTTCTCGAGTTGTAAAGGTGCTTTATGGAACAGATGCATTTGTTAATGTAACATCGACTGAATGAGCTTCGTCGAAGACAATCATAATCCGTTAAACATGGTGTATCAATTAATCTGGGAATGCATTTACCTTCAATCAAATCAAATACATAGCCAATATTACATTGACAAATACCTGGGATTAAGAGATCACTTCCATTCGAGGCAACATAATCAAGCCAAAGGGATTCAATAACACTATCAAGCGAGTCACCTTTACCCTCCTTAGAGAAGCATCTTGTTCCAGTCATTAAACACTGACCATTGATCCAACAGGCTTCATGGATGGCCAAAATACGCCGTAAACAGTAACCATTCTCATACAAACTGTTTGCCTCTGTACATATACATTTACCTTCATTTGAATCACATTTGGCTTCAAAGGGATTCTTGCAGCCATTCCAGCTATTATATTCATGGCATAATATTTCACTTGAGTCAACAAATTTGGTCATCAACCCGATAAGATTTAACACAACCACAGGCTTGACCAAAATCTTAATCAACAATTTATCCATAACATTGAACATACAGAAACATCGGATTATTTGCTGGTACTTTTTTAGTTGCTATTGTACCTCTTTAACCAACAACAACGCAATAATAATTTTCTTGGCTGCAAATATTGATTAAGGGTAATCATTGATTTAAAGTCAAACACAATTTGAGAATCCAAATGTCTATAAAATATATTTCTTGCTTCCATTTTACCAACCAAAATGAGTTGATCTATTCTATTAATAATAACCATAGAGATTCACTTGATCGATCTAAATGTATAATGATTCCAACAATAATAAAGTTTGCGTGAGTAACTGATAAATTATATAACATATGCATATATATTTGCGAGAAATGATAATTTCATAATAAAGGAAACATGGAAACCAAATTTGAAACAAAATCGATACAAGAGAGATTGAAAAAATGTATTAATTGTTGAATAAAGGAGGAATCCAGCTCAATTGGACCATTTTGTTGATTGATTAGCTTCCAATTTTTAAATTGTCACCAATAGCTTTTGCTGCTAAAAAATCCAATCACACCTTAAATTCATCAAGTTTAATGGATAAAATGGCAATTTTATCGCCCAATAAACACTGACCGATTTAAGTTCAACTGGTAATGACTGTTGCAAATTTTGATTTACATTTGAATTATAATTAGTGTTAAAGTGTTTATCATGTATTAAATAGTTAACAATTTATTTAGACCAAGATTAACATGATAAAGCAACAATGAAACTCGATTTGTTTGATTAATCAGTTTGCCAGCATGTAAACAAAATGCTAACTCATGGACATAAATGGCAATAATATTGAAGATAAAAGTGATGGGAACGATGATGAAATCAATGATGATCAGGATGATGATGATGATGGTTGCCATGAAAAAAAAAGTTGTTAACAATTTAATGTTAAAGAGGAGCAATAAGAAGCTAATGAAAAGAGAAGGGAAAAAAGGTCAAATCAGAAGCCATCAAGATCTTTGAAAGGGAAGCTCAGGTTAGGGAATGATGATGATGATGATAAATTTAGCTGGTTAAGAAAGATGATAGAGTCTTACCTGTCTTTACCTCTTTCTTTGGTCTGATGAACCTGGGCCTTAAATTGGATGAATCGACTCTCATGTAGTTAAATTGGATTCAGTTTCTTCATCTTATTCCCATTATGAGCCTTTTGCTTCTTCTTCTTCTTCTGGTTAGCCATTTCTTTTCAGGCCAACTATCAACAGGTAACCCGAAGTAAGGCAAACGCTTTGTTTTTAATTAGTTGAACAACTGGTTGACCTTAATTCATTAATCATTACTGATACCGATTTACTGGATGGTCAAGAGTCATTGGAATCTAATATTTGCATTTAAAAATATTGTTTCAACCTTTCAATAGCTTTGGTCTGTCTGCAATCGCAAATCTAATCATTGTGTTGTGTGTGTGTCAAGAATTGATTAGTTTTAGCTGTTAGGTATGATGACTGTGATGATGAATGATTATGTAGATGAAGATGATCATGATGTAGGTTTGATAATACTGAATAAAGATGGGGATTGAATGTTGGTAGCTGTAAAAAAATTATTAGATAAGCATACATTAAAACAATGATGGACAACTAGTTTTTTTTGAAACAAGACGATTACTTTGTCCATTGTTACCCTTTTTTGATACAGTTTAGCAACACTTTTTTTGTCATTATTAGGTAATTAGCAAATTGTAATGATACAATTTAGCTTAGACTTGAATAATTTATGCCTAACCATAAAATAAAAACACAAAATGAGGAAGCAATGGTGATGAGTTTGTATTTTATGTTAAATGTAGCTTAGAAAGCTTAGAACATATCAAAATGGTTGTTGACTTTGACTTGATTAACATCTCATAAGCACACACAGAACAGTAATCAATTGACAGTACCGTAAGCTGTTAATTTATTTGTTAATTGGGTCAGCGGGGTTGGTGATGATTGAAATAATTAAATTGATGAGTTGCATGAATAGACATTATTAAGAAGGTAAACTAGAGAAGAAACAAAAACAATCGTCTTTTTGCTTCTATTGACATCTATTGACATTTATTAACATCAACCATAAAATCTGAAGACAATAATTTCATTTATGCAAATTTTGCTTTCCATTTCCAGTAAATTGTGTCTTTAATCCAATCAAAGTGTGACAATTTAGATTTTTAAAATGTAAATTAATCAACAATTTAGTGCTTTATAATGAGTGATCGACAGTATCTTCAAGTGTTACTGTCTTGTGAAGTATTGAAGCTATTGAGACAGCAATCTCCCAACTACATAGATCGGAGGCTCAAGATTGATACGATTGTTTGCTAATCATAATAATTATTTAATGATTAACCTCATAATAGATATAACCATCATCAATAATCAGCTAAATTGAGGTCAGAGTACTATCTATTGTTTAATATTTTCAAGAAACAAACATCAAATGGAAAGATACTTTGTTTATGTTTTGCTTTGGTGCGCTATTTGCATTGTAAATTTGCATCCATGCATTAAACACTCGTAACATTGTAATTAAAATGATTGAAGACACCGATTTCGTTGATCATGATCTTAACACTTTACTAGCAATCCAGGATTGAGCATGAAAATGTTTCATTTAATGTTTCAGTTGAACGTCAGCATCAGTACTTTATCCTAATTATGTTGATATATGATTATGGCCGATTGATACCCGGTTAAACCTGTTGTTGATGGTGTCAACATGAATCAAGTTGATTAAAATATTGCATTAAAGTTAATTGATCGGAATGATCAAGCATCAGCAGTAGAAAAATTGGGATTAAAGATGAACATTAAATTGTAAATAATGTTCAGGCTTAAACCATGATAATCAAGATGAAACAAGATAATAATAAAGTGAAAGTTTGCTTTAAACAAAAGACACCTAAGCCAATATAATCATTATTAGTCGATTGGATCAAATGAAGTTGGTTAAATTGTTATTAAACCTAAAAGGTTGGAAGCTCAATTAGATGTATTAGGTAATAACGTAATCTTAGTACTACCCAGCCGTACTGTTTGGTGGTGATTAACCATAATTATTGCCAAAGGTTTGAGGAATGGTGATTTCAATAGCTTTTTGTCTTCAATTCATTCAAAGAATCAGATTGATTAGATAAATATTCAATTGGATCTTGGAATGGGATTTTAAATAGACAATTTGCTAAATCATTTTTATCGTAAAGCCTAAATCAAGGTTAACCTTAAAATTGCTTTTTTATTTCTTTCTCCTTTAAATTGATGCAACCATTAGCAATTTGATCTGAATTATTGTTGAACGTCTTCATTGATCACCATCAACAGGTAAAATATAATTTTAAAGTGCATCGGCACTTCTCAGCAGCTTCCTGATCACAGTGAAACGTTTAGACTTGTTATTAAACAGTATTTCCCTTTAACTGCATAAGATTCCAACTAATATAAGGCAAATTACTGTTCTTTGTGAATGTAAAGATAATTTCAATTCCATGGTAATCCTCCAACTGAGTTTGTACAGAACACAATTACAGTTAATTCCAGTTGAAATTAAATCATCCATTAATCGATGTCGTTCAAGACAAGACCAGTTTATCCTCTGCCATTGCTCTAAGTCACAAAAGGGCCTGAATTTTAGGTTTTCATATGAATTTTGAAGTCAACTGGTATAATGTAATGTTTCAAATCCGTAAGCCAAACTATTGATAGTCAACTGCATAAAATGATACATTTTTATTATCCATTCACAGCCAATTAATTCCTTGATTTAATTCCTTCAAGTCTCTATAGCATCTAATCACAGCTGAATCTGATTTTAAATTGCAATGTGCCTCAGTTTAAACAAACAAGAAAATTGTGTCTTGTTGCATCTTCAATGGCTCATTGATGACGATAAAGATGACAGTCTTACATCATCCAACTGCTTTCACTTTCCTTATATTAAATATTTATAAATTGTTACAATCAATTTTGATTCCTTGGCAATTGGACAAATTTGCAGTGTTTTCAATTGGATAATGGATGTAAACCTTGAGAGGGTTGAAAATTAATCTACAATTGAAAACAATAAGAATGGATGAAAAGAAGCAAAAAAATAACATTAATTGTTGTGGTTAAATATTATAACAGTTTAAAGCAAAGATTAATCAATCAGTTGATCTAGAGGTTTTATAATTACCCAATTGTTGAAGTCAATTGTCACCAGTAGAAACATCATGTAACCAAAAAGACATTGAACCAACAGTGCAACAGCTGAAACAGAAAAAGTTGAGATTTAATTGTATTGAGAACCAATTAATCAATGTTTAATCAATTGAATTGGTGATTTGATTTTGACATAAAAACTGAAAATAACAACAATTAAACGCTAATTAGAGGACAAGTTGGGTTTCAAAAAAAAGATGATTTTGCATTGAAGCTGTCAACCCAAAATGGGTAAACCACAAAATTGGTTCAAGTATTGATTCCTCCAAGTTTTCCTGATTATCTAATTGTTCTTGAATTGTAATTACCGGACAAAATATAATTTGACTTGCAATTGAATCTCGGTTAATCAGCTGTTTGGTGCAATGAAACTTCAATCTAATGTATTGAGGAAATCAGTTTGATAAGTTGAAAGGTTTAACGGGTTTATCATTAACAGAAACCTGAAGCTATATTTTAACCATTTTGTTTTGTTGATTAAATCAAACATCTTGTCAACATTGATGAAAATAATAACTGATCAAATGAAGGTTAATGTCAAAGTTAACTATTAGGTTGAGTTAATTTGATATGTATGTTAATTTGTTAACATGATTATCTGTAATGGTAACTTCAAGGTTTACAGGTAATAGTTATTGTTGAAAAGGTTTGATCTTTTTCAAATGATATACAAGCGTTGACCAGTGAATGCTAATAGCCATCAATTAAATGGTCAACAGTAATAACGTATCATAATATAAATTTAGTTATCACAATATCACTCTAATAACAATTATCCGTGAAATTGAAATGTAATATTAGCTGAGTTTTTCAGATTTTTACTTTGTTTTCTGATTCTCATTTTAATTCCAACATTTCCGTTAAACCAGTAAACTGAGTTACTAATGACAGGTCAATATTTTGGTTTAATTGTTGGCTAGTTTGAAAGGTTATTAAATCACAGGTAATCACATGAAAAACATCTTTCATTCTGAGCTTTTTTCTCCTTCCAAATTTAAGGTTTTCTTGAGATTTCAAAAATTGTTAAGATTGAAAAGTCAATAATCAAAAGAATGGTTTCAATGTTAAATGTTTAACTCTGATTGCTGGTTGATTGATTTGTTGTTAATTTTAACCATTTTATTTAACATCCATCAAAAATGTTTACATTGAATATCTTTTGTCTTGCTGAGTTGTTTATAAAAAGGATGAAATTCATTTTTTACTTCAAACACTCACACAAATCAAACTTGAGATTGTAACAAGATTATTATATCAACGCAACTAAATCAATACAATGATTTAAGATGACTGTTAAAATTGGTAAACAGTGAGTATCAGTGAATGTTACCTTCAAACTGGTTAACATTAAACAATTAACAAAAAAACCGTGGGATTGTAGTGTTTAATTTACCTGGTATGTCTTGTATTTATCATTATATTTGCAATAATAGCCAATTGATTGTTGTTTAAACATAGTAGTTTCAGTTTATCCCTTTGCGTTCAGATTGTTCAATATGAATCCATCCAGGAAAAGTCATTAGAGATCTAAAGGTGAGAGAGAAATAAGATATCAATGATCAATGAATAGATAGGTGTAATTATGAAGCTAAATTTGAATGGATAGGCTTTACATGACGTTTATCGAGCATCAAAGCAAGGCTTTGGATAACATCCGATTAACCTGATTTGGTGTTGCAACTGCATCTGAGAGATTTTGTTGAAAAATTTTATCATTGATGAGTAAATGGATTCCCATGTAATTTCACCAATCATGTAATCAATGCTTAAATTTGGAATATTTGTCGATTCCTGAGGTATTCTTAGATTTCGTGGGGCTTTTTAAGCTACTCAAATTAACAGGAAATATTTACACCGAGTTCCCATACAGCCTGGTATTGCTTTGCCTGGAATCTTTGGATACTTTGAAATGAAAGCCTTTTCCTTCACTACCAAAAGGGTGAGACAATTTAAAGAGTGATACACCTTTAGTAATACATCCGAAACAGTGTCAATAGTATGGTTAGATAGACGTTCATTGAGACAGCTGAAGTCCTAAAAAAGCTAAACATGGAAAAGTCTGAAAATAGGTAAAATTCACTCATCATCAGTTAATCGTTACCTTTTCTCTCCTTCTTTCTTTTCATCATTGCTTTCCTGTTCAAAGTACCGTAATTTTTTTGATTCACAATTGATTCTAGATGGATTGTCATTTAGGATTGATTCAGTCTCTCCAATCTCACGGGTGATTTAGCGACTCGCATGCTTATCGGTGTAACCTATAGATTAGAGAGAAAAATAAAGATGGTTGAATTACCTATTGTTTACATGAAACCCATTAAATCTGATTGAACAGTTTAGTCGGCAGCAAAAATCAGAAGTAACAAACCTGAAAAAAATCTATATCTTTAGGTGACTTGAGGTAGATACATTTGATTAATTTAGATTGATAGTATCAGTTATAGTTGTAAAAGTATCGTCTTGAGATAGCTTAATGAGAAATGACACTGTTTTCATTAAATAATACGCAATAATTACCATAGGCAGTGGGACATTGATCCATAATTTGGTAGCTTTCCTTCCATAAATAGATAGACACCAAGTCAGCTGAAGAGTCGATAAAAGATTAAGCTTTAAGTTGTTTACCTGGAAATTAGATTTCTTATTTACTTCCTTGAATAATTATTGAATACTAGATAAAACCAATATTGACCTAAAATCCGGCACAATTCAAATAGTAAATTAATTAAATTACTTCTATATGACACAACATTACACTTTGAACTTGACCAATCGCGGTTTAGCTCAAAAAGCATAAAGCCGCAAAACAAAGAGCATTTTGCATAAATGGCACTGACATTCAAATATTTGAATAAGAGACAGTTACCGAGAATAAGTTACCTTTGCAATGTTGATTGTAAGATACAAGTTTGATAAAAAAACTAATTGTTTAATAAAAACAGTTGATTTTTAGTTAATTAAATTAAAGTTTGTGTCTCTGAATGGAAGTGAAGGGTAAATCAAGATTTGTATAACTGTATTTTTACCCTTTTTCAATGATCCATTTTGTTTTCTCTTATCCTTTTCAACTTTGTTTTTGTTTTGTTGAAATCAATTTACATCGCCATTGTACTGTTTAATTAATGTGCTAATTTAATTAAAATAAATTGAATTGTGTCTCTATTTAATCTATTCAAATCAAATGTTTAGCAAATTAGGTAAGTAAAGCTTTTCTTATATGATTGACAATAACTATCATTGCATGCTTTATTGATGTGACTCACATTCAAACCGATTGCTTTTCTTGTACCAATGCTGATTGGCAATTTACCGTTGCACAATTCAATTCATCAGAATGACATTGTTGATATTGATTTCAGTTGGTTGAGACATCAAGCTAATTTTATTGGCGAATCTATGAAATCAATTAAATAACGATTCATCTATATTTTTATTGAACATATGACGGTAGCTCATAAACCTATGGTGATAACTCATATGAAGGATGAGCAAGAAGCTTCATTCAGTACTCTTGATTGCTAATTAAAAGGCCAATGTAAGTTAGTTATTGAGTTAATTGGTACACAACATCTACTAACATTTTTCCCTTTTTATACCATAGAGGTTACATTTCAAACACGAGACTGGTCGCTGGATTACTGCTTTCAATGAGCCTTGGAAAATTACAATAACTCTTTAACATCAATTGAGGATCAATCCATATGAAAGATGGCTTTATAATCATCATTAAAGGGCCAGGAAAACGGTCCAACAAGAGCATTTCAATTGAGCTTGTGCATTCCGTTCATTGAGGCTTATCGGACAATAGAAATTACACCAATTTACTGGATCCTTTGTTTTGTGCTGTAAAGTAATGCTTATAATTGGGAAAAATATCTGACAAAATATTCTCCATTTCCTGATTGTTTTTAAATTGGTAATCTTTGTTCAACAAGAATCAAGGGAAAACTATGGTGGCTTGGAGCACATTTTAGACTGAATAGGATGAGATTTTTCAACCTGACTAACGCTCTTTTATTTTAACCATTCTTCTGTGGCAAGCACGACAACTATTCAGGATCACAATTGTCTATCTTACAGGATCATTGTAACATCAACTTACAAAAAGATTTCTATTCTCAACTTCAAGTTCCCTTGATTATCCAAGTCTCTTTCTCTCTTCATGAAGACCTCCAAACCATTTCTCATTTGGTATCGATGGTTTATCTCCACCTAAATCAATAGACAATAAATTCCTAGACAATTTTAGGATCCAGTTGAGAATGGCTGTTAGCTGAGAAAATTGACAAGACGATTTTTCCCTAGACAGTCAAGAAAATTACGAGACGTCAAGAAACCAGAAGTGGTATGATGAACCAAAATATAAATAGAGAGAATCAACAATCAAGGTAAGTATAAAACTGCAGAATTTTAACATTGTTTAGCTTAAACAATCTCAGACTTTCTAGCAAGATAAATGATGCAGCTGATGTTAGCAGTTGCTTGAAGAAAAATGAAAACGATGATGTTGCTGATGATGATGCCTACTCATCTCCTTTTAACCATCTTTCCAACCTTTTTGTATTTTTCTCATTTTCAAGTTAAGTCGGACCAACCTTGAGTTTTTTTTCATGTTAACTGGCCATTATAAAAAAAATGATTCGAGAGCCTCAACATACTTATCTTCTTTATCCTCTTATCGTCCCTGAAGAACTCAATGAATGGGCAAAATGGTGAAAAAAAAGATGCCCTCTACGTGCCAATTCAAGATTGAGACTGAATTCACCTCAGGCTTAGAGATGAAGGCTGACCAAGAAAAAGAAATAAAGAACTTTAAAGATCATAAGCAAGTTTGAGGCCAATAACACTGAGCTAGAGCGACCCGTTGATGGACCACTTTTATATGAGAGACTAAATTTAAACACCCGGTAACCTCAAACCTGTTTAAATTGTTGATTTCAAGCTTTAGTCAGCCATATTGGAATAAGTTTATGGAGATGAACATGCTAAAACAGTAATCATAATAATGAAAATTTCAACAACAAAGCTAATTCAACCAGTTATTCAATGTATCATCAGTTTTACCTGAATAAGGAAACTTTTACCTTCAACTTGAAAATCTGTTCAAAGTAATCCAGTTCTGATAGCTACTCTACCTTGCCAACTCAGTGAAACTTGTTCCTTTTTTGCTTTTGGCCTGACTATTGTACTATTTTTGACATTCCGAGTCTGAACATTGATATGGCAAAAAACGTTTACTCAAATTAACGATGACAACCTTAGCAAATGCAAACCAGATCTAAAAATATATATTGGAAATGATAGTCACACAATAAGATGGTGAATAAATGATAATTATCAATTTAATCAGAGGTCATGAACTGCAGAATAATCAAGGTGAAAATGGATGGTTGGTTAAGAGGCAGCATTTCAAGTTGATGTGATTACATAGAAAAGGACGGTTAAAGAATCAATTGAAAGTAAAAGTTAAATTGAATGGGCAACAACAAGCAAACCTATCTAATTGTAAATGTACCCAACATGATTGCCACTGGCTCTATGGAAATATAGTGATAAATTTTCAGCATTTGGAAAAGAAATGGGCAAATTTTGAAGCAACAATATTAAGCTAATTGAAAGATAATTGATAATTGAATTGAAACAAGTTTCCTTTTCTATCAGGAATCAACAATAGACTGAAAAACCTTGCCATCAATTGAATAAGCCATGGTTTTTTACGATTTTTTAATGGCAGACAAAATGAAGATAAGATTTGCAATAACATCGTTTAACTGGTAAAATTTAATTCACTCACTAATCGTTGATCAATTGGCTAGCAGTAAAATTTCAGGGAAAGGTAAAGAAAAGCGTGGCTAAACATTTTGAAACCTTGCGATTTCAATTATGAAAAAATATTGGTTGAAAAATTGTTAATCATAAAAACAGTCTCATATAAATATTAATAAAGGAAACCAGTAATGACAACAACAAGTAATAAAGTACAAGATTAATAGATAAAGACGGAAGTGTTATGGTAGGAATAACTTTGATAAGTGTAAATTCAATTTAGGCGCTTTTTTGACATAAAACAGTGCTGCTTATTGTTGGTGTTAAACGATGTCTTGTTGATCCTATCCTTTCATCACTATGTTTTGCTCCATTGATTATGAATCATCAAATGTCTTCTTTTTTGTCGTTTCTTCAACCAAATGGAAAAGGTTCACTGTTTGAGTGTATCTCGTCATCATCATCATCATCAGTATCACTATCATCGTTTTTCATCGTCTTCTTCTTACATTCTGTTTCTTGAATCTTCAAGAAGATACGAGGTAAGGGCAAATGGTAATAATGGTGATTATGATGGTAAAGAAATGCTGCAATATAATCATTGTTCAACGATCCGTATTGATGTTAGAGGATAGAAATTAAAGTGTTTAAATCAAACCTTAACCTTTTTCTCAGCTAATTCATCCCTACGTTCATTTTTCCTCCTGTTTTGTTTTGCTAATCTGTATCCTTCACATTATTCAGGCACAATTTTCTTACGCTGAATCTCTTTTTCTCTCGTTTTTTTATCATATCTCTCTAGGTTTGAATTATACGTAAAAATTAACATAAACACACTTAAAGAGGTTTCAAGAGATGATCGCTATTTGATATTTGAGGCAATCTAACGGGAATAAATTGGTTGTGTCTCAGTTGATTATAATTTGAAAATGCAATGGATAATAACTGACTTTTGGTAACCTGATACTTGTATTAAAAACCATCCTTTGGTTAAATACAATGTAATGGCTAATGACATGGCCCAGGAAAATGATTAAAAGTACCAAAGGGCATTTGAAACAAGCTGTTTTTGCGTAACTTCATGGGTAATTGGAAATACATTTCCCAACCTATGCATTGAACAGACGAAAGGAAGAAGCACCGAATATCATTCTCATTTAGTTATCTAATAATGTAACTATTTTGGATCCATCTAACAGGATTGCTGAATTTAACTTTCTCTTTTCATTTACTCACTATATGACCGAAACTGTCAGAAGTCATCAACAACCATCAAGCTCAAATCAAAAAGCGTGGCAAGCCAACAAGAAACGTTGCTGTGCAACATGAACAGTAAAAAGAATCAGTCGGAACCTTCAAAATGATGATCACCATTAACAGTATCAACATTAAACTCACCACCATTACAATTATCCCATAAAAATGCCTTCAATTTCATTTCAACCAGTTTTTGTTACAATTTGGTAATAAAAGGTGTGAAAATTTTCATTACGAGGCAGTTACAATCAATAGAGTACAGTATTTCAGTCCACAGGTAAACAAGATTTCAAAATGAGCGTAAAAATGATTTTTCATCTATTTTTTCTTCTTTTTTGATGTCATTTAATTCAGGTCAATCACATTTAGAGAAGCTTGTTGATATTTTTTTCTTGAGAAATGAAAAGAGCTAAAGGAGAAAAGTTGTTCACCAATTGAATCTGTTATTCAATGTCATCATTGTTTTGCCTCAAATCCCATGAGAACTTTTACTTTCCAACTTTCCAGAATTGGTGAACTATCGTATTGTATCCGTCAGATGAGCTTATGTTGATGGTGAATCAAGATGAACCCTGTCATTTGAATTACATTTTAATATCGAGTCAAACATTTGGTAAATTAATAGACAAGGGAAATCTAATTCATCTTCTTCTTGATTAGTTATACCATTAGAAGTGATCAAGACTCAACTACTTAGCAAACACGGAAGCTGTTGAATGTTGGTAAATTCATGGTGATGAATCCATCTTGTATGTATTGCTTAATTGAACATGATAAACACAATAATAATGTAAAGATCATGTTAATAGTACATTAATAAGTCGGTAATAATTCAAGACGAGCTGAAGAAAAAAAGCTTCAATTTTGTTGAGAAAAAAAGAGATGAGGGGAAGGTTATCAAGAATGTGTTCAGTCTGGTTTGTCAAGTTGTCAGATAATGTTCCCTGTAATAATAATATCAACAAGGAAACCTGACCCTGCCAATCAACTTTTTATGTATATCAATATCGCGATATTTTGAGTTATCAAGCATACAAGGCTGATGAATGGTCATAAATAACGATACTTGTGTCTTCTTTTTGCTCTTTTACAGCTTTGAATAATAAATTTCTGTCTCTCTCTTTTCAGATCTTGAAACCACCCTGGAAAAGGAACGTGTTAACTCAAGGAATATCATCAGAGAAAGTAAAGTTAATTAAGAGAAGAGAGGCAAAAAACGCTGAAAGAAAATCAAGTTACAAGTTCGCTTAGAAAGTTTCAATTAGTGCAAATGTTGGACCATGAGAAAGACTCAATGATGGACAGTTTAGGTAGAGATGGGAAAAACAAGCAAGCAAATTGTAATGGATTGGTCGACGTTAAAAGGTTGCAACGTGGTCAAGGGTGGTGTTTGTTTAACATGAAAGCTCAAGCAAAGAAAAAAGAAGAAGAGAAAAGAAAGAAAGAAAAGAACAAGAAAAGCAAAATAAAGTTAACCCATCAGGGTTAGAAAGCAAAGAATCATGGCGACTAATGATTGCGTTGATGGTGAAGATGGCGATACGATGAGTAAACAAGTATTATATATAAAGATGATAGTGAGGGAGGTTGGGTTGTAAAGGGAATGATGATAAACTGGTTTTCCTCTACCTTACAAGCTGACACAAGGAACCAGTTAATGGGCTATGGTTATACTGGGTATTCAAGTTAACCATTTTTATTTATCTTTATCAAAACCAACCCTGTTTTGATTTCCTTTGCTGAACAGATTACATTTAAAAATCATAATCTTTCATCTCTCCTGATGATGGATTCAGCAGAAAAGTTACTATCTATTCAGAGGAGAGATGAAATGAAAAAATGTTTCAACAAAAAGCGCTTGTATTGTAATCATTTGTTATTTTCATAAATTATTCTGGTTTTTTTTGTACACTTTCATTGTATAAAGATGTACATTTATATCACTTGAATGGGAAAAGGTCAATGAAAAGGTTAACCATAGATTAACATTATCTACTTCAATATCAGCTATCACTTTCAACTATTGAATGGGAAGCTTTCAGTTGATTGAGACGACCAATTTACAAAGCTAATTTATTACATATGAAATAATATTGTTGTACAATTTATATAATGGTTGGTTGATTATTTTCATAGGCCTTGACAAAAAAATTGAACAATTAGAAACAATTACGCTAACATCATTATCATCCTCTTATGAATCCAGTAGGAGCCATTTTTTACCAACACACACTTTTTTCTGATTACCATTTTACATTAAACTGTGACTTTGCCAAATTATTGCAATACAGTTTCAACTTTGCAAATTTCCGGTCTCAATTTGTGTTCAATTGTTGATCAATTGATCAGTAAATAATGAAACAATTTACTATGGTTTATTGTTTTGTTTTCATCAACTCAATGTAAGCTTTGCCACAACAAAAGCCTTTTTTTGGGTTCAACAAAATTGATGATATAAAGGAACGGATTGACACTTAATTGTAATGGTTGGATAGCAAAAAATGCAAGGTTAGATGTTACAGTTAATCTTGCTTATAAACTAATTTGATCAACAATCAATTGAATAACCGAGAGATGAAAAAATAACACCTTTTTGTGGAGTTAATTTGGTAAAAATTGGACAAAAAAAAAGTAAACAAGAGTTGAGGTTGTTAAGGTTGTCACTTTCCCACTATTAACTGAAGGTTCGCAATTGACAAAAGAGATGAAACTAAATTTTAATCAGTCAACTTTCATGAAGGTGAATTGAAGGAAATTAAACAACTGCAACTGTTGATTACGGCAACAGTTGATTGTGGTGAGTTTAAGTGATCATCAAAAAGTGTCACCAGCAAACAGGACAAACAAAAAGCGAGCCAATTGTTGACTTTAAATTGACGGTAAATCAAAACAGAGTCAAGGTTGATCCTATTTCTTAATCATAATTAACAGGATAATAATAATGGGACAATTAAATAGATAAGCTGCTCAAATTGTCAGCTTACTTTCAGCTAATCTGGATGTTTAACATTAATTATTCAGGAATCCATTGCACCAACTGGATTCAGTGAAGGTTAATATGCAATTGTTACCATTAATTCAAAGCTTAAATTGTAAAAGATTGAATTGGAAATTTAATTTACCAGATTCAATTGACAAAACCAGAAAGTTGAGCTTTTAGGTTCAATTAGAGTTTATTTTATGTGAAAAATTAATGTTCAAAGATGTCGACTATTATTTTTTGTCAATAATGATTAGTTAATGACTTTGATTGTCCAATTTACAGTCATCATAATTTAATGTTGTTAGGTGATGAATGATGATAAATGCTGAAGGTTAACCCATTTTTTATTAATTTAGTTTTTAGTTTTTCTGGTTTATCAATCTTCCTAATCGGCTTAGACTGCATGCATTAATTGTAGCTGAATGGTTAAATGTTGTATAATTGTTCAGCTCCTTAACTATCAGATGGACGAGAAGACTGATTAACCTTGAAGATGATTAGTTAGTTAATAAACCATTTGGGAATATTAACTAGCAATAATGATAGATATTATATGTTAAGATACATTTTTCAATGAGTTTTCAATGAAATTTCATGGAAGTCTTTCAATGGTATTATTATTTGCATTGTACACTAATATTTTCAACCATTGTTATTGATTATGTTGTTGTATTTTTGTTAACCAATTGCTATTTTTGCCAGTTCCAATCAAATAAACTAATCATGTTTAGCAGTAAAACTGGAGAAACTCACATTTCAATGAGATATAAAGATTAGCTGTAAACTTGGGTTAACCTTGGTTGGATTAGATTAATCAACATGCACACATACAATTACAATGTATTTATATGCTAGTGAATAGGCTGGTGCAACTAGATAAGAAAAGGATTGAAATAAAACTGTGGAATTAAAAGTGATTCAATTGAATTAACTTATTTAGACACTTGAAGGCCTGCTGATTGAAAATGATTTCCGTATAATGGTTATTAATATGTCAAGAAATGATTGGTAACAGAAACAAGAAGCACAATAAAATCTGTTTAAGTGATGTTAGTTCGTTTGTCGTAATCATTGTAAATTATCAGAGCTTCTAAGTGGGTCATAACTCAATGAATCAAATGGATTAGAGTCAATTAAGATGAGGATAATGATGATGATGATGGCGGTGATGATAAAAGTAACAATAATGGCTAGAGGGACCTGGTTAATACCATAATGTCAACTTGCTACAATGAGTAGGTTCATTCAAATTGACAGAGAGATAGATGATGGTGAAATGTTGAAACTGTGTTGACGAAAAATACAACAGGCAATCAATTACAGAATTAAAAACCATTCTATCTATCTTAATAATTAGACAAAAAAGGCGAAATAATTAAGATTAAATGGAAACTATGAGGATCCTCAATAAAAAGCCTAAAGACTTGATAATATGCAACAGGTTATATCAAAAGGCTCAACAAGTTTATGATGATTTTTTCACACTTTCCTTGAACGGCAAAATTGTCCATCCATGAGAGTAGAACAAAGGTAATTTTAAATTTTCCAGCTACCTGTAAATTAAAATCAAATAAAACAATGGAAACTATTCACAATAAAACAAAAGATAATCAAACAAATTGAAACCAAAAAATATTTCAGATGTGATGAGTGTACTGCCATCTACTATCTGGTTTAGATACTTTATTTGAAACCATTTTTCTAACAATGAATCCTTATTTATTGGGTAAATGCAAGTTTGTTTACTTCCTTCAAGTGATAATAAATGATTTCCTGGTGAATTAGTTGAATTAAATAATGTTAACGATCAATATTAGTTTATTCAAGAAAATTTTGCAACTCCGATCCAGAGGTTTATATTGCTTTTCACCAAAGAAATGTTTCATTTCAACGCTCAATCTATTTTTATGAGTATTTTGATGGATTTGAAACTTACTTTCCGCTTCTGTTTACATAATTTCAAGTTTTTGATTATTCAATTTTAGCAAGGATTTTAACAGGTAAATGAGAAACCAATTTTGTCATAAAATTTTAAAATGTACCTAAAATGAGGAATCATTTATTAATTTCTTGTTAAACGGCGATAATTTATAGTACATAAACATGTCAATAAGGGATTGAGGAAATTAAATGTACATTTAATGTATATTAATGCCGTAAATTTACATTTAAATGGGATTTTGAAACGAAAATTTTGCGATTATTTGTGATTCGATTGTATCAAAGTAACATAAATCTATCATACAGCCTTGTAGGTCAATTAATTTCAAGATACGCTTGTAAGTTTGATTTTTTGATTTGTGGTCTTGACAGATCTTTATGAAAATTTAGTATTATAATGGTTATTAAATCATCAAAAAAGATCTAATATTTGGCAGTTATTTTGGTTGCTTTTTTGAACAATTAGAATTGTGTAGATTTCTTTGTACTGTGAAGGAATAATTCGTTATAACAAATCAAGACTGGTTCTTTTGGTTGTTTTATATCAACAGGGTAAAGAACGGGATTGCCATTACTTTGCACATCGTGAATTTGATAAATTTATACAATTTGCAGTTCCCAATCAAGAGCATCTCTGAAATTTGTTCAGAGTACGACCTGTAGTCGGGCTCTTGTTAAGATCAAAATTATGTATTGCAGCTACACTTTCAATAGATGAATCAGCCATCTATCTCACAATAAAATGAGCAAAAATACAGATTGCTCATCGTTTTTCCCCCCGCTAATAATGATTGAACCACCGAATAATACAAGCACTAATTGAACTGATTAGTTGGCTAAAACCCATTTCTATCCTTGGTTCTTAGCCATATAAATATGCGCTTTCCTTATAACCAGTGGCTAGGGTGAGAAATCCAATCCATTTCAAAGTTGTCTTTGAACAGATTTTTTTCGAAGGCCTCGTAGATTTGTTCCAAATCACTAGCAGGTTCATCTGAGTCCACCATGAATCCTGGTAATCTTAGAACATGAACTTTCGGTTCAAGTTGTAATCGTAAATCGTTATCCCTCATCTGTTGGATATTTGAAGCCAAAACTGTTCCATCTCTTCGCTTGACACCAATATCTTGTTCCCCATCAAGACCATCTCTTTGACCAAGTTCATTGACGAGAGCATCTTCATAAATTGTTACATCAGAAACTTCACTTTCAGTATTCAGACATGAAGTAAATTCAGTATCGGTGTCACTATCAATGTCACTTTTATCTTCCTCAATAGCAGTGTCCCCTTGCTCTACAGGCAAGATCGGATTTCCAGAACAAGGTTTTTGGTGGCATGTATTTTCGGATTCAGCTTGTTTTTGTGGTTCCACCAATTTAGGTTCACTTTTATTCAAAATATCAATCACAAGTCGAAAAGAATGTATAAAATCAGGAACAGCAGCTGTAAAATGTATACCGTCAAAGGTGAAGGCATTCATAGTATGTCTACGTCAATGGAAAAAATGAAAGTAAAATGGTTAATAGATGCAGTACAGCATGTAGTACAGAAAACCCACAATGAAAGTCGCCACCGTCAAGATTTGTATCTTAAAACCCGATTGGATCAGCGCAAAGCGACCGTCTTTTGTATACCAGGTTATTTAGAAATGACTTTACAACTTTTTTTGACCATAACTTCGCTCAGAGGTTATTTTTTGCGAAAATTTTTGTTGCCACATTGTTTATTTTATCTAACGTTTTGTATACTTTTGTAAATGTCCTGAAACTATGTGCATTACCAATGAATAGTTCATCTTCTTTGTCAGGTATCTAAAATTGTTATTACATTTGATCCATCTTAAAATGACGAGAATAATTTGATGCAATCACGATAAATTAGATTCAAGTAATTAAATTTATTTACAATTAGCCTACGGTACGTATTAATCACTCTTACCAGCCAAGGGATATGAATGCTTCAAAACCTATGAATGAAACATGAATGGTCTAGATGAAGATTCTATCTGAAAACGATTGATTAACTAAATGGTATGGACACATTCATATCCCTTGGCTAGTATGAGTTATTAACATGTAACAAATAACCCATCTAAAAAAATCTGCCCTCTTGTCAGAAAATGACCTTCAAGTATCATTTAGAGGTCAAATAGCGGATAAACCTTGAATGAGCTTAAGAGGCTTCAATCTGCTGAAGCTCATAGTTCAACCTAAGGTCTGTAGCATCATCTGTTCGCCAGTTATGACACAAACAGGTAGAAAAAATAAAAAACGCCCAGTATACTTGTAAGTGCCCTGAAATTGTGAAAGGATGCAGATCAAATACCTTTAAGAAGACACATACAAAATTGATATGAATGAGTTTAACCTGCACTTTTTACATTTTCACTCTTTTGGTACAAAATTGATCATTTTTAATAATGGAGGCTCCGATGGACAAGGTTTTAAAATTGATAATGAAGAACTGTCTACTTGCCCTGATGCCAATATCACATATTCAAATATTGAATCTAATCCGAATCTAATTAGTTTCATTTCATTAATGAGAAAAATCAATGATTTTATTAACAAACTGAATTGTAAGAAAAAAAACTTACTATTCCAACTCAAAGTTATACCCAAACAACTACCTGAAGACAGAATGATTAGCTAATCGTAAATTTTTTATATCCAATTAATTAGAATCAATTTATCTGAATCTATTAGACTTTTAGTTAAATTTTCATCAGTACATCTGCTTGAAGTCATATTAAAATCAAAAAAAGTGAAAATGAAATGTTTTCA
Organism: Tetranychus urticae; assembly: GCF_000239435.1. The sequence continues at coordinate 1,795,333 of NW_015449946.1, forward strand.
TTAAAAAACTTTTCATAGCTAAAATTCAATCTTCGTTAAATAATATAACATGAAAGTCTTTTTCAGACGAGGTCCAATGATTAAATTGACCAAACATCAACCAAGCTGCAATTTTTGCAGTCTAAGAAAATTAGCTCCAAATATCAGTTAGAGGTCATATTACCAAATGACCTTGAAATTCATAATCCATGGTCATTTACCGGTCAGAAATACACAGTATAAGTTTCGAGCCTGTAAGTACACAGGTTCGGGAGCTATAACTGCAAACAGCCTTAAGTTTTAGCTGAATAGCCCGGTATAACAATTAGCTTCTAATGCTAGAGGTCATATTACCAAATGACCTTGAAATTTTGTGCGATTGTGTTAGTGAATTGATTAATATCCAATGTAAGGCTAATATCAGCTTTGACAGATGCTTAAGTTTGCCTTAGGTTTGATTGGGATCCATTTAATGATTGATCCAAACACTTGATCCTTACTATTAATGTTCAATTCATTCAGATTTATAATGAACTGTATCAACGTCATAACCCGGAAAAGTTATAAGGACTCAGTTATTACGGTATCACAAAAAATTTAACAAATGTATTGATCAAGCAGTTGACGAGGTTTAAAAGTTGCATTTTCATTAGCCAATGATCAATTTCAACAATCACTTCATTTGAAAAGTGATTAAACAATGGTTAATAAGCTTATATGCATATGTAGTACAGAAAACCCGCAATGAAAGTCGCCTCCATCAAGATTTGTATCTTAAAACTCGATTGGACCAGCGCGAAGCGACCAGCTTTTGTAGACTTTTAATTGTACTGAAATTGTGTGCATTACCAATGAATAATTCATTTTTTTGTCAGGCATCTAAAATTGTTATTACATTTGATCTACCTTAAATTAGTGAGAATAATTTGTTAATAAATTGGATTCAAGTGATTAAATTTATTTACAAGTTTATGATACAAGTCATGATTTATGAAGATGAAAGTTGGCCTGATAATTGGCAAATGAAGATGATTAAAAAACTGATTTTTCTCATTAGAATTGCTTTTACAAAATAAATTTTACAGTAAATTAACATTGAAAAAGAGTTACATACTTTTTTTGCCAATTTCAACCTTCAATATCATTCGTCTAATGAAAAGCATTAGATTTTGTCGTTCAATGTAAATAGACTGAAATAATTTTTAATAATGATAAAATTTAAGATAATCTGGCAACATTTAACTTAATAAACTACGGATATGTTTGCATAACCATCTGAATTCATGGATAAGCTGAACGAAAACCTTGATCCTCATAAAGGGGATTTTTTATCAATCCTTTCTCAATATGAGAACATTCACCAAAATTACAATTAAGATGATTATGACAATGATTAAAGGGGCATGTCGTTCTATCTCTAATTCCTGGTTTCAGACCAAACTTGAAATTTGCCGTTGGTCCAATAATATAAGGGAAAATGTCTGATCTTTTGGTCAATTTATTTTTACTCCGACCAATTGAGCCTTCGGTTGTATTACTTGAACTATCAACATTTGATAATCTATCTAATAAACTGTTTTCCCGTTGGCCTCCTCCTCCGCTTCCTTCAAGTCCTCTAAACAGAGTAAATGCTGTAGACAAGGATTCAGCATAGGAACCATTTTTTGGAGGTAAAATGCCATATTTTTGAATGGTATAAATGATTGGTCCAAAGATACCAAAAAGAGACGCAGAAGCCATCAGAATCATTGCTAGTGATGTTATTATATCCCGATAAATGGCATAATTTTCCAAATTTAGACGATTACTTGTTAATCGAGGATTTGCTTGTTGGTCAGTCAATGATAAATTGGATGATCCAGTTTCAGGAGATTCAGTAAGATTGTCAACAAGAATAACGGAAAACATGTAAACTGGAAATATAATTGTACTTGTAATGAAGATATGTTTGCCATCCTTAAATGCAAATGGTTGATGACGAGCTGACCAAGAGACCATGATTAATAATGTGCTAATCAAAATTAAATAAGATTGAGATAATATGTAGTCCTTAGAATTGGGTGAACACTCTTTAGGTAGACGATAAAGAGCATCATTAGACCATGGAGATTCATATCTAGAAATAAAGAGTAGAACGAAAATTAGCTTTAATTTAAATAATGTTGTAATAGCAAGAAACATTATCATCTTCATTGATTGTGTTGATCAAAGAGTGATTTAAGTTAGCGCTTAAAGTTAAATTGAATAGACACTGATTTAAAAATAGCTTTGACTTTTATAGTTACAATTAATAAATAACTACTCTTATGCCCGTCTAAATATGCTTTTTGATTCGAGTAATTGTTTACTGAATATAATTAGTATTCAGACTGATATCTAAGGTGTGTTTAAGGGTTAAGAAAATAAATATATTAACTGATCTACTAATTACATATAAATGTTTACAATTTATTTATATATATTTAATTTTTGTCACTTTGTAAGTGAGCGACTTTCGCTAAGTGTGTGTTTAAGGTGTTTGGGTATTTTTTTGATAAATGGTTAGTTGAATAAATTGTCTTGAAAAGTAATATAAGGTTCAAAGTAATTTACAATTTAACCAACCGGATAAATACTATAATCAGCATGTAAATGATTAACATCTCACTGTTTAACTAAATCTATTAATTGTAAACAGTAGTAACATCATTTCACCCACAACACATAAAGATAACTATCAATATTTTATGCTCAATTCATCATTATGTTTAAACTCTTTTGTATGCTTATATTCACAATTAAACCTGATTTAGTATTGTAATGGTTAACAGAATCATTTTGTTCAATCATTAAATAATAGTAAACTCTACCAATTCAATGTTAATAATGATTATTGATTCAACGCAGTTTAAAAATGATCAACTTTCAACGTGAAATTGTTTTTTACATTCAAGATGTAAAATTTTTTCTTGTTGTCACCTTAATTCAATTGATAATTGTCAAATTTTCATTTATAAAGCTCAACACACATATTAATAAAATCAGTTCATACCAACTGAACACGGTTCAATCTTATGTACGGGGAGCTTTTAAAATGAGTAATTCAAATTGAATTAGCTCAATATCAAGGTTATCTTAGGCCTGAAGCTTGGAATTCAAAAGCTATGTGAATGAATAGAATTATCAAAGTCAAAAATATCTAAATTCATACTGCAGTTCAATCTGAATTTGTATCGAAGATAGAAAGCATTTCAAACTTGTATGATGATGGCGTTGTGACTTACTCTTCATCATATTCACCTTTATCTTTGACTTTTTCATTTCTAAAAAGCTCTCATTTCACTTGATTACACTTTTGACACTAACAGGTAATCAACCAAAGCCAAAAATGAGAAACCACAAAACCAAAAAAACCAGAAACTACTCTAACATAACATAACTAGTTGGCTTCATCATTGAGATTTCAACAAATCATTATTTGAATGTTGAATCAATTTTTCCTAAAGATCAAGGTTTCATGAACAATCAGAATTGTGGTCATTAATTTGTATTGAAAAGCACAATGTTTGCTTAATTTTGCATAATTCAATACTTTAATATTTCACGGTATTTAGTTGATTGTGAGGTTAAGTTTAATTCCAGTAAAAGTGATAAATTTAAGAAAATCTAATCGATTGAGGTTTTCAAGTAAAAGGAAATATCCAAATGACAAATTGCCCGTGAAAACAGTTGACTAACAATGCAATCTGTGTCATTGTGTTTCTATTAATGGATTGATTTTATCAATTTAAACTGCTTCATTTCATTCTGGTAATCATAAATAAATTTGATTAATGGTAGGCTGAATGTTTCAATATTTTTTAAACAGATTGAGGCAAATGACGAAAAAATAATCATGTCAATTGCAGCAAAAAAAGTAGTCTTGAAAAGTGTTAAATCAGCCTTTAAAACGATTCACTGAATCAATAGGTAAAATGATTTACCAAAATGAAAAAGTGAGAGATGAAATGATGAGTTAAATGATGGAAAAAGGACTAAAATGTGATAATCTATTAACTTAACAATAAATCACAAGAAGCTACAAAAATAAGTGTTAAAATTGCAGCCGCTTCAAATCGATCCTAATTTTAAATTCTCGATAATACGCTCTTTGAACACTTTGATGAGGATAGCAATGATTGTTTGATGATCAGGGTTTTGTTCATCAATTTTTGCTTATCAACTTACGCCCAACGTTGCATTTCCAGAGCTAATTGAATTCCAATGATAAAAAGCAAGGTTAAACATTGATTTAGTTTAGATATTTTTCCGCCAAGACCAATCCACTTTTGAGCTCGCAAATACATTCCACGTTGAAGTAGACTGCCAAATAACATTGTACAAGATATATTATGGATGCTTGTCCGCAATGAGCACATCAATATTGTTGGTGGAAATACATATCTAATTGAAAAAGCGACAAAAATATTGTTATTAAACATTTGATTTAAACTATCAATGGATATTAAGGGAACTTACAAAATAGCACCAAAGTAAACAATGATGATTGATAGTATGTGAAAGGTGGCCAAATCTTGATTTGATTTTTTAAATGCTCCTTCACATGATTTCATCAAAATGTATGTAAAGGTATAAAGAGCAATCAAGATGCCAATTACATTGAGAGAAATGATTGTTACTGTCCAAGAGTGGCCTAACCACGAATAAAATGAAGAGTAACGTTTTCTCACTATTTCATCATTTGCCAATGATAATCTATTTGTACGAACAATTGAATTTCTTTCAATCATTTGTTTACTGTTAACACCGGGTGAAGATGTTCCAGATTCAATGGGTCGATGTTGATTTCCGATTGTCTTTTCAGTAGCTGATTTCATTTCATTTCTGGTATCAATTCCTGAAGACATGGGCTTCAATCTCAAAACATAATCAGAGGGTAAAGGCTTGATAAAAGGTCGACCATAAGATGGTAGCTGACTTGAAGGTGAATCGGAAAGATTATTACTTGAAACTTCTTTATCATCAACAACCAAAGAAGCAGGTATACTATTTGAATTGGGTGATTCTGATTCAAAAAACTCTTCATCTCGAGAAACTGACTTGAATTGATCTCCAGTTGACTTTGATGAACCTCCAGACTGTCTTGCTTCACGGTTAAATAAAACTCCATCCTCAAAATAGCCCATGTCCATTATTTGGCAGTTTGATGTGATAGCCTTTAGTCCATAACGATTACTAACTAAATAGTGTTCATCATCATAATGCAATTTAAAGCCATTAAGCGAAGCAAATCCAGAATCATTGATTGTCCCATTAATTGACATTAACTCGGATTGAATAAGATTAACTAGAGAAACTCCCTGAGACGGTGAACAATCGTAGGATGGACCTTTAAGTGTACAATATTTACGTTCATATGATCGCAATGCCAATCCATAAGACCAGACAGATTTAATCATTGATGAAAAGAGATAATGAGAAGAGGAAAAGGTTGATGAGGAGGAATCATTGGGTGATGATGATGATGATGGTGTAAATGTTGCCGACTCCAAAAGCTCACGAAATAAAGGATCAATAGAGTCACCCATTGAGGATAATTCAGCTGATAGGAAATCATGAAGCTCTGGAGTTGATTCATGTTGAGGTAAAATGAGATACAAAGGTTTTGTGTGGCAACCAGATGATTCTTTTGAGCTGTAAAGGTGTGCAATTTGAGCTGAAATATCTTGACTTGTGACAACAATCCAATCAAAGTCTTCCGAATCGGGAGGAACCACCGTTTTTAGACTAGAAAAGAGCTTCAGTGTTTCCTCTGAACTTAAAAAGAGTATCGTATTTTTAACATTTGCCTGTTGAAGAAAAGATGGAAAACAAAGAAAAGGTTAATAAATAGCAAATTTAGTTCAGTTAATTAGTTGGAAAAGGCAAGATAATACAGTTTCGATAGAAGTTTATTTGCTTCATTAACCTGGCAAAGTAAAGGTTGAAAACCAAACCAAACAAGGAACAAATAAAAAAGGATTTTTGCCTAAAAAATTCAAGTTAAAGTTGAAACCAAAATGTGTTCAAGTGATAACTGGTTGAATGCCAACAGTTCCGTTGAAAAGATGGTCAAATTGTCGATTAAATTGAGTATTTCTTAATCATTTTGATACCTGATAGTTGAAAAGTCAATTCAACTCTTGTTATAAATGAATTATTCATTATCAATTTACAATCAACGATTTGATCACAATCAATGGATTTAAGGTCAACCAGTGAAAATGTGACTAACTGCGTATTTTGCTCGTGAACTTTAAATTAAAACAACGATCAACAATCAAATGTAAAAGTGATTAAGAGTTGGGTTACAAAAGGTAATGCAATTGAAAGTAACATTTCCATTGAAAGCAATAACTTTAAATATACACAAAATTAGAGGATGAAAGTTGACTCGACAATCAAGTTAATTTAGTTCAAAAAGGCTCTTCACTTTTGATGGGAAACTTTAATCACTTTTAACAAGCAACAAACCAATTTAAGGGTTAACTCAATTAGCATTCTGATAATAGACTAATCAAGACGACAATAATCAATCAATCAATTGAATGGGCAAATTTTTTCAAGCAAAACATTTCCTTATTTGAATATCTTATTGTATTGTTTAAATATTATCATTTTACCAACTCAATCACTGATTGATGAGTCTGTAAAATTAATCAACAAAATTTGTAAACAATAAACTAATGATTTATAATATCAAATTGTTTGCTTTCAATGAAATCCAATTGAATTGAAGTTGATTTGAAGTATTGATTTGAATAATTGAAATTGGATATTTTCAGAAATTGTGTTTCAATGAACATTGAAAATGTGTTTACATATCCAATGTTTACCTTTTCAAGTTGAGCAAATAATTTCCAGGAAAAATGTATTCAATTTAAAATTTGAAATCAAAGTCATCATTAGATAAATATTTGAATATATTGAACATTCAATATCAATAGGAAGTGAATAATTTCCGTGAACAGTGAAAAGCAAAACGGAAAACAAATTGTTAGTTGAATTACAATGAAAAGTGTATAACACTTTCAATTTGAAACTAAATTGTGATTTGATGGTAAAGGCGAGACAATTGATTGCATCCAACCAGACTGGTGCAACCTTTTAATAGCACCAACAATTGTATGGAAAATAGCATTTCAAAGTTCATTAATATATTAATAGATTGGATAAATTAATAATCAGTTAAAGATGACAGAAAGGAAAAGGTTGCAGTAAACATAATTTGTAAGGTTAATTGGAAAGGTTGACTGGAATTTGGAATAATTTATATTCGGGTAAATCAGCTAATGGTGTTAGTATATTGTTACACACCTTATTGGTTGAGTCTCGTTTGTTTGCTTCATTTGGGTAATCAACTGTTGATTCAATTGGTGAATTTTGTACGTTAAATCTAACTTTAGTGGCAATATCTTCCAATACTTTGGTATAATAGAGAGGAACCTCATCCGACACAACCAGAGTGGCCTGAGACCAGTTTAGCTTGTTCAACAGTCCCATAACGGCTTTGGACAGATATTTCAATGAAGAGGCAACAGTGAATAAAGTGGTTCCCGGTATTTCCATAGGATCTTGTTCCTGGGTTGTTATGATAGGAACTTGGAAGCTGGTGAAAAGGTTCAATGTTGATCGATACAATTTTCCAGAAGAAATGGCTCCTAATCAAGAAATAAAAATAGATTCAATTAATTTCTGATATTTACATGAACAATGAATGATATTAAATTGTAATGGTAGATAAAAAACAACCAAAAACCAGCAATTTGGATTAAAGGCAATAAATTTTCACTTCTTCAGTTTTATTGTAATTTTAATGGGTTTTGAATGTTAGAAAGTGTAATTGGTTGAAATGAAAGTTTCAATTTAAAACCTCAATTGAAATAACATGGATCTGGATAATTAATTAACAGTGAAGATTAACGGTTTCTTTTCATGATACCCAATTTACCGGAAGAATTAGATATTACAGAATCATCATTATCATCGGCGTCATTAAAGCATCAAGAATCAACATTATTATAATCATCATCATCATTATCACCACCAACAATATGGACAATTAAACTTTCATCATTTCTTTAGCTACTTAAACAAAAGTGTTCAAATGTGTATGAGTTTAGAAATGCGAATTTGTAATAATTTTTTTGCATCTTTTTAACTGAAAGATACGAAATGGTGATTATTATCATGTTGATGATGATATATGATGAACTTTAATGATGGGAATGACTTTACTAAATAATAATAGTGAGTGAAGAGCTGCGATTGTTGGGTGTTATAATAACAATTCAATGTGAACGGCAAGACTGAGGTTAATAATAGCAAGTATTAAAAGTTTCAAAATTGTTGACAACAGGTTTAATAAAAGGATTGTAAAGAAAGATCAAGATGATAATAATTATGATGGACAAGAGAAGAGTTGAATAGAAATTATTGGACATTTAGATTTGACCAAGTTACGTTGTCCACTGTTAAACCTAAATGTTATTTTTTAATTGAATAGCTTTGTGTCAAAAGTATTCATGATGATGATAATTATGGCGAGGATGAAGTGTAGGTTAAAACAATTGAAAATGATGGCTTTTCAGTGAGACAACTGAAAGTAATTTTACTTTTAACCATTTTTGGTGATCTTTAATAGATTGACCTCAATTGGGCATTTAACTTTTTTTAGCATTCTTATTTGTCTTTGGTCACTTTCAGTAGTTTGACTGATTACTTGAATTGTACTGAATAGAAACAGTTAATGACTAATACTGATTGTTGTAATGTTATTGTTGGTTTTTTTGTTGAAGTGGAATTTTCAAAATTATTGTTTTGAGTTCACAAGACAAACATGGGTTGCTTTTTGTTGGTTTTTGATTGATTTTTTACCTTGTATCATTTACTTACCTATTAATGGTGATTCTCTGTCTTTAAGACAAGTTTTTGATTGAATATCATCGAGATGAGATAATATTCTGACTGTTTGTCTCTCGGAAATAGATTCATCTGAACATGTATCATAAAGATATAATCCTAATTTGAGTTGACTTGCATTTTGGTTAACATTAATTTGATGGATTGCCCATATAGCCGCCATTGCACTTCGGACAGCAGATAGATTAACTTGATCACTACATTGTCCAGGTGTAAGAGATTGGTGTGAATTGATGAGAAGGGCGACATTTAAATCTCCTGGATAAACAATTAGACGAGGATCATTGAGAGGTTTGCGTTTAGGTGAATTTGAATGAGCTGTAAAGGGTGTTGAAGTAGGGACAAAAGATGGTGATGAAGATGAAAATGAGGGTTCTGATGGTGTTGGTGGGGTTAACAAAGGTGATGGCAGTGAAGTTGATGAGGTATCTATTGTTGTGGACAGAGATGAAGGTGCGGATGATGTTTGACGATAACGACGATAGGAGTGACCATGATAATCATCTGGTGGCAATACCTCGGACAATGTTAATGTGAATAAGGCACTTAATAAAATCCATTGAAGGTAAAGGAACACTACTAAACCAATTTGATCATTGATACCAAAAAATTTATTGCTAGGTTTCTGGTTAAGCCTGGTGGCAGGAAAAACGGCAAATGGATTGATCATATCCACGGTTGTCTCATATCATCTGATCAACATAATTAAACTGGTTAAACAAAACAAATTGGTAACAAAAACTGCGACAGATTGGCGTCAAAATTTATCTTAATCCTTTGTAATTTACCGAAGATTTGGTAAAATTGAAACGATTGCTTTTAATTTTCCATTTTAACCGGTGAGTTGTGTGAGAACCAAACTTGCAAGATGTAATGTAGACACTTTTTCAACTGTTAACTTGATAAGGTGATTGACTAAAAGGGTGAAAAGAGGGAAAAAAGGAAAGCAAATTATTAAAAAAGGTAACAAAAGCAAACTAAATGTTGTTATAATGAAGATAGATCGGTTAGATGACCATAAAACATTAACATAATGCACTGTAGGATATAAAATACCAACATTAATTTAACGCCATTTGTTGAGAATTGAAAAAGCTTTATAAAGATGAGATTGAACTTTACTATTTTCATTTAAACAATATGAATATCTGACCAGAAGATGAAACAGAATAGGATAAGAATGATGATTTACTTGATGATCAAGATGATGGTAAAAGATGATAAAAGGGAGTTGAAGGGAGGAGAAGAGTTAAGAAAGCAAGAAGAAGTAAAAAAGATTGAAAATCATTGACAAGAAGCGACTTTGGTGAAAAATATAATTTTATATCATGTGAATTGAACGTTAATTCAAGGTGGATAACTTTTTCTCCACCCTAATCTCTCAAGGAAATTAAAAAGTGTTAATCTCTCTTCCTATTTCCCTATTGATTCAAGCGATTTAATTTGTAATCAAAGTCAGACTTGAACACACTATTAACATTTCACCTATTTTCAATGGGAAAATCATCGTCCAATCAATTGATTCAATGAATTTAAAACTAAATCAAGATTGTTCATTTGAGAAGTTAATTGTTTACCCTTGCATCTCTCATCCTATGTGAATCAAATTTAATCTGTAGGTAACTAATTAACTTTTTTCACAGTAAAATGTGTGAACTTAGTCAGTGTGTTATACCAAGAAAAGGTGAGGAATACCAGTTAACCAATTGATTTCATTACTGATTGATTTTTCTGGTTTACACCATTTTTTTGGGTTAAATTGCTCAAGTCAAGTTGATTACAAACAGTTAATTTAGACAAATCTATGGACTTTTTTGATTACATTGTTTAACCAGATTCAAGTGCAATTGATGCAACACTGATTGTAAGGCCAATAAACTGATCATTATTTTAATGAATAAACAAAAACGATGAAACAGTAATTTGATCAAGATGATGATTTTGAAGACGATGGTGAAGAAAGGGAAAGATGAAAAAATAAGGGCTGAGATTCACCATTGAGGTTTGATTGTTGGAAACTTCATCATTTCCTCAATCAAGACAACATGATGATGGCTAGGATGAACTTTTCTTATTCTTCTGGTTAACATGATAATGAATAAGATATTTTTCAATTGAAACCAGAGTTACAATGGTTAAAATAATCAACTGTTGGCGTTGAATTAACTTTTGCATGACCTTACACTATTACTTTGGGTTATTATACATGAAAGTTTCTCAACCGGACAGTCTTCATGTTTTAACATCAATTTTTGTTGCATTTTGTACCTTCAACAACCATGATCAACCTGGACTGTTTCTCATCCCCTTAGTTCATCATCTTTTCACCATCTTCATCTTAACCAGCAAAAAAGCTTCCCTGAATTTAGCCGAGACTTTTTTGTTCCGGTTTTACACAATTAAAACACAATGATTATAATGATAGTTTCATCATTTGGATGAGTTAATATAAAAGGCAAGCTTGTAATTGAAAGGAAGAAATTTAAAGATTGATTCTAACTTGAAAAATGTCAAGAAACTGACTTATTAATTGTTCAATTTGAGCAAAGATTTACATTGATTGAAGTCAACATTTAGATGATTTCAAAGGTTGAAATGTTTAAAACTAACAAACTGTTGAAAAATGATTTCAACTTGACTTTAGATGCTCATGTTGACATGAAAGATTACATCTGATTGCTGGTATTAATGTAAAGTACATTTTGATGAGATTTAGTGTCAATGATTGTATTGTTTCAATACAGTTTATCAAGTGAAAGTCTGATGAAAGTTGTCATAAAAAAATGCTATATTTGTTTACCTGTTTTTTGTTTGTCTTGTTATTTGCTAATTTGAGTTGAAAAAGGTAGACAAAAAGATGATCAAACATGAAGACAGAGAAAAGTTAAAACAATTGAATTGAACAATATAAGAATGTACAGGATTTAACAGTTTTATAATGATTATTGTAATGAAAAGATGGAAATAATGTGCAAAAAATAGTAAAGGTTGGAATGTTGGAAGAAAAAAGTTGCTATAATTTGAACGGTTTTGAACTTTTACTGATTCTTGGGAATTTGGTTTAAATTTAATTGGATAACATCATGACTAATAGTGAATGATTGAAGCATGGGAAATTGGTGGTTCCTATCATCACCATCACAATCAACTTATAGTTACGATCAGAATCAATGAGTTTCTTCCAAATTATTCTGTCAACTAGATAAGCTTAGAAATCATTATGTTTATGGGAAAATGAGCATAACAATCAGTTTCTAAGGGTTCAATCAGAATCAATTTAATTTGGTATACAGGTTGTAATTAGAATTGTTGCTGAGCAAAGTTGAGCAAATTTTATATTTAAATGTAACCTTAGTATAAAAGATTATAATTAATATCCAATATTATTTATAGAAACTTTTCTTAACCATGAGAGGTGAGAAAAAGTGAAATTGAACATTTTCAAATATTGTGTGAGAACAGGTGAAAATTGAAAGTTGTAACTGTTTGATGACAATTTAAGATGCTACAATGGTTCAGATTTATTGAAAATTTTTGAAACTCTGAAAGTTGACAGGACTATTGAAGCTTTTCAATTCAAAAAATTGAACCTAAAATGGAAAGTTGTTAAGAGAAATCAATAAATCTCATGATTGTTAACGATAATCATCTGTAAACATCAACTTTTCCTTTTCCTAAGCACTTTTTTACCAATTACTGTACGCAATGGGCTGCAAATGTTAATGTGTGTTAATGTTGTTACAGGGCCTTTTATCATCCCACTGAATCATAAGCACATTTTCATGACGACATTTTCCTTGAATTTAACAAAATTTAATCAAGACAAGATAACAAGCTGATAAATTGACTAATTAACACCAGTAAACACAAGACTTACCCTTAAAAATAATGTAACCAAATGCCGTTGAGGTTGTAATCCAGTTAAAGGTTGAGAAGTATAAAAGTGAAAGAAACAAACACAGATTTTGACAAGTCCATTTGGTTCACAAAAGCATCAACACACTGACCATTGAACACTTTAAACATAAGATGCATAAATAAATGTAAAAACCAACAGAAGAGAGGGAAAAATTCAATCGGTCAGAAGGGAAGAGAAGAGTAAATATTGGAACTTTTTAAAGCAGAATGACATAACCTTTCCTCACGTTGTTTAGCTTTGAAAATGATAAAATAAAAAAGGAGGGAGAAAGAGTAAGAAGAGGCAATAAAGAGATAGATGATGATAAATGAAGATAAATGATGATATGATGAACGATGACAAAGACGGCAAGAGTTGATATGTTGAAGCACATAAAAAAGCTTGTGACACAACAGTTCACATTACTGTGATTCAGCAGCAAGAAAAGCGCTACTTGCTACTGTTGCTCTCCCTTATCTTACCTCCAATCTTTCTGGTCTTTCCCTCCAAACTTTTCCACCTTTCCGTCTTTCTTATTTAGTCTTTCTATTTGCTTTTGTTTGTCTTTTATTGGGCATATTGCTCAGAATTGATTTACTTGATCATCATTATCTTTTACCTGGTTATCAGGGTTGATCACATCAATTAAATTGCTCTGTCAACCATTTTTGATTCGGTTATGCCTTAACTTTCCTGCCTTGCCTTCCAAAACCATGCCTGTACTTACCCTTTTACCTGTTCTTACCATTATAAAGGAATCATCTTTGAATCAAATTTTCTTTTCATTTCAACAATTGATTCTTCATCATCTCCAACTTCATCTCCTATCAAATCATCATCATGATAAAGGTAATATAATTTACATAATAACTTGGATTGAATCAATTGTCTGTTTGCTTTTTGCTTCTTCACCTTCATCTTTACTCATCACAAAAACTCAAGCCTCAACATGCATGTGCTCTAATAATGAGTTATCAAATTCAAATCAATCAAATGACTAAACAACAACTGGCCAACAATTTGCAATTACCCAAAGTCAAGGTTAGTTAATAGATGAATATATCAATGTTGATCAAAACCAAATAATAACCCAACAATGTCACCGAAAATAATCTCAGTCATCAACATTACCAGTAACCCAAATGAACCTATTAACCTTAACATAAGCAACAACAGCCTTATATTTAACCATCTGACGGTTGTAAGCTTTAGGTTTTGGATAATTGTGATTATTTTGGATGACAATCAACTGTAATCTGATTTACCAATGAGCTGATAAAATATGCTGATTAACTGTTGATTTATAAATCAAGAAAAGACACTGGAGGCAACCAATGATCCGTTGATTTGTACGTACCTTGAGTCAAGGTTGGACTTTATTTAAATTGAATTATTGGGCAAGGTTGAAATTAACAATCGACTATTAACTATGTTGACTTATCAATTGGATTTCAAGTTTAGAACAGGTTTAACAATTGTTTTGTCAATCATAACAATTTGCATGTAACCACTTACCCTGTTTACCTGTTAATTAAGACTCTGGTTAAACTAATTTTCACTGTTGTTCAACTGTCAATTGTAATTACACTTTCCGTTTGACAATTGACATGTGTTGACTAATTGTATTTCAATGCATTTTCACTTCATCACAACCAAATTAGATTAACATTGAAAAATTAATAAGTAGACAATCGATAAGTAAAAATGGCAAACAACCTTTTTTCTGGTTCAATTTGGGTTATTTTGGGTTTTTTTGTCAGCGACTTCCCTTTTACTCATAAAATCAAACATAAACATGTATTAATCAGATTGACCATTCTAGCTGTTCAACAATCAACAATACAATCGTGTCCATCTATTTGATCGACCCTGGTAATTGGATGGATTGACAGTTCTATAAAAAAATATCTACAATCAACAATGAAATGACAACAATTAATGAACTGCAAACATCTAAACAAAGGTAAAGATACTCTAATTGGAAGCAACTTGGATAAGGTTAATATCCCAAGGAATCAAGAGATTTAATTGTGAAACAATTTAACGATTAGAGTTTATGTTTCCAATAATCAGTCAATTAAAGGTCAGTATCATTGACTTGGTCGACTATGAAATCATTTAATAGATTTACGGTTGAAAGGATGATTGTTCAACAATTAACAAAGGCTTCAATGATTTCATTCGGAGAGTTCATTTGGATTGTATTTTCACTAGTTGGAAACAATCAACGGAATTATGTAGCAATTAAAATTATTAACTATGAAGGAAGAGCAATCAACATGAAAATCAAATGCAACTTGAAGCATTGATAAACATTGATATTAAACATTAAAAATCAAAAAAGCGTCCATTACAGTCAATTATTGAGAGCATTTGTGGTTGATTTACAATCAACTGTAGTTTTGATTGTCTTAATTAGCTCAATTTGTTTTACTTTTACATGTAAAGCACTTTGTTAATCACAAATTGTCGTTATGAACAAAATAATTGATCATAATCCACTTTTACAATTTCGAGTGTTCGCTTTCACTTGAAATCATTTGAAAATAATACAATTTTCATTAAACATGATTTGCTTGATTACTGATTGTAGATTTGGAAATTTTTGTTTTTCCAAATTTGAACAATAATTATACATTCGTTAGATTGATTAATCAGCTAATTACGGGTTCTTAAAAGGGTAATTTGGATCCGTCTAAACAAAACCAACACAGCTTCAGATTGAATGGGTAAAAGTGAAGTTTGCTGTAAATCCAATTATGCTTTAGATAGCTGACTCCTCTCTAGTCGTGTAAATTGAATAATAATAATTGTAATTGTAATTGACATATAATTTGAATTGAGTGAAAAAACAAAACAAATTAGTATGCTTTTTGTTTGATTTTGAAGCGAAAAACGAAAGACGTCAAGTTGAATCTTGCTCTGGTATGATGTCTATATTATCCAGCTATAACGGCGTTCCAATTGAATTAAAACAATAATATTACGACCTTGAGGGTTAATGCTGATGATGCTGATGATTGTATAAAAATTGTCAAAAATCAATTTATGATAATACAATAATGCTTATTTACCAATAAAAGGAAAAAATATATAAACTTGGATGACATTGATGCACGGTTAGATGAGTAAAGAGTTGCCTTTTTCTTGGTATCCACTGAGAAAGCTTTTCAGGTTAATTTCGCTTTTTTGTGTCGAGTGTTATTGTCTTTAACCAATTGTTTGCTCATTTTTCAGATTTTGGAATCACTATTTCCTGTCGATCAATTCCAATGGACCTCCATAACGCAATTATCATTATAAAGCCAAAATCCAAAAGGTGAAATGGTCATCAAAACCAGGATTGCTAGCATTTCGTTTCACTTGCCAAGATTATTGTGTCCAGGAAATCTGATGTAAATGTTAGATGAAATTCACTGTTGCCAACTGCGTTTTTTTATCTTGTCATTGTTAAAAATAAACCATTTTTTCAGGTAAAGAAACCAAACCTCCAATAAGGTTACTGTTAATGGGTACACCCGTCCTTGACCTCTCACCATCTGACCCTAGGCTATGACCTATTTGACTAATCCTTTTGTTTACTCTTTGAGTCCTCGTTGTGTCCCTCTTTTTCTTGGGTATATAAGCATGTACCTTTTGACCTTTAATTCACTTTCATTTTCTCAATAAACTATTTAAGTATCTCAATCTGAGATCTCAATTTGAGCTTTCATTCCTACTAACAGTTACATGGAGAGCAAACACCATTATGAGGAAAGAATGAGTACGTCATTTAGTCAATGAAACCACGTTATAACTGGATAATGTAACTTAAATGTAAAAATGAGTTAGACTTTTGTTTGTATTTTTGAAAGAAGAAACAAAAAATAAAAAAATTACTTCTGAAAAGCATTGATTATTCATATTATTTATTAATTATAATATAATTAGTTAAAAAATTGTAAATAATAAACACCAAACGATATTTGGTGGGAAAATGCGCTTGAAAGGAATTGCTTCTAGCACCGACTGTTGGTTGGGAAACAAACCAAAAATCGGCTCAAAATTAAATTAAAAATCCCATCATTAAGGAGTACAATCATTCCCTTCATAAGAAAACCTTTAAATAGCAAATTAGACTTATTTTAGAGCTGATCATAGAGTTTTGTCTTGATTTTGTCTGGTATGAAGGAAGTCGGTTATGAGACACTAGAATTCGAACACAAAAAGTCTGGTTTTTGAGTTAAAAGGTACGACTTTAAGGGTTTATATGAGCATAATCAAGGAATGCATATGCAATTGTTGAGAAAAGTTGAGTCTTTTTTACAGATAATCCTCTAAATATTTATTCTAAATGATTAACTCCGATTGAAAAGAGCTTTGAGCTACTAGGACTTATTCGGATGCTCTTAAATACTCTTTGAATCATTGGTATGCTTGCATAAAGTCCAATTTATAAAAGTCACAGCAAAAAAGCAACCGAACTTATTGCTATCCTTAGTAAAAAATATCGAGATAAACAGTTTATGATAGAAGCGCATTTAAGTTCTAGTCTTCCGAAGCTTTTGTACACTTTTGGCTGATGACTTTAAAAATGTAACTCCCAATTTTCATAAAATGATGAGCTTATTGTCCCAAGTAAAATTTTTTGTAGTAAGATATTTTATTAACAAGGATCAATGTGTGACTCTTGGTACGGACATTACGATTAGTAACATATGAGCACCAAGCTCAAGCAAAGTCTGTAACGAAAGAAATAAGAAAAAATTATTTCAGAATAACTTGCGAAACTGTTATATTTACCAATAATAAGCTTGATGAATTGAATCTGAAAAAATGGAAACATCGGAATCCCATCGGATAAGATTCCATCATGAACAAAGCTTCTTCCAGTTTAATCTTAAGAGCTGGTTTTATGATAGATCGAGTCAACAGTTTGTGGATATTATTACGAACCAATTGATCCTGAACATTGAAAGTTTGTTTAGTTCGAAAATAATTCAAGGTTAAATGATAATTAGACTTACCAATCGTTGTAAATAAATAAAGGCCAAAGACATTAAGATTATGTTAAGGGTTAAGTGAAGATTGAAGAATCCAAGAAACAGCATTCTAGTGGAAACTGGTGATTCTGGCGCTATGAAGGCTACATAAATGCAAACTAAACTTTCGAGAAATGTTCCTGAATAAAGGACACCAGACAATTTGGACATGAATTTGTTAGCTTCAAATGCTTCATTATAGATGTTTAGATAATGTTGAAAAAAGGTTCGCAATTGTGAGTAGTTTACTGTCTTTTTGGTCTTTAGGTTTCTCAAATATTTTAAGTTCAATTCGAGGGAATAATGCATTATGAAACCATAAGAAATGGCAAGAAATACTGACATCCTTACCAAATTAAAGGCATAAAAACAAGCGTATAGCGTCAGTATAGCACTTGGTACATTAGTGATCAAATCTGATGCTTGTTTAGACATGAAAATGGGCGATAGGGCAACAAATGTAGCACTTGGTATAATAACACATCGAGTGACAAACCATAAGAAAAGATAGACTCGATTCACTCGCTTTTTAATTACAGCCCATCGAGCTTTGACTGGATGTTGAACAAAATAATGATGATCTGGAAATGGTTCATTGTAATTACGAAGCCAGTAATACGATTTAACATGAGATGGATCCCAATGTGCCACATTATAAGCGACATTAATGTAAACGAATCCAATGACTCCATAAGCAAGTCCATAGTATCTGGATTCACCATAAAACAGAGACAGATCACCAAATCGTATGGCTGTTGGTATATCTAACCAGTAAAACCAGGCCACTTTAATTGCATTGATCCAACAGAAGATATCAAATATTAGGTTTATTATTGTTCGAGATTTAACAGGTTCAATGGAGGGAAGATGAAAACTGATCAAGTGAAGATGGGTCAAGTCATTTTCCAGGTCATACTCTAGTAGTCTGTTTGGGTCTGGAGTCCGGTAACTTTTGGGAATCAACATATAATTTAAAAACCGTTTAAAAACCATTTCTAATTGTCGACTTGAACATAGTTCCAAGAATGATGAGAAAATTTCTTATGCAAAGAAAGTATTGATTGTTACTCGAGCATAAAACATCAATAAATTGTGTCCTTTCCAATGACTGTTAGTATATGTGTATTTGACACAATATTACAAGTTAGCGTGCTTTATAATGACCTCAAGAGATGTTGCAATTAGTTCAAAGCTGCTTCATATGATTGATCATGAAATTTATTAAAATGCTTTCCAATATTTCTCGAAATACAAACATAGAAAGTACATAATACTTGGTAGGAAACCCATTTAAGAACAAATAACGAAAAAATTTGTTACAAGTTCAGATTCTGGAGTCCAAAAGTTGGTGTGCTTTTTAGGTCACGAAAATACATTAGCACACATCTTTGCAAACTGAAACTTGATAATGTAACTTCGAATGTATCATTTATATTAAAAATGAACCTTTTCAGGAAAATGATTGGGGCTTAAAGCTAAATATTAATAGCGATCAAAGCATGTCCTTTCGCTTTTTTGTGACTTACCGAGAAGAAATTCACAATTTCCAACAAGAAATCAGGACAGATCAAACTTTCCTCGAGTGATTAGCAATTACTTTACGAATAACATCGTCTAGTTTCTTCAAAAACTAGCAAACAAACCTAATAAAGTGTGATTTATATGATTGTTGTGCTTTTTAAACTCAAGCAGCTTTTTCGTTGAAAGAAGTGCGTACAGAAACTCTAGCTTTCGAGTTAAGAGTTAGAAATTTGTAGCTTTGAAGA
Source organism: Tetranychus urticae (assembly GCF_000239435.1). Next base: position 1,814,937 of record NW_015449946.1, read on the forward strand.
GACATAAAGATTTTCAATTTATTTAATCTTTTAAAAAATTTCTCAGATGAACAGTTTTCGAGAAAATCGGAGTCGAAGCTGAAACTTCGATAGCCTTTTGTACTACTATTGAACCAGATTTTTTCATCATAATCAGTTCTCAAATGTAAATTTTGATAATCTACCAGAAAATGCATTCATTTTGAGGAATAAAATCTTCCGTTTCTTGTAAAACAGATCACTTCGACTTTCGGTTAAATGTGGCTATTTCTGTGACCGTTAGAGCTAGAAGGCTGAAACTCATTTCTAGTCGATAAAAAATTATTGGTACACATCTACGGTTGAAAACTTTTTTGGTTCTCCAACGGTTCTCTTGATATTGGCCATTGGCCTTAAAACTTTACACTTCGATATCTCAAAAGTTATGGCACCTACAAGCACTATCTTGCAGTTAATGCTAGGTTAAGCTTTTCTCCGTCTAGTAACACTGCTTTAAGGCCATCATTGCCTTGATTCTTCCGTAAATATTGCTAAGAAAACTAATAACGTGAATTTTATTTGATTGTTATCTTTGTTTATTCCCATAATTAAACAACGTTTCGTTCAAAGGAATGAGTACAAAATATCTTTCTTTCGAGTCAACGATTTGTAGAAATATGAAAATAGAGTCTATGAGCGCTATTGAAAATTTTCTCAGATTAGCCGCTTTCGAGATAATACAGGTCAAAGTTGAAACTTCGATAGCCTTTTTTCCGGTTATTGGACCAGATTTTTTCATCAAAATCAGTTTACTCGGCTAACTTTTGATGATCAACCAGAAAATTTACTTATTTAAGAAATAAAATTTTCTGTTTCTTGTACAATAGATCACTTCGATTTTCGGTTAAAACTCCCGTTTTCTGTAATCTTATGATTTAGAGAAATGAAACTCATTTTAAGGATATGACAACTGATGGAGTACATCAGCAAACGAACAATTTTAGCTGATCATCAACGGTTCTCTTGATTTTGGCCATTGGCCTTAAAACTTTGAACATCGATATTCTAAAAATGGTAGCATCTACAGTCACCATTCTTTCAACAATTATTAGATTTTATCATGGCTTATAGTATTACAAGGATGAATATCAGAAAAGATCTCATATAATTACTGTAATGACGAATCCTTACACATCATAAGATTTGTGTTTGAATAGCCTTTATAAACCAAGTATAAAATCTAACAGCATAAGTAATGCATTTAACTTTTCTCTGTATCATCTCCAATCATCTAATATTTCAATATAACATAGCCATAACTAAATTTACCTAATTAAACTAATCAATTGAGTAAGAAAATCTTCCCGTCTTCTAATTGAACTGATCTGTGGCTGGTATTAGATATATTAATGTTAAAATATTGATACTTTTCACCATTTATTGTTGCTAGTTGATCTGAGGCATGTTAGCCAAATTTGAACCTAAAAATCAAAAATTGATATTTCTTCGTCGTTTGATTGAACTACCCATAATGTAACACAATTTACGTGAACATTCATATTCACAGAATTGTCGATTGAATGGAAACACAATAATTTAGTAAAGATATTTAACTTTTATTAACAATTATGTATTAATTTGTGACTCTCGGTACAGACATTACAATAAGTAACATATGAGCACCAAGTTCAAGCAAAGTCTGTAATGGAAGAAATGAAAAAAAAACATTAATTCTAAATAAATATTGAATATTCTGTCATATTTACCAATAATAAGCTTGATGAATTGAATCTGAAAAAATGGAAACATCTGAATCCCATCGGATAAGCTTCCATCATAAACAAAGCCTCATCTAGCTTTATTTTAACTTCTGGCTTCATAACAGATCGAGCTAACAATTTGTGCATATTATTACGAACCAATTGATCCTGTAACATAAAAGTTGCAGTAAATTAAAGAGAAGTTGGAAGATGCTTTAAAGATAAATATAAACGACTTACCAATCGTTGGTAATAAATAAAGGCCAAAGACATAAAGACAATGTTGAGAGTCAAGTGAAGATTGGCGAACCCAAGAAACAAGACTCTGGTAAAAATGGGTGATTCTGGTGCTATGAAGGCTACATAAATACAAACTAAACTTTCAAGAAATGTCCCTGAATAAAGGACACCAGACAGTTTGGACATGAATTTGTTGGCTTCAAATGCTTCGTTGTAAATGTTTAGATAATGTTGAAAAAAGGTTCGTAGTTGTGAATAATGGACTGTCTTTTTGGTCTTAAGTTTCCTCAAATATTTCAAGTTCAATTCGAGGGAATAATGCATTATGAAACCATAAGAAATGCCGAGAAATACTGACATCCTTACCAAATTAAAGGCATAAAACCCAGCCCATAAACCCAAAAGTGAACTGGGAATGTTGGTTATATAATCAACGGCCTGTTCCACGAAGAAAATTGGCGATAAAAAGATTATAGTTGCCGAAGGTATAATGATGAAGCGAGTAACAACCCAAAGGAAAATGTAGACTTGATTCATTCGCTTTTTAATTACAGCCCATCGAGCTTTAACTGGATGTTGAACAAAATAATGATGATCTGGAAAGGGTTCATTGTAGTTACGAAGCCAATAATATGATTTAACATGAGATGGATCCCAATGTGCCACATTATAAGCGACATTGATGTAAACGAATCCAATGACTCCATAAGCAAGTCCATAGTATCTGGATTCACCATAAAACAGAGACAGATCACCAAATCGTATGGCTGTTGGTATATCTAACCAGTAAAACCAGGCCACTTTAATTGCATTGATCCAACAGAAGATATCAAATATTAGGTTGATTATTGTTCGAGATTTAACAGGTTCAATGGAGGGAAGATGAAAACTGATCAAGTGAAGATGGGTCAAGTCATTTTCCAGGTCATATTCTAGTAGTCTGTTTGGGTCTGGAGTCCGGTAACTTTTGGGAATCAACAGATAATTTAAAACTTGTTTAAAAATCATTTCTAATTGCTTTTATTGTAAAGGATTTTAAAGTTATTACGTTGAACAATAGACGAGCTTTGAATGAGCTTGAATTGAATAAATTTTGTTGTGCATCTACTAAGCAAATATTGTTATGAAAATGAAATATTCATGAAAATATTGAAACTATACAAATTTATTGCTTTATAATTGATTGCTATATCAGCTATCAACTCATGAATTTGTTTGCGATTATTCCAGTTGTATCAATATTAAACATTTATTTCGACAAATTTCTCTGTTTTTTGACTTTGCGTGTTCATAAATACTCTTGAGATGAGTGTCAATTATTGCTATTTTATTAAATAGAATACAAAATTTATTACTTTATTTTGAAAATGTAATGTTTACTTCAATTCATCATTCAGCATTCAACATTCATGCTAAGTAATCGTGATAATTGTCACTTAAAGGTAAACAAAAAACATATCAATAACAATGGGTCTAAAATTCATCTAAACATGTTAATTGAGGCTGCAGACTACGACTTTTCTTGTTAGACAATATGCGGCCAATATGGATTCAATGTATAGTTGCGAGTTGCTTTCATCATTTGCCAAGTCTTATGGCAATATCTTGAATAAAAATCAGCTTTTGAACTGGTACAAAAATGTTTAAAACTCAAAAAATTGCAGACTAACCAGACTGCACCCAATCCAGCAAACTCAAAATTTAGATGGTTTAGCTTCGATGGCTTTTTGTACAACTTGATATTTGTTCGTTAAACTGGATTTGCTTAAATAACTTTCAATGCATTTTCAGCATTCACATTGCAAATGGAACTTTTCATAGAAAGAAGGGCTTCAGATCCAGCGAAACATTAGTTGAGATAAACATGATCTTTCGATTTTGTTGTGACCTATCAACAAGAAATTGACAGTTTTCAACGAGCAATAAGGAGTAAACGAATCGTCAAGCTTTTCTGGATCAAGACACGATTGTTTTACGGACAAAGTTACCTAGATTCCTTCAAAACTATCAAAACAAGGCAAATAAAGCAAGATTTATATGATTGTTGTGCTTTTTGAACTCAAGAAGTCTTTTCACCCAAAGAAATGTGTACAGAAGATCTGGCTTTTAAGTTTAGAGTTAGAACTTTGTAGATTTGTAAAGACATGAAATGCAGCAATCTATTGAAGCTAGTAAAAAATGTCTCCGATCGACAGTTTTCGAGAAAATCGAGGTCGAAGCTTCAACTTTCATAGCCTTTTGTACAGTTATTGTACCTGATTTTTCCATCAAAATTATTTCTTTAATGTAACTTTACATGATCAATCAGAAAATTCCCTTATTTTGTGCAATGAAACTTTCCGTTTCTCGTAAAACAGATCACTTCGGTTTTGGGTTAAACCTGCTATCACTCCGACCATAAGAGTTAAGAAGTTGAAACTCATTTCTAGGCGATAAAAATTATTGGGTCACATCTGGGATTGAAAACTTTTATTGATTCATCAACGGTTCTCTTGATATTGGCCATTGGCCTTAAAACTTTGAGCGTCGATATCTTAAAAGTTATAGTCCCTAAAGTCACTATTCTAGAGTTAATGATAGGTCAAGATTTTCTAGATCAAGTAGCAACTGCATCAAGGAAGACATTGACTCAATTTTCGACTAAATATTGGTAACAAAAATAAGACGTGAATTTTATTTGATTGTTATCTTTGTTTATTCTCATAATTAAACAACGTTTCTTTCAAAGGAATGAGTAAAAAAAATCTTTCTTTCGAGTTAAAGATTTGTAGAGGTATGAAAACAGAGTCCATTAGTGCAATTAAAAATCTTCTCCGATTACCAGCTTTCGAGAAAATCGAGGTCAAAGTTGAAACTTTGATAGCCTTTTGTACAGTTAGTGAACCAGATTTTTTCATCAAAATAAGTTTGCCAAACTAACTTTTGATGATCAACCAGAAAATTTACTTATTTAAGAAATAAAATATTCGGGTTCTTGGAAAATAGATCACTTCGATCTTCGGTTAAAACTCCCGTTTTCTGTGATCTTAAGATTTAGAGAGCTGAAACTCATTTTTAGGCTATAAAAACTGTTTGAGTACATCAGCAAACGAACAATTGGTGCTAAACATCAACCGTTCTCTTGATTTTGACCATTGGCCTTAAAACTTTGAACATCGATATCTCAAAAGTTATAACACCTACAGTCGCCATTCTTTCAACAATTATTAGATTTTATTATGCTCATTAATATAATATAGCTAAATATAAGAGAAAATCTGACCTAATTGCTGCAATAGCTATTATAATATTCTGCAATAGCCAAGCTACCTTTATAATTCAATAATCAAATCTTACTACGTAACTAATACAATAACTTCTTTGTTCTGATCTTTATTGATATAAAATTTTAACATATTATAACACATTACATAAAATCTAATGATTGATCAAAGAATGATGATTGTAGGCGATTCTATTCTCGAAAAGTTTTAAGGCAAATGGCCAAAATCAAGAGAACTGTTGATAAATTCAAAAAAGTATCCAATTCATTATGTGTTACCAGCAATTCCCATTGACGAATAATAAGTCTCAGCTTTATAACTTTTAGGGTCACAGAATGTGGAAGGTTTACCTGAAAACCGAACTGACCCGTTTGACCTGGATTTTCTCGAAAACTTTCAATATGAGAAATTTTTTAATAGCACTAATAGATTTCAGCTTTATATAATATGTTTCTACTAACTTTTGTTTTAACTAAGTTGTAACTTTTAACTCAAATGTTCGCATTTTTCGCATTACTCTTTGAATTTTCTTCTTTCCTTCTCTAGCAAATTTAAATGAATTTTATAAAACAATTTATTGTTTAACAATTTATTTTATTGAGATCAAAGATTAGTTCACAAAACAGATTAGTATCAATGATTTGTCAGGTAATGTACGTTTCGGGTTCATTCTAGCAATCCATTAGGTTAACATGCTAGCATTTGGCAATAGATTCAATGATTTACTCTCGGCACAGCTAGTACAATCAGTAACATATGAGCACCAAGTTCAAGTAAAGTCTGTGATAAACCAAGAAAAAAATTAGAAATGCTGAAAAAGAGTTAGCACACTTTTGCCTTTACCAATAATAAGCTTGATGAATTGAATCTGAAAAAATGGAAACATCGGAATCCCATTGGATAAGATTCCATCATGAACAAAGCTTCTTCCAGTTTAATCTTAATGGCTGGTTTTATGATAGATCGAGTCAACAGTTTGTGGATGTTGTTACGAATCATTTGATCCTAGAAAGTGAAGAGGTCAAACAATTAAGACACCAAATGAAAAATAAAAACAGAAGGGATTGCAAAAAATAATGCCTATCGAACTGAATTCGGCATAATTAAAACGCAAGAATCAACATTAAATCAATAGTTGATAGAAATTAAATAACAATTTAAAAAGATAATCTTAAATATGTTGCCAAAAAGTGGCGGTATGGTTGCAACTATGGCGACTAAAGCACATGATACACATTTCTTAAATCACTTCACGTAACAATGATTATTGCTTTTTTGTTTTCTTACTAATTAACATTTCAAATTTTAATTTTTAATTTTTTTAATTTTGTTTGTGTGAGCTAAATTTGTTTATTTAATGGTTCCTCTGACCAGCTATCTTATTGTCTGCCTCAGTTGTTCAAATAAATCAGTTTTTCACTGGTTTGATCTAAGGTTCACTTTGACAAGTGTTAGATAATAATCTCAAGTTGTCATTGACCGTCATTCATGGATATTGGTTGTTCACAGATTTTCCTGCAAATATTCTGGATTAATACTTACCAATCGTTGAGGATAGATAAAAGTTAATGTAATTATGATTATGTTTAAAGTTACATGAACATTGAGAAGGCCAAGAAAGATTATTCTTGTTGATAATGGTGAAGGCGCTATAAAACTTACATACATACAAACCAGACTCTCGAGAAAAGTTCCAGAATAGAGGACGCCCGTTAATTTGGACATGAACTTATTAGCTTCAAAAGCTTCGTTATAAATGGCCAAATAATGGTGGAAAAATGTTTGAACTTGAGAATAAGCAATTGTTTTCCTGGTTTGCAGTTTACGGAGATGGTCAAGATTCAACTCTAGTGAATAGTGCATTATTAGACTGTAAGATATACCTAAGAAGACTGACATTCGTACCAGATTGTAGGCATAAAAACCAGCCCAACAAGCCAGGAACGCAGCTGGGACATTGGTTAATAAATCCATCGGATGATCAACCATAAACATTGGCGATAGATAGATGACCGTTGCTGCTGGTAGGACCAAAAAACGTGTAAATATCCACAAGTAAATGTATACCAAATTAATCAGTTTCCTTACTCTATTCCAGCGAGATCTGTTCAACATGTTAACATAATGGTGGTCAGACTGAAAGATTTGATTGTAATTACGGAACCAATGGAAACATTTACGCTGAAAGTGGTCAAAGTGGGCGATAAAGTAGGTTACATTGATGTATGTGAAACCAATGGCATCATAAGCCAGTCCATAATAACGGGATTCACCATAAAACAGGGACAAATCACCAAATCTTTTAGCCATTGGTATATCGATCCAATAAAACCAGACAACTTTGATTGAATTGATCCAGCAAAAGACATCAAAAATGATGTTGTTTACATGTCGGTGTCCAACTTTCTCGATGGATGGAAGCTTAAAATTAATCAAATGAAGGTTCGTTAAATCATCTTCAAGATCATAATTCAGCAATCTATTTGGATGTTGGTCCACTTTACGAGGTAACAAAAATGTAAACAACTTTTTAAGAATCATGATCATAAGCGTTAACAATAATTAATATTATTTAAATTTACAGGATCAATCAAATTCACATTATACACTCAAATTCACATTATACACTGGGAATCACCAAGAAATGACTGGAGCTAGACAAATAATGACAATGTATCGGAATAAATTTTGGACCTGTTGAAGTGAATTATCATCCATCGTCATCCCTTCATTTGGTTATTGATTGGTATTTAGAATCAACTAATTTAATTTGAATAAGAGTCAAATTGTGATCTATAGTTTACAGCTTCAAGTTGCATGTTTAGATCAAATGTTACCTCAAGAGTCTAAGTGCAAACAAATTAGACTACAATTGACATTTTGATTAGTCTTTCAGTCTTTTGAACATTTAGTGTGTCTGATTCTTGCTCAATACAATTTGATTATTGATTAACGGTTACATTTGATGGTGACTGACGATTATTATTGACTTATAACAGTTTAAACTTGATTAATGCCTTTTTCCCTTCAACATGAGCAATTTATTAATAAAAATGAAGCATTTTTATGAAAAAAAAGGAATAAAAAATCAATTTAAAATTACGATTAAAAGCATGATAAATGAAGAAAGCCAAGAGTGTAAACATTTTCTGATCAAATCAAAATGATTCAAAACAGTTTCCATTAATTCATTGATTTGAGTTCAGGATTAATTGGATTGATAGCATTGAAAAGCTAACTTCAAATCAACCAACAGTTGAATGGTTAATAAAGGTTTGTCTTGATCAGGTAATAGATAAAGACAAATCAAGATTAATTTACTTCAGCCTATAGCCATTCAATGTCAGATCAATCTAGAGGCAATCAAATTACCTTCAGTAAAAAATTTGTTTCAATCTTGAAGCAAATTTTTCCGTTTGAGTTAATTCAAGTCAGCTGATTAGAATGGTATAAAAGTAATTAAGACTGATTTAGATGATCAGTTGATCAACGTAATATCTCCCACTAACTATTAAAATCATGTGTGTTTAACTCTGTAAGCAAAAATATGACCCCCTAAATGTTATTGTTAACCAACACTTATAATTTTATTGATATTTCAATTTTTTATGATTCTCATCATTCATTATCAGAAATCAATGCGGCTCTAGATTGATCAGATTGCTGTTTACATGGGAAAGCTAATTAGCTATCAATTTACACTAACATTATCGTCACAAACCGGTTAAACCAATTAACAACCTTCATTTTATCAACCAACATCTGATAATCTGATTTGTTTTTCTTATCAAATAGGGATTCCCATGATTATTTTATTGTTTGTCGCTCCATTTGGTATTTTTACTTTGACACAAAACATCAAGCTCTTCAGTTGATCAGATAATGTTGTTGAAGTTGATTTGATAATAAGCAAATTTCAAATTCTAACTCAATATATTCCACAGTTCAATAATAACAACCACTTGAAATAGCCATTTTAGCTTAGGTTGGGTCTATTTTCATCTTTGAACTTACTTTCAGTTGTAATACGATCATTGTTTAGATTAAGCTGATAATATAATTAGTTTATTGGTTTATTTAGTTTGATGATCACTTGTAAATTAGACCAAATTGGCTGAAGTTGGTTGATCAAAAAATTGAAAGGATCCATAATTTGAAGAAACAATCAACATCTGGTTATACGAGTAGCGCTATCCTAAACAGTGGCAAAATAGTGAGTATCAATCTTTTGTTTATAAATCTTTATTTTTTGGTGATTGATTGAATCTTAATATTGTGGTTTTATTTAATTTTTACAGTGATTGAACTTGATTGTTTAGTGAAAAATGACGAATGGGGTAAACTAGGTTCATCGTCTTTTGTTGGTCAGTTGCTGAAATGTCAAAGAAGAACGGTCAACGAAACAACTCCATATGCAGCGGTAAGTTATACTGTTATGTGTACTAACTCTTTAGTGTTTATAGTTTATGTTGGTCAAGCCTTTTGATCGTAGTTATAATTTAATTTGATTTATCTCAACCTACATGTTGAATTAATCTTGTTTGCATTCTTATTAACAGTTATGGATGGGAGTTCATCAATCTGGACCGTCAAAAGTTATCGGGTTATCACCTGATTTTGATTCAAAGCCAATTGACTCTCTCTTAAAAGCTTGGCCTGAGTTTATTGGAAACATTGATATTGCCGCTAAATATGGCTTTAACTTACCAATCTTGGTTAAAATACTTTCGATTGGACATTCATTGCCACTCCAGATTAATTTAAGCACAAACAGTGGTTCCAAATCTTGCAAGATTATCCTCGCCTTAACTCCATCATCATTACTGTGTGGATTCAGACCTCACAACGAGATAATTAACAACCTAAAAAATTTTCAAGACTTGCGGTTATTGATAAACAGCTCTACTCTTACAAAGTACATTCAAAGCGTATCCGGAACGCAGGTTGAATCTTCTCAATCAAATGTCTATCTAATGCAGTGTTTCAATGAAGCCATCAGTAATTGTCAAGCTCAGAAGTCTATAGGTAAAGCTTTACTGGAATCAAGTGAAGCAATTGAAAGTACAAAGATCAATATAATTTTGAAAAGCCTGTCAGACAAAGGTCTTGATACCAAAAGTTTGGTGTCTTTATTTTTCCTCAACTACGTCAATTTGAATTGTGATCAAGCTGTCATCATTGAAGCTAATCAAGTTCATATGCTCCTTGATGGAAGTAAGTATTCGATTATGAAAAATGAAGAAACAAATTGCCCAATTTTGTCCTCTTTTGTTTCATGATGCATCAATCATATAAAAATGTTCCTATTTGTTCTATTTTTCATCTTTTAGACTACCTTGAAGTGTCCAATCCAAATGATAAAGTGATTAGTTCTGAAACAACCTTGGAAAACATAAGTGCATCGATTTGTGTCACGCAAGACTCACCAAAAATCGTAAATCCTACGTCTGTGGATGACTGTTCATACGTTTACTCACCCGAATCAAGCGACTGGACTGTTGAACTAATAAATGCCAATCAGTACAATGAACTTTCATGTCCCATTTACCAAGCATCGCCAACCTCCTCTGGTTCCTTCATCTTGTTCCTGGGTCCTACAGAGGCAATAGTCAATAACGTTTACCGCCTCAAACCAGGTCAAATATTTTTTGTTCCTCCAGGCTTACCATTGCGATTCACCCAATTGAGAGGAGCTTTCAGATTATTCCGTATTTCACTGAAATCTTGAATGGCAAAAAGTGACTAGACATCAATTTTTTTACTATTGTTCCTATTATTATTTGTTATATTTTATCTCTAACAATTTATTCGTTGTATATTTTGGACTGCTCTTTGAATTGATAAATTGTTATCATTGTAACGGATTCTATTATCATTTCAAACTAGACAATAAACACGAGCAAACAAAAGTGTTTTATTATCAAATTTAATAATATTCTTGGTAATTTGATCAGTACACTTTTAAGTAAATACTCGGTTCTTTTTTATCAATTCAATTTATTTTGATTATACAATTGATAATCTTCAAGTTTAAAAGTTAATGGATGACATTTTCACATTTTTACCCCAAAATTGAAATAATTATACTCTTTAACTTTTTCTTCTAGTCCTTTCCAGTGTAAAACTTACCATGTCCGGGTTTATGAGGCTCCCAATGAATCATGGATTCACCAGTTTCAGATGAAATATCGTTACACCCAGTCGACCTCAGATTAATCGATAAAGTTGTCAACTTAATCATCTGGCAAGAAAATTGTGATGACAATCAGTTAACTCCAAATGTTACATTAATTACAAGCTTGCTATTTGCTAATCCGGTTTTACCTTAACTACTATCTTCATCATCGATTTTATTGAGAGTTTCATGTTCCTGGTTAAGATTGGATTCCATTGATACCAACTGTTTGATGCAGAATATTTTGCATCATAATACAATTAGTGTTAATTTTTCGCATCTATTTTCATTATTCAACAGACTAATGTTAAATCATGTTAATCATTCACCGGATTAAACTCATCATATTGTGCATAATCTATTTTTCAACTGGTTTTGCAAGAGGTAAGTCAATCAATTCAGTTAAATTGTTAGTCGCCTTTTGTTTACCAATTATCTAACCATTAAACATTTGATTCTAAATTTCTTATTTGTTAGGAAGACCCGATGGACAAGTTAACCACGATAATGAAGACAAAGTTGGCGGTAATCATGACGGTGATAGTGATATTGACATGGATCTGATTAATTTCAGTGGAATAAGGAAAAATGATGAACATACGAGACACATTCTAGCCAATTTAATGGATCCAAATCCAGTTGATCCAAGTCACAATGGGTCTTTGATTATATCTGAGCGTTTAATTGCAAAAGAAATGACTGGTTTAACCAATAGATCTCAGGCCAATTTAATATCAACCACAACACCTTCAAGTCCAGATGAATTGACCAATTTTTACGCTGAATCAGGATCCATTAAAGGAGCTGATATTGAAATGATGAAGAAAACATTGGTTAAACTATTTTCAAAAGCTCGTAGTCATGAAGCAAATATAACCCACAAGGAATTGATTAGGAGTAAAATATTGGACAGGTTATCCTTGTTTACCAGTGAAACGTTTTGCCAAGAGTTCACTGGTAGAGACAAAAATGGAGCAATTGTGAAAGGTGTTAACATTATCGGAATACTTCCAGGTCGTTTACGAGGTGAACATGGTGAAGGTGTCATGGTTATAGGAGCTCATTATGATACTGTTGCAACATGTCCAGGAATGGATGACAATGGATCAGGAGCAATGGCAGTTCTTGAAAGTGCAAGAATACTTTCCTCTAAAATGGGTGATCTCAATCATACAATTATTTTTGTCACCTTTGATCTAGAAGAGCTCGGAGCTCTTGGCAGCATCGCCTTTGTCAACAATTATCTAATCCCGAAGGTTCTCAATTCAAACAATGTCAAATTTTTGGGTGCTTATATTATGGACATGATTCTCAATTATGACCCTTCAGTCAACGCTCAAGTATTACCGAGAGATATTTCAAGAGTAGGTTTCTTGTCGTAAAGTATTATTATTGTTATTATTATTTTTCACTGAATTTGTATCTAATTGAAATTTTGTTGTTCTAGGCTGCACCAGAAGCTGCTGATTGGGTTCGTCGAAATAATAATATGGGTGATTTTGTTGCCATTTGGACACGAAGGAAAGTTGATTGGCATCTCTGGTATACATTTGAACAATCCTTCAATGAGTTAACTGTGCCACCGGCTAATCACAAAATTCTGGTTATTGATCCACCGATTCCTCGAACACCCATTCTCTTTGATAATTATTTGTATCGTAATTTCATGAGAAGTGACCATGCATCATTCTGGAATCACAAGAGCCGAGCTTATAAAGAGACTCTACATGCAGTCCTCATTACAGATATGGGTAATTTAATTTTTACAAAAGCTGTTTAATCAATTCAGTTAAATATAATCATGATTTATTTATTTCTCAGGTCCATGGAGAGGTGTACAAAGAGCTTGCTATCACGAATTTTGTGACGATGAAAGTCAACTAACTACTTACAATTTAGAGTTTGTCAAACATATCATCGATGCTTTGGTTCGCACTGTTGTTACGTTCACTTCTTAACCTACAATAATCTTGGGAATCCATCACAGTATCTAACATTCATATAAGGCTAAATTAAATTATTTAATCGACTAAATTCAACCAATGCTGAGAATCAGCAAAGCAAATGACTTGCTAAGCAACATTTGGTCATTGTTTTTCCCCAAATACTTACTAATTATTAAAGTCATTTTGGAATTTTGGAGATGATTGTTACTTGATATAGTTTCAATGTCTTTAATCAACAAACCATCTATAAATAATCTGATGAGATTTTGTTTAATTGATCGAAAGGTGAACGCTATCTGAAATAGTAAGAATGGATGAAAGTCGTTTTGGACGAAAAAAAGATACGCTCTTAACTAGGCTATTGGTCACCAGTTAAAGTCGTTCGTGTATTGATCATGGTGATGTAAAGGATACAAAAAAAGATGTGTGTAAATGTACAAATAGATAATATCAACAAATAATAATAACGATAACAATAGCTGTAAAAAAGCAATTATGAACAAATATAACTACAAATGTAAATGAGATGTAACCAACGTCTTGTTGATAATGAAAAAAAAACAAAATATTTAGATGAGTGTTCACAGAAACATTGATGAGATAATATGGAATGAATATGAAATGAAATGGAAAGGTGACGATTAATCTGTATAAGGCTGAAATTGTTTCAAGTCGTCAGAGATTCATATCCTGAGTCAGGAGAATCAGAAGTAAATCGATGAACAAGTTCATCGGCAGATGGACGAATTGATGTATCAGCATTCCAACAGCATTGAGCAGTTCTAATGTAATTAGACATTTCAAGACTTGCTTGAGATTCACCAAATTTAGGTCTAACACCGCGACAGACCTAAAAACAAAAATGGAGGGAAAATAATCAGTGAAACGATTCATCGATATGTTAACAATAAGCTTTCAAAGCTTATTTTGTTATTTGTAAGCCAATTGATGACCTTAATATATTTATTTTAATCAATGTTTACGAACAAATTACCTTGAAAATAATGGCTTGTGAACTATCGCCGTAAAATGGAGTCTCCCTTGAAACCAATTGCCACATGATAATACCGAAGGAATAAATATCAGCCTTTTCTGTTGGTTTGGCACCTCTAAACAATTCTGGTGATGTGTAAGGTATTGTTCCAGGTGGTGGTTGTCCTCCACACCGAATCCGGCCACGATGGTCATGGCCTGGCTCTAAGTTTAACGAGCATCCGAAATCGACTAATTTACAAGTGTCATCCGAGGATATCATTATATTAGAAGGTTTAAGGTCAAGGTGAAGAATACGTTGATCATGACAGTAAGCTAGACCTGCTGATATTTGGTAGAGTATATAATTACGCCTTTCTCGGTCGATCACTTCGTTTGGGTCATTTATGCAGGTTTCCAATGACATTGATCCGGCAGCTTCCATGATAACCATTTGAAGACCAATCGATTTGAAAAGAGAAACGGAATTAAAATTGGACAGATAAGAGTCAGTGAAGAAGAGAGATAAATCATCTGGACGCAACTCAATTATCTCATGTGTTTTTACAATGTTTGGATGGCGGAGAGATAAACTGTTTCGTTCGCCGCGACAGGAGCACGGTGATGTTGGACATATCTTGATTGCAAAATCATTATTATCCAGTGAGGTCGAGAATACACGACCAAAAGCACCTCGACCAATTGTCACAGAAGCTAATTCAGCAGGTTGCAAATCTTTGAACAATTTACATAATACATTAAACATATTTGTATATTTAGACTCTGAACTGATAGAATTGACAAATTAAGAAATTATTACTTGGATTTTAATGAGTTATGTCCACATTGGTTAATAGTTTACTACTAAATTAACTTGATTCTTTAAAAAGTAAATCATCGGATATACACATCGCAATGCTTTAACATTCCCTCAAACATACATGTTTATTTTTAAATTATGATAGTTTTACTCAATTTTATGTAAATATTACCGTTCTTTTTTGATTCTTGTTATATTTTCTTATGGTTGCACCAACATTATGTCTTTTATCTGTGGTAATTTGTTGCGTTTGACCAGATTTCAAAGAGAGGTTTCAAGGTAAGATTAATTTCTAGATCAAAATATCAATTTGAACAAACACATGTCTAACATCATTTGTTTTATTTTGTTTATTATTATTTTGATAGATATTGTGTTGGCAAAAGGCTTACATCAAATGAATTAATTATCCCTAGATATTTATCAACTGGTTCCAATCAAGGTGATGATGACAAGAATCCAAAGGTTATTAAAGCAAAACTTGAGAAGGTAGCTAAAAAAATTGGTAATAAAATTGATGGTGAAGAAGGTAAAAAAACTAAAGAAGGATTAATGAAAATGGTCAGTTTACAATTTGAAGAAAGTAAAGTTCCTGATTCAAATGCAATGGCTAATATTGCAAATATTTTAAAGTAAGAATTATTATAAAGGTTTCTAAATTTTAGCTCTAATTCTAGTATCATTAATTTAATATTTCTGTTTTTTTCAAAAAATTAGGGATTTACCGGTTGAAGTATCTAAAAAGATGTCAAAGGGAATGACAACAAATAAAGACCAACAAAGATTTGCTGATAAACAAGAGAATAGATTTGCAGATCGAAAAGAAAATAGATTTGGTGATAAAGAAGGAAATAGATCGCGTAGTTGGAGAGATAGACCACCACAATTAGATTTTAGAAATAGAACTACAAATTTTGATAGAAAAGATGGACGGAATTATCAAGAAAGACCTCATCGACAACATGATTATGTGAATTATAATGCTGCAAAGCCTTTAAATCTTTTTGATAATAAATCACCAAATGGAGATTATTTTACATTAGAAACATGGAAAAGATTACGTGATGAAGAAATGGACTTAGAATTTCGAAAACCGCCAAAGAATGCTTTTGATGAAATGATTCAAATGACCAAAGAAGGTAAATTATGGAGTTATCCAATTGATAATGAAGCTGGATTGGAGGAAGAAGCAAAAGTACCTTTTTATGATCATATATTTCTTGATCATCTTCTTGAAGGAATACCAGAATCTGGTCCAGTTCGAGAGTTTATTGATATAATGATGATTGGTGTGACTAATAATGCATTTATAACTGTAGAAAGAAAACATGCAATTGTTAAATGGTATGTTGATTTTTTCAAAGAGAAAGAGCAAATTCTAAGGGAATGTGGTGCTCTTTAAAATATCAATATATCTCTGTATAATTTAAAATCTGTTGTATAGTCATAGAAGCTTTATTAAAATAATTGAACTTCAAAAATAAAATTGTATGTCATTTTTTTGCTTAATAAATTTCCAATGGTGGTTTTACCGTAAGTTATTCCTTAATCATTTTTGAATGTGGCTTCACGCACCCATTAGATATTGCCCATTAGCCGAATTCAATATTTATCCATGAATGATATTAATAACATAAAATATATTATATGAGCGAAGTACAAATGAATATAAATGGATAACATTTTATAATACGTATACCAAAGAAGTTTGTAGTCATTAATGTGATACCGTTAAATCGGTATTGTCTGAACTAGCCAACCTAAACATATCTTAAATACATGTCGTCAGGTTTTAATGCATTCTTATGTTATAATATTACAAAAGTTATTTTTGTTATCAGCAGTTACCAGTTTAATTTATCAATCCAACTTTTCCAAATTAGAAGTAGAAATGGTTTGTATCAATAATCAGGGACAGGGGCTGAGAGTACACCAACCAAATCTTGATATTTAACATAAGGTCCCATTGTATTGGCTTCTCTAAGAATGTGGTCGACCTCACGGGTTCCAAGTTTTTCACCCCATTGACAGAGGATGTGTTTCAAATCACGAACATGAATCTGACCTGTTCTATTGAGATCCCATCCTTGAAACGCTTCCAATATTTCTTCCGGCACTTTTTCCTTCTTTGAATGAGTATGCATTACATCAAGAAAATCAGCAAAAGACAATTTACCCCCTGAGAAACAGAAAACCAGACAAAAATAGTTATTAAATATGACCAGGTAAAGGCCTGAATTTCCTATTACATAAAGCAGGCAACTCATACAAAAAGTCTTCAGGAACTGATGAAAGTTGAATTTGATAATGAATGAGCAGAATCTAGAAAACAATTTTTTTCAAATTTTCTCAACCTAAATGGTATTATCACATATTTAGTGATTGAACAACAAAATTAAAAAGACTTACCCTTTTCTTTCAAATAAACTCGCATCTCAGGAATAGTTGGACTCATTCCAAGAGATCTCATGATCAAAGCAAGCTCATCAATGTTGACAATCATTCCATTGTTATGAGTGTTAAGGTAGAAGCAGTCACGAAATTCATCAATATCTTGTTCTTTAAAGTAACGAGCCTGAAATTAAAGGAATTAAGTAAACATTGAGTGAGTAAGACATTAAAAATTGATAAAATTATCTTGATTTCTAATAATTAAAAGAGATAACTCACCATAATTACGTTTCCCGTAAACAAAAAGTTACAAGTTAAAGTCAAAAACAGCTGACTGAGTAAGCCTCAAGCCACCTCTTGACTCATGAAAGAAAGCTAGAGACAAGTTTCTATCACAAGGTAATAACATCACTTTCTTCCTTGAATAAAGTTGCGTTTTTAGACTGGTGTCTATTTCATTTCGCGGACATTTATTAATATAATATTTATAAAAATTTATTATAATTCACTCAAAATTTATTGATAGAAACATAACTTTTGTAACACCTTGAGTTTAAATAAATAATGAAACAAAAACTTTGACTTTTCAATCTAAACTGCAACAAGAGACAAAAACTAAATGTCATTTAAAAAAGCCTGGTAAAGCTAAGCCAATAGTTAGTGCAATGATAGCCAAAGATGACAGGAAATTGACTGAAACAACACACAGACCAGCAAATGTGAATCCAACATCGTCTCGACTGATTCGTAATAGAAACAAATTTATCTAGAAATTGGAAACAAAAATGTTGAAAGGGTTTAAGTAATGGAAGGGTCAAAAGGTTTACCTCATTCATGGTTTCAATTGATCGCACCAAGTTTGGTGATAGTGAAAGATCATGAACTTTGTTGAATACTTGGATTGACAAGTAGTTTACTCGTGCAAAATGGTAACCACTGACACACAGCATACTCAGGGTTAAAACCGCTCTACCAGTTAAAGATAGTATTCGTATCGTGGTTTGATTGGGTGCTAACATTAAACCAATACCACAAATAGAGTAGATTGTCAAGAATCCGAAAGTGTTCAAAACATTCAATCTGAAAAAGTTATCAATGCTCCTAGTAAACTCGATTGTAAACTCGCATGTGACGGACTGATTTAATAGCATGATAAACATCAACTCCAGAAGACTCGTTAACTTTCTTTACTAGAGAATTGAAAAATAGGTGGAAAAAGACGAAATTTGATTGTAAATAGATACAAGTTTCATTGATAAATTGATGTTCCAAAATTAAACCCAATTCACGAATGTACGCAAATACAATTTCAACGTGGTTATATGGCAAACTAAAAGGGTTAAAATAATATTCCAAGGTTAATATGGTCACTCTCGTTAGAGACTGTAATATAATTATAAGTCGATTGATCTTCTGCCATTTTTCACATATGAAGTCTGTGCCAGGCCAAAAGGAGTCTTGATGCTGGATTGAAAGTAGTTGATGTACTTAACATAAATTGGACTGTTGTATTTGTAGAGCAATGTAGTTGCGACAAGACTTGTAGCAATGGAGGAATTAACGACCATTGTACATCTAGTGTATGTTAAAGTGCCAGCATCGATTCCAAGATGAGTGTTTTTTGTGGATATATGAATTTTGTAAAGTTTGACTGTAGCATAGAGTAGAAAGCTGATCGAAGTAAACAAATGCAGGACTTGACTCGATATGTTTTCACGTAAAAGGGATTTGGCAAAAATACTTGATGGTTTAGTTGATTTTTCAATGATTTTCATCAAATTATTGCAATCCATTTTAACACATTAAACAATCTGTAATTTTGTAATTAACTAGATGTATCGAAGAGAAACTAAACTGATTTTTATGTTTGGTATGTTTATTGATAGAGACTTATTCATCCATTTCAATGCATATTAAACTTTCATACTCAAGAATAATTAATAATAGCGATATTTATATCAGCATAAAGCGAAGTGTTACTTTAAAAATCAATCACTAAAAACATTATAAATACTTTCATTTCATTGTATGTTTAATTTTTAATTTTAAATGAAAATTGAGTTTTTAGGAAAAGCCTATGTAGCTGAAAAGTATCACAATTTTGTTGGCTGTTTACAGGCTGTTTGTTGAAGTGAAGAAAATCTTTCAAGTTTCATGATAGACATTGATATTTGTGATTCAGTAGTGAGTGATGATTTTGAATGTTGTTTAAAACAAAAATGTTTCAAATAAAGGCAGCACTTCTGGAGGTTTGAATAAAACAAAATGTTAGTCAGTTTATTGATGTTCAAGTATCTTTCAACAATCAAAACAATTATAACCAGAAGAAAATCATTCCCTGAAACTCTGAATTCAAGGCGAGGGAAATTATGGCAGAAATCATTCTACATTTAATTTTAATCAATCACTCCGACTAATAAAAATTGCTGACCCAAGTCTACCAATAATTGATTAAAACATGATTGAAACAAGATTAAACTATGATTTTTTTTATTTATTTGCACAATAATGAAGTAAAATCGTTTTAATTGTCAGTTTTTCTCATGGATAAGTCTGATCAATTATCATGATCTTTTTCAAAATGCTTTATAAAATTGGTGACAACACCAAAAGACGAATTACAATTGGTTATTGGACAATTGATTACAAAAAAATTGGGTGACAAATGATTTTCAACAGAATAGATTTTCTGCATATTTTTAAAAGCACAATTTGGGTGCAAAATACAACTATGCTTTCGGCCAGAGCCTGTCATATATTTTTTATAAATGCCTTTTTCTTCATTTTTCGAGACGTTTTGCCCAGTAGTTAAATCTTTAATGAAATACTGTAGATGATTTTATCTTTATAATTTCGTGACTTATCCTGGTCATTTTGGTCATCATTTTGTTCATCGTTTTCATCCTCTTTTTCCCCAATCTTTTCAAATCGATTTTCTTGTGCCTCAATCTTAATACCCAAATCATCTTCCTCATCAGACTTATCCTCATGAGTTATCGGTAAAAACAATGGCAACCTTTCCAGAATCACCAAGCAATTATCCTCTTCATTATCATCATTAGGTGTTTTTTTGTCTTTTTTATATTTTTTGGATACAAATCCAAAGAGGCAAAAAAATTTTGTTTATTTTCAATGGACTTATCCATTATAATAACTGAAATTAACAGTGAATTTGCTATAAAAAGCGAAAGATGGAAAAGCCAATTAATGTTAAGGTCTATTAGAGTTGGGTTAGCAAATATTTGATATTTATAATTGAAATAGACTTACCTTAAGATGAATATTGAATATATTTGATAACAATTAACAACTTTTCATTCAAATGAAAAGTTGACCCAAACATCAAAATGATATTGGATTCATTAAAGTAAATTTATTATACAGCATTTCTCGGTGAGTTTCGTCGAGTTTTCACTACCTTTAGTCAAGTTTTCATTGGATTTAGTCAAACCGGTAGAGGACCAGTTTGCTGAAGCTTTTTTGTCATTAGCTTTAGTCGGTTGTCTTAAGCTTTAGTCAAAGACTTTTCGGTCAGCTTCATGGGAAAATATTTACAGGGTCAAATCAGTAAATCAGTGACTATTCACGATTCAAAATTAGTTCAGTTCACTTGTATTTACTGTGTGTTAAAATGAGTACTTCACCTTCACTTAGAAGAGGTTCCTATCAAAAAATTAGTGATGAAATTAGAGCCAAGATCATTCAAGCTCTGTCCAAAGGTGTATCAAAAGATGAAATAGGTAAATTGTTCGGAGTCAAAAGAACAACTATTAATTCTAATGAGTAATAACTAATGAGTTTGATCATTATTCAAACGTTAATAATTTGAGCCTGTATTCAGTTTGATTAAGAATAAGCGTCTGATCATGAATTATTGGTTATTTTGTCGAAGGTGAAAATTATAAATAGTTTAATTTAATAGGCAATTAATATTAACAAGATACAATCATTAGTAAGAGCAAAAGATTGAAAAAAATTGCCATTCCATTGATTTTGCCATCGATTCTCATTGGAACAGAAATTTCGCATCATTTCATGATTTTCTCAGTAACCTGAGTTTCCTTAAAACTCTGACCATTTATCGTGATATCATTCAATGTCAACTTTCATGTTTGCTGGTAAAATCTGTTATTTTATATCAAGAGCTGCTTGCTAACCTTGCCAACACAGTTGTGATTGAACCATTTGTTTTGAGACAAAATCATTTAAATACATGTGGCATTCACAACTAACATGAATAATTATTTGAATTATTTGACAAATAAGTTAAAATTAATAAATTACTTGGAATAGAGTCCAAAAAGAAGATTAAAAAATCGAAAGACGCTTCTTCGAAGAAACATAACCAGAATCAATGATGTCAAGCCTTAGCTTGGCCTTAGCTAGAACCAATCAAGTTTTCTGGTAAAATTGATATTTTATTCAGGACTTCACATCAAGGTGACTGATTGTTATTCAAATAGTCAACAACCAACATGTAAACATTTGTTGGTAAATATTTCTATCCACAGGGAAACACGCACAAAAAGTTATAACCTGTTAATTTATTAGACAACAATCTGTTTCTCACAGCAAAATGAAACATCTCCATGAATTGTTTCATTTCCCTGCCCTCTTCATATCTCTCTCCATTGTTTCCCACCCTTCATCATTATCACCATTCTCGACATCACATATAAACTGAATCAAGCATAAATAATAATTTATTTGCCGGTAAATTTCATTCACAGTTTGTCTTGAAGAACCCAAATTTTTAGTCATTTCTGGTAAACACCAGATACTTCAGTGTTATTTTACCTTTAAAAGTGCCATCAATACAAAGCAACAACAAAATGAAGACTATTGCAATCATCTTGATGATTATTTACTTTATCCAGTTTACAATGTTGCTTGCCATCCCAGTTGGTAAAGGTAAGTTGATACATTAAATTGACCCTTTCCGATGACCAATTGTTTCACAAAACCAATTATTTGTAACCTGAAGTCAAACTAAAAAGTGCGACTCAAAAATATTGATCAGCTTTCATTGAAGATTGGAAGATTTTCACAATTATTAAAACAAAAACAAAAGTAAATGTAAACACTCAACTCCATTATCAATCAATCTACCTGTTGATTAAATCGACTCAATCATGGCTTTATTGAGACTCTAATTGTTTACCAGAAAAATTGCTTTCCAATATCAGCTTCAATAGTAATCAAAGTGGACCATCAATCTTTTTGTTTTTCCCTTTTTCCAATTAGATCAAGGATCAGCAAATTGGCCGATACTTGGTGAAGATCGTGAGTATTGTGATTGTTGATATTAGTGATCAAAGATTTGAATAAATTCTAATCACAACTGTTTTCCTTGTTTAATTATTCAGCTGTTCATGAGCCAGTATTTAAATCAACGGACGACAGTTTATCCCATGAATTCCCAGCCGATGCTGCTTATTGGCCAAAATGGGACAACAATAGTACAGAGTCATTACCAGAAAACCTGAAAACATTTTAAAAGAAAGACAATTTGAAATTTAATAAATTGACAATAAAATTTCTTGACTGTTTCTTAAACATTGATATTGAATTGTTGTGAACCTAAGATTAGCTCAATTTTCCGATTGCATCAAAAATCATTGAACCCTTTATCCAGTTAGACATAGAACGGAAATAATGTGGTTACAACAGGCAAAAAATGGACCTTCATGAATGGAATCAAAGATGATCAACAATTTGGTATATCTAACATTATATAATCTAATATAAGTA